>VXAX01005707.1:378284-427730 GCA_013399835.1 Leptocoma aspasia
CCTTCTTCCCCTCGCCCCCCCCCCCCCCCCCCACCCTGTTCCAGTCAGGACAACAGCTTTTCTGTCATTAATTCTACATCAAATTGTTTCCTTGGTGAATCAGTTCTGAGGCTAATGAGCTGCCTGCGCTTGCAGTTTGACTCATTGTTTTTAGTGGAGTTTCAGATGAGGGCATATCACTTTAACGCTTGTCGGTGATAGCGGGATCATTCCCCAGACAGGGCTCACTCAGCCTTGATACAAACTGAAAGGCTAAAATGAGCACTCTTCTATTATTTAGGCACCTGTCCAGAGGTTGGAAGAAATCCTACTTCTGCGGATTTAGCTAAAGAAAGCAGAGATAACCACCTTGCCTTCTGTGTCTAATAAGATGTGAAAGGGGAGAAATAATGAGTATTACACTGTATTCTCATGTAAAAGGCTGAGAAACAATACTCTCTGAACACTGGCAGCAATTCCAGTCATTTTCAAAGGAAAAGGACTATTTGTTTCCAAATTACACCAGCCACTGGAATGCATACATATATGGCTCCAAAATCCTCATTTTGTGAAGTAAAATTACCTTTCAGTAATTTAGTCACTGCAGGCTTTCCCTGCTGCCTGGCCAGGAGCTATCAGATAGCTTGCAGCTGCAGCCTGAAACGGGACCATTTTTTTCCAGGACAGGCAGTTAGTTAGTAGAGCCATCAGTGTGGCATCTGTCATCCCGCTAGGCCCAAATTGTTTTCTATGATGGATGTCACAGTCTGTATGATCAAAATAGGAGCCCTGCTGCTTTTAATTGCAAAATCGGAGTACTTGCACATTTGTTATTATGCTGAGGTTATTACCTCACACAAAATGAATTAACAGGTGAAAATAATTGATGAGAGGAGTCTTGGGATTTTTAGCCTCTTCAAAGAGACTTTGTAATTATGGCATAATGAATGTTCTGAGACATATCTGTGGGGGGCAGCATGAGACCACCAAAGATCTCTTTAGATTGATGATAAATTCAGTGAAATCTACTGTAATACTGCTTAAATTTACTTAGCAATTAGTTTAATAGGCCTACATGATTCATGATAACGTAGTGAGAATTTTTAAATAAGTTTGTTCCATCCATTTATAAATTAAGCCGCTTACCTCAGCTTTCTTCCCAAGGTGATGGAATATGTTAACTAATCAGACTTTCTGAAACAAAGATGATGTTGGGCAGGGATTTTGCTTACTGGAATACATTTCTATTTAAATACTTCATTGCTTTCATCTTACACAATGTGAATCTCTCTCTCCCCCACCCCCATGCCAGCATCACCCCTCCACCTCCTCTCATCAAATTTTGTCCAGAGGTAGTATTGATGGTCCTTTAGCACAAGGAGATTGTTCAGTTTTCTTGTGAAGTAAATCGTTCAAGCATTTTGTAGTCTGAAGTAATTGTTCCTGGCTTTCTGACCACTATTCCACTCAGACTTGGTCAGGTTTCAAATTCATCCAGCTCCTGAGTACAGACTGATGCAGTCCAGTCCATCTCTCGTCTCACTCTGACACTCTTTAGTTTCACAAGGTGTCTGCAGCACAGCGCGCTGTCTCACCAGGCTGTCCTGCTGATGCTAAGGGGGAAATGCTCTTTTATTTTATATTTGAATTCTTGCATTAAACAGGCAGGGCTGGCTCACCAAGGAGCAGGTTTGCTTCTGCTGTCCATTCAATTAAGCACATAAGCAGATTTTAAATATCAGATTTTAAAAGTGCCAAAAAGTAAAAATTGTCTGATTAATTCAATAACTAGTAAATAATTCACTGTATAAAACTCACAGGGGAAAGCCTCCACATGGTGTATGAGCAAAGTTCATCCTCTTTCTGTTGCACATTACGTTATTGACATACCAGATACATTCAAACACCTCAAGGTTACTCATTAATTTGCAAGGGTTTAAATCTAATCTAATTCCAGCTGCTACTGACATCCTGAAGATTCTACAATAGAGTTTGTAACAGATATGCCTTTAGTTCAGACTGTGGGCTAAGGGAAATATGCAACAGAGGAAGGGAGAAGTTGCTACTAATTAGAAAATAACAGAAAGAAACCTATCTTGGGAACTTAGCTGATAGGTCACATGGGGCTTTTCATTAATTTACTACACTTCCATAAGATCTCTCCACACCTGCAATACATTATTTATTATCATTCCAGGTATAAGGCACACAAAGAATAGTTAAGATTACATATAGACAGAAATGCACGGAATTTACTTTCCTCACAAGACAAGGACACTTTGTTTTCAGAGAATTTCATTTATTCTTGGGAGAATTTCTAACTGAAGCTTTGAACAGTTCTCTAAATAAAACATACATCACCCTAGTGAGCTAAAATGACATGCATCACTGGGACATGCAGTTGATGTTCAGTTAATTCCTTTTAAATTCTGATTCCCTTCCCTCATGCACACATCATTAAAAAAAAAAAAGAAATCTTTGTGGTTTCTTCTTTATTTTATTGTAGTTACATTTTACATCTGTAGTTTTGTCTCTCTTTCTACATCATGCATTCTTTTCAGATTTACTGTCAATGTTTGGTATTTAAAAGTATATAGTATCAAAGGGTCTCAGAAAAAGAAAGAGAAAATGCCTAGCAAGAAAATACAATAAATGCAAGACAAGTAGTAGATTGCCCCACATGTGAAGCGGACTGTGGTAACTCATATCAGGCTTCCTGTCACTTGCTGAGACATTTTTCATAAACCCTCACACGCTTGCATTTATCTTCAGTTCAAACCCCAAGATGAATTCTCCAAAGACATTAACAATAGATAAATGCTTATTAAACAAAACAGTCTATTCAAGAGTAAGTATAGTGTCTGGATTAGACGCAGCAAGATGTTTATAAAATCAAATACACATTATGTCTTTTGGCTTGATTCTTTTGGCTTTTCTATGAAATTTTTTCAGCCTTTGGTTATAATCTTAATAAACATGAAATAAAGGACAACCAGAAGCTCTAGTTTAAGTGATATCACCTCTGATTCCTGTTTGGTTCATAATATATAGATTGATTCTCTGGATAACTTATAATATAGTAGCAGTAAAATTGGGGGAAAATAGGGCCAAGGGACTCTGGATATATTTAATGTCAGTGGACGTTGCAATATTGTTATGGAAGTGTTTTTGCTAAACTGTTTCAGAATCCAAAGCATAACTTCACTTAAGAAACAGTAGAATACACAATTTTTGTCCCTGAAAAATTCTGAAAAAAAAATCTCCTCCAAAAAAGACCAGAAAAACACCCAAAAAAACCCCAAAAAACCAAAACAACTGAAAAACCAAACCAAAAAAACCAAAAACATCACAAAGAAAAAGACAAATAAAAACCACAAAAAAACCCCCAACCCAGCAGAATTGTGCATGCTTTATGATAGCTTTAAGACAAATTATACATGAAAATGTGGTGCATAATTTCAAAAGCAAATACAAGCCTCTTTCTTTTGAATGCACTGTGTAAGTGCAAATATTTATATGGTGCCTAGTGACTACAAATAGTTTCAAGTAGAGTGTAGTTTTTCTAAATCTGGTTTTATAGCTACACATTTGATATGTTGTTTAACTATCGTGGAATGCAAGATGGACAGAATAAAAAAATAACTGTATTATTCATGCATCAATATAAAATATTGGAGAAGGTATGGTTTGTGAATTACATCAGCAGGCAAATCCAAACCCTACAACTGCTATCTAAAATTGCAAGTTTAATATGTAATGAGGTTGCAAATTAATCTCATGGATGATGTAAGAACGTTAGCACTACATGTAACCTTACTCCTGATAGCCCTTTCATTCAGTAATTAAACTGAATTTGACTCTGGGTCTGTTTTCTTTAGATGGCCCCTGTTCCTGAGTAATACCCCATAGGAGCCCCACACTACTGATGTATTGCATTAATATATCATCAGAAGCAGTTGTCATTCCAATGATATATTAGTGTAATACACGAGAATGAGGCTCACTGATGATGTATTTAGTCCTTACAATATGGCATTGTCCAGGGAAGCAAGGGTCCAATAAGAGATTCATTACAATTACAGTATGAAGTCAGCTAATGCACTGCAGGTTGGGAAATGCATTTCTGGTACCAGGTAGGTAATTTTGATGCTAAATTCAATGTCTTGTCATTGTTTCTAGTGCTTCAGTCTACAAAATTTGTGACAGCAGTTGAAAATGATTCCAAAAAATGAACAAGCATTCTGTTATTTCTATTTACTTCCCTCTTTTTTTGCAAAGCTGCTCTTTGTGAACTATGTGTAAACTGTAGGCTATTGTTTCTTTTCTCTTCCTCTTGGTACATTTCTGTTCTCAAAATGTAAGCATCTTAGACCTGGGACCTACATTTCATGAATGATTGAAAAGCATTTCTCACTTCCTGAAATCTTCCATAAGGAAATATCTATTAACAATACTGGCAAGATCTGCATCCTGGTTTGGGTGCTTCTTGAATGCTTTTCATCAGAGCTCTCATAGCTGCCGAAGCCATCCTTCTCCTGTGAAAGATAAAGTTTCTGGTTTCACTCTGAGTCAGCAATACCAATGAAATAATGTCATATTTCTCACTTTTTACCTTAGTGAAGGCTCCAGGTGGATGTATATTTCTCCTATAGGAAGCGGTCTTTGTTGCCAGAGCTACCAAATAAGGAAAATTTGAAGAGAACCATTTTGTTTAAAGGTTACAAGTACATTTTCTACTGATAGACCTTGCCAAACATGCTTTAAATGTAGACAAATTAGAGACTTGCATTCTGCACTTTCTATCTAGCCTCTGCTGCTTTTTCTGAGAGGACAACAGGAAGATGAAAAAATGGAGTCTTTCAAATGCTTATAATATAGAGCTGAAAGAAAGAGGAATATTTTATGCATTGGGAAAGCAGTTACCGCTCACTCTCCTACAGCCTTTGATTGCATCGTAAATAAAACAGTAGTGTGAGTCATCCTGGACATACAATGCATTGAGGTGCTGGTTGGAAGGCCAGTTAGGAAGTTAAAATTATGGTGGAAGACCCTTAGGTTGATGATGGCTGGACACAGAATGAAGTGATATTCTCATTTATTGAAGAGGAAAAGAAAGGAAAATGTGCAGAGGTTTTATAACATCTCCTGGCCAAAGCATGTAGTGGAAACCACTCATGTTTTGAAGAGTCTTTTTGTCTTTCTTGTCCTAAGATGATTACCTTGGGCAAAACAAAGTGAAAAAAAAAAAGAGGGAAAAATTGAAATATAAGAGAGCCTGATGAGCTTCTGTTGTCTGCAGCCTTGGAAACAAGATTCTGCTTCTGCAAAAGGGAAAGTCAAGAGAAGATGTATGTGGTAGGTAATGGAAATTATATGTGACAATGAAGTGAAGAGGGGTGCAAGTACCATCACTGGGTCTGAAATGATTCATGTAAGTGTGAATACATCCCCTGACATATATTTCAAACACATGTGTTTAACTAATTAAATTAGTTTATTTGAAACTACTTAACAGGATTGCTAGAGTAATTTGTATAGTTTCAACGTAGACAACCAAACTGTCTTCCTTGAATCCCAGTCCCCACACCATGTACTGTTTTTACTGAGAGTGTTCAGATTTAAAGCAATAAAACTATATGTCTTTGGCCTTCATTGTGATGCTCAGCTGATCAGCTTGTGCACTGCCAGGTGACACCCATCTAGGTGCTTGTGTTGTATTTCTGGAAATGGAGTTGAGAATTGCCTCCAAACCAAATTCTCTTTACTTGGGGATTATATCTGCACTTGGATTTGGCATCCATCAGGCATGTAGAAGTTCCCGGGCTACCCTGAAGTTCTAACAACCCACAAACAAAGGTTTCAAATCCTCTGAAAAGCTAAAAAGCCAGGAAGTGTGTGGCCTTGCCAAGTATGGAAGCTGGAAGGGGAGCCTTTGGCCTCTTAGGTCTCTCTTCACCTGCTCTCATGCTAGTGGCTGGCATAGCTGAAGACTTTCTGCTGAGACTCTTTGAGATGAGTGATCCCATCACTCTCACTCCCCAGGCTACCAAGGGGGGGTAGGTATTCCTGCTGTCACCTCCATGGCTCTAGCAGGAGCTGGTGAAAAGCTGTCAATCTTAACCAGGTACTCTCAACAGCTGGCAATCTAAGTGTGACTTTGTGTGGCGCTGTCTGCCTGCCAGGCGTGCTGATGCAACCCCTCCTGCACTTCCAAATGCAAGAGTAAGGCTTGGGTACCTGGCACGTTGGGTCAGAATGTGCATCTCTGGATTTCCTCCAGCCTGTCTGACTGGGGAAACTGAGGCATGGAGCTACAAAGTGAATTGCCGTCTTCTTCTAACTGTTGTACCCCTGAAACATACGTGTTAACTTTTATTCAACACTTTATTTGATCTTATGCGATTTATTACTAGCATCCTCTCCTATTTCTTACTCTGCCTGCTTAAGATCTACCCTTTCTAGATTATTCACATGAATAACTTCCTGAGAATGCTTTAGCATTAACTCTTTTTATTTATAAGGGCCGATTGAACAACCTAAGAGAAAGAATGCATTAAATCTGTTTTAATTTGTCTTAGAGCTTCTTTTTAAAAAATCTGAGCCTCCTTGTATCTCCTACATTTATTAAGATTAATCATGATTGCATATAAATGTCCAATTTAGCAAGACATTATACCCAATGCCCTTGAGTTTTCCAAAATATTATCCTCATTTCAAGCAGCATTTTTCCTAGACTTGCCATCAAGTAGTCTAATTCTTATCTACATATGCTATCCACAGAAACATGAAGTATTACACTCAATTTCCCTGTATTTTGGCTGAATAAAGCTATTATCTAGATGCATGTGTGCCCAGAACAAGCTAGTAAAAAAATGAAAAGGAGAAAAGGAAAAAAAAACATATTTCAATGTCATCATAAAACAACAGAGCAAAGTCAAATTATAATTAGTATTTAATGCTCCAGTGTTAGTTGACCAGTTAGAGTTTATGTTGTGTGTCTTTCAAACAAGAAGAAAATGTGCTTTTTTCATGCATAGTTATTACATAAAGTTTTTGCTTTTCCCTGTAATGTGTTTTCATATTAACACACTTAATTGTCTAGAGAATTAAATGATGTTTATATGGCAAATGTACTGTGCCAATTAAATACAATGTTGATTATATATTTCTCAATTATTACAGTGCTTATAATAAATTAATCAACAATATCTACACTACCTAAAGTAAAGTTTTCTAATAGGGTTTCTTGTGTCTTTGTTTTCCCCTTACTTTGCACGGGTAGAGCCCAGTGCTGACCAAATCTAAATGGTTCTTTTGTCAACAAAGGATAAGAAAAGAAGAAAAGGTTAAACGAGCACTAGGGGGTGGGGAAGAAGAGTAAGAAGGTACAATGTCACCTCCATGCTGTGACAGCCATGAATCAATTATTCACGTAGCAATTGGTAATATTTCTGAAATGCTGCAGACTGGCAAGAAAATGTAAAAAGCATTTTCCTGGAGACGTCATGATTTTTCCAAGTAAAAACCATAAACAAAATCTGAAGGGGGAAAAATATATGCGTGTGTTGGGGAGGAATATGCTGAAGAGATCAACAATAGTAGAGGGATATATTATTATGGAAAATACATTCAGAAGGCTGGTGACGGAAAAAGAAAGAGTATACAGGATGAAAGGGTGAAAGTGCTGGGCTCAGCTAGTTACAGTAAGATTAATGTCATTTAAAAAGAATCCCACAACACATTACAATATCTAACAATACCAACATGTATTGATTTCAAATTTATTTCCTGTACCAAAACTGGTAGCATAACACACGAGGAAAAAGAAGAGAGAGATATCTCTGCAGAAATACTTAACATCATGGTGAATGGAAGGAGAGGGACTGTCACAAAAGGAAAATGGATTCTGAGCATCACTCAAGTCTTGTACTTTGTATACTAGACCTTGCTGTAGATACAATTTCGGAGTATCTGATATAAAAATCATATTTTCTTAAGAAAAACAAAGCATGAAATTTAATATGTCCTGATAACAATGTATGGAATGTACTTTAGAGCAAAATTTATTCAATCCTGACTTTAAAATAGTATTTCTACTTCCAGTGGTAGGTTTCCTTTAGGTTCAGAGAAGTGTAAAGATTCCAAGCAATGCACATTTTCTCTAAGCTAATGCAAAATCACCATCAACAATACGATATTTTATTAAATTATAAAATAACAAACTAAAGTTTGGTGTGAATCAGAGGAAAAAAATGCCATACGGTATGTTTTTCTCCACTTAATTTTGCAGACAAGTGACTCTAAGGTGAAAGCACAAATCACAGAGATGCAGGCAAAATTTCAGCCAGAGCAGCCTGTGTCTACACTGAAATAGAAGGGGTCCAATCTTTCTTTCACAGGATTATAAATGGTTTGTATGGGCTGTAATGAGAGATCCTTCAAAGGAAGAGCAGGGCCCCAAACTTTTTATTTTTAACTACTTAACCATCTGACTTTTTACTGTCTAATTTTCCCTGCTCCTTCAGATCTTTGTGTGACTCCCCAGTTTGTCATGCATTCCAAGCCACAGGATGTGTCAGCTTAGTGATATTCATTATCTGGCCTGTGCACCTCCCAGCTCCTACAGCCTTCCTCTACTCAGCTCTGATTTACCTTTTTCTTATAGAAGAAGTGCCCCTTTTTCTCCACTGCTTTTTTTCTCCCTCTCTTTTCTGGTTGTCCAATCTCTTCCGTGAGAGTGACTGCTTCTTTTACATTTACGCACTTGGATTTACTTACTTTTACACTTTAGTCCCCATTAAAAATCTTCACCTTCAAACACACAAACCCCAAATTGCACATTGTGGTACAAATGAAATCCCCAAATTATAAAGTGCAAAATTAGCATTAAGAAATCATAAGACAACAAACAATAGAGCTTTTTATGTGATTTTTGTAATTGCATGAAACTTGTTACTTTGGCAATTATTGTTTGTGTCTCATTAGCATGCAAAATGGGTTTTTAGACTAACCCGCACACAAAAGAAACCATTTGTGATGAGAACTGTGCTTTGTTTAATGTTAGACACCATTGTATTTGCTTTCCTAATATAACAGTTCTAATTAGTACCTAGCACTCATTCTGAGTTTTTCAGCTTGAAAACGACGAAGGTGACAATTGAGTCACAATTCCATGGCACTCTTTGTCAGTACCTGTCAAAATATAGCTAAGTCTTTGGTAGTTGTGATCTAAATACTAAAAAAAAGTTAATAGTCCAGAAAGAATCTCACCTTAGCTAATAAAAAAAATAAAATTGCAGATTAGCCTTTGGTTAAGAGCATTACATTATTAATACTTCATGGTTTAATATGGTCTTGGCAAGACTGTCCTCTGTCCTACTACTGGCTTTGCATTGTTTTTGTAATCTCACCTTTGTCTGTTCACCTGCTTCTTTGTTTTTTACTGATTCATTAGAAGAGCACGGATGGTTAGTAACGAAAGCTAAAATCCATTCATCAGTATATGCAAACTTCTTTGATGTGATTGCTCACTTGTCCTTGAAGAATTTTTTTTTTCTTCAGAAATTGCTTAATTCCAGAGATGGAAAAAATCATCACTCCCTTTCACTTATATTTTTTGAATTTACCTTAAATTCTTCACAGAGCAGATAGATATAGTGGTAGGTAGGGGAAACATGAAAACTCCTGCTGAGGGGTTGTCTCCAACTTCATGTTTGTGTATGAATAAGTCATGAAAGAGCCAGTCCAGTGACACTTTGTCAGTATTGCTGTGTGATTATCACAGTATGAAGTGATAACATTGTGTTTTCCTTCCAGTAATAGATATTTATAAAGAACTTGACTGTTCAGAGGCTTGACCAGTGTTTTGGCTCATAAACACCAGACTTCCATGTTTTCTAGTTAGCTTAGGCCCACTGAGAAGCTGAATATCAAAAGCAAAATTGCTCACTTGGTTCCCATAATTCAAAACTTGCCTCTCAACTGGCCTCTTTCTAGCTCATTAACTTCCAAGGAAGTATGTTTTTGGTGTATTTTATTCTATCCTGGTTTCAAAAGACTGAATGCAAGGAGCTCTGAACTCCTTTTCTTTGCAGGCATTGAGGCTTGATGATGTTGCACTGAAATCAGTTTGTTTATTTGTTGGCTTCAGTCAATAAAAGACAAAGCCATCAGTGTTTCTGTGCCTCAGGCTCCATTCTGAGCATGGAGAAACAGCTTCCCTGGCTGGACTCACACAGCAATGGTCCTGACTTCAGAGGGCACACAGCCAGTAGACACCCAAAGTCTGTTTATTTAGCTTATCCTCATCTCTTACTGTGAACTAAATTGTGAACATCTCATCTCCTAGTTGTGACCTAAAGTTGTTCATGCCATCAAGATTTTCCCAGTGAAAACTGTATTTTCACAAAAAATAAGTCAGCTGAAGAGAAAGCAGATGGATCTGGGACAGAGATGGAAGGAAGGGAGGATTTGAGGAGTGGTCACAAGTTCTGTAGTTTTGTCACTTCTCCAGGAAGATCATCCTATCCATTCTCATGATGCTTCAACATCTGCCAGATGTGGTGCATGTATCTTTGCAACTGTGTGTATCCTGGTTGGCTGAGTGGATGTACATACAAGACATGAGGTTTTGTAAGCCAGTTCTTATTCTCTGCCTCTAAAATGATGCTGCCACACAGTAAGCAATAGCATGTTCAGTTCTCTACATCTATTATTAATTTGTTTTTTACATGGACAAACCAGGTATCTGTATGACAAATTTATCAAACAAAATTTCATCAGCAAGTAATAGCCTAACTAGGAACTGGGGAGAAACTGAGAGAATTAAAAAGTTGAAAATTAACTAAGCTCTTCTCTTCCAAACCAGACTATATTTTCATCAGTCATGGTCAATTTATGAGGTCTTCAAAGTTATTTAGGTGACTGTTTGGATAATCACAGCTGTTCCAAAGTTTCCATTAGCTGACTTGAAATCTAGTTGAAGATAAAGTCCAGGACATTGCAAACCCAAATATTTAATTTGAGAACATTCTTTGCAACTAAAGTGCAATTCTACACATACCTGTGCATAATTGCAGCCTCACAAAAACCCATGAGGGCATAGGCATAAGGCTGACAGTTAAGGAACCAGTAATTGGCTCCAAAATTCTCATATTCTGGTAGATGGAGGAGTTTCATTGCAAATAAATACCTCAGACATATATTCTGATAGGACACTTTTTGGCATCTTCTAAAAGATTTCTCTACTTTATGCAATTCAGAAAGCTATAAGGTATATCTGAATAGTTTATCCATATAATAATCCATAAAATAATTAGTTCATAAGTTAATAAGCTTAGTAAATTTATGAAATGAGTGATTTTAGGCAAGTATACATAACACAATATATATATATATAACATATATATAAAACACAATGAAGCATAGATATATATATACACTTATATATTTCTACACCTTTCTGTCCCATCCTGTTCTTTTTGCAAAAATGGATGCTTTCTACCTGCCTTACCACATAAATCTCAGACTAGTGATGTGACAACACAGCTCTGAGGAGGTGTAAGTAGAGTAAGATCCTAAGCTTCTTGCTCCATCAGGACTAGAGGTGTGCTGTTTGCAGAACCCGGATTAGATCAGGACTCCATGAACAGCATTGTGCTCTGTGCTTAGAAACCTTATGGTTTCATCTATGCTAGTAGATGGACTTGGCCAGAGACCATTCTTGGACCGCAGAACTTAGAGCTTAGATCCATACAGCCAAGCCCTCTTGTCCCCAGAAAAAGGTGACTATGTCCAAATGACCTATTTGAAATGGTGTCTTACCCTGGCATTAAGTGGAAGAGACACGGTTAGCTGAGCCCAAAAACTGTGGATTCCAAGAACTGTGTTAGCAGTTTAATTGTATGGACAATCATGTCTCAGTAATTGAGCCCACAGAATAGATGTAGGCTGGGGATCACAGTTTATCCCTGTAGAGAATGGGCTTAGTGACACAGTATTGCATGCATTGCAGCCTGGTTGTGAAGTTTAACTGATATTTATAAAATATGCCAAATCCTCGCATACAAAATGCTACATAAGTAATAAGTATTAATAAACGTGATTATATTAAACCAGGTCTGTTTTCAGTCATGTTTTATAAGACCACAGTTGTAGCAGTAAGTGAGCTTTCATATGAAAGATCAAACATTTTGCCTTCCATTGTAAGCCATTCTTTGTAAGCTTTTCCAATAAAAAGAGCAGAATATCTCATACATATTGAAATTCAATGACATTCTTAAAGACTAAGCGTTCATTTGCAAATGGCAAGTAATAATACTGAATTCTCTTTCCCAGATGTTTTTGAGCATGTATTTCAAGCTGAATGTTATCAATAAGTAACAAATTACTAAGCTTAAAATTTACATTAAAACTTATATAATTTTGTATTACTACAACACATCAGATGCATTTTAGCTTTAAGCTAAACCTAAGCAAGCAAGGTCTCCTGCTTTGTCAAATATTTTTTCAAATTGAAGTCTGTCACATCTTCAAGCCTAACTAGTTCTTAGCACTTAAAAAATGTTATTTCCCAAATTACGTTCACCGAGAAGAGACACCCCAGTTCAAGTGAAAGCTGATTTTAGACCTCTGCAGCAGACTTTTTAGTTTCCAGTCCTTTATTAAGAGAAACAAACCAGAGGCTTTCATGAGTGGGGTACCAGCAGTGACAATTCTCATCTCCTGACAGGGCTTTCGCCTCTTTTGGTGCCAATCTAAACTTAAAAGTGCTACTGACACAACTCTGACAGAGTGTGAAAAAAATACAATTTCCCTAACTGATTCAGCTGTGATGTTTTCCTTGCAATATTACCTCCTATTCTTTTTGGAAACTGGTATAGAAGTAACTGTTAAAAAGGAATCTTTTGATTATATAAAGTATCTCTCAATTCAAAGAATTTTCTAGCGCAATTGAAATAACAACCTCTTTTTGGAGCAGACCAGGCCTGGGGCTCTGTCTTTGTGTTATGGACAAATCTTCACAGGTAATACACCAGATTTTAACTCGAATACAGGAGCTGGAGCTAACAGTGTGTAAAGTGGGATTTCTAACTCATCTTCAGTTCATTTCAAAACTCACTCTCTAAATGACCAGTACTTCAGTACTGTCTCCTCTTTTTCTCAAAACACAGGGAAAAGCCTCATGACCCTGCACTGAATATGAGAGTCTGCATGAGGCACTCTTTGAAGAGCTTGTCACAGCTGCAATGTCAGAGGAAACCGAGTCTCTCTGCTAAGGAGAGGGCAACAGGTTCTGTTTTACATTTTTGGCTCTGTATTTGAGCAGGAGGACTGGCAGAAAGAAAGTGGAACTCATGGCTGAGAGCCTTATAACTACCCATTACATGCTGTGACTCATATAGGAACAGATCCTCAACATCATGCTTGTGCTGATGGGTCCTTTCCAGTCACCGGCATCAGCTCACACCTGACTGCATACCCTGACTTTACGACTTTTTTTTTCACTTTTCAGTATGTGTTTGAACTTTCAGAACTCCAGAGTGTTCCCAGGCCAGACACGTGGCCTGTTTGGCAGCTTACTTTCTTCTTGCCCATGAAAACTGTAGACTGCCATGCTTGGCTGTAGGGCTTTTTTACCCTATATGTTACTGTATGCCATCTTATGTATCCCAAACATAGCTATATAGCTTTTTAGTGTTTTTCTTCCTTTCCAGACCTGTTTCATCTCAGCTGTCCCGCAAAAATACTTTCTGTGAATCAAAAAAATGTGAGAGAGGATTATTTTCAACAATTTCCTAGGTTTTTATTGGTTTTTTCCTCCCTCAAAACACTTTAGGAACAGCTCTAATTTTCTGTAGCACCATTTCTACATGTTCCAGTAAAGGAACCCTGAATCACACACAGCATATGCATGCACATAAGTACCCAGAGCTTATTCATTTGAGCAACTTCAAAACTACAATGAACTCAGCCTTTGCATGAAAAATTTCCAAGAAATATCAGAGTATAAATCCATGTAACATCCCTTTGGTGACTTATATTCTCTTGGCAAGGGAGGAAATATTTCTCATATCCAATGGGACATACGGAGCAGATAACTGAGATGACTGGCAATTGAGCAGTGAGCTATCAGAGGCCCTACTGGTGCCTATGTAAACTGTATTTTGAGATATGAGGTGAGGGGGCTGAGTGCCTTCAGTCATCCAAGGTGTGTGTCAGTAGCCAAGCAAATGCATGCAGTGTGGTGAATTGCTGCTGGAGCATATTTCAGTCATTGAAAGTTTAATTATTTGAGCCTCTGAGGTCCTGTGCTCGTCTCAGAGGCATTTCTGCATTTGTCTGTACCTGGGCAAAACGGTTTTAATTTTGGAATACCATACCTCATTAATTTTAAGGGACATTCAATATATCAATCAATTAATTTAATGAAAAACTGTAAACCCAGAAATAAAAGAAAAAAAAGCAAGCTGGCAGACGGTGCTTACCTACTGACCATAATAGTTTGAAGTATCTTTGCAGCTAAGGGTAGAACAGCTAAGTGTCTGCTTTTCTGATTCTCTTTGTATCCTCCAAACAGACTCTAGGAGGCTGTCACATGGACAGCCTGAATGGCATGGTTCCCAGGCCAATAATGGTAACTGCTAAAGACAGGTTGTTGTGTAGGTGTTCTGGCACAAGGGAATGTGAGCAAAGAGAGGTCTTTTCCAGGGGAAACGTGCACACGTTAAAGTTGTCACGGAACTTTAGGTATGGCAATGGGTATTGGAATGACAAGAAACTCTAATACAGAGTGTAGCTGGGAAGGATGTCAAGAATCTGTAAGAAGATTCTGGAAGCTGGATGTGGGCTGGAGAATGAGATGGAAGGAAAAGAAGAAAATAATTCCCTTGTCATGAGAGGACAGCATGGAGAACTAGAGTGTTGGCAGTGGAGATGAATAAAACTCTGTGTGAAGTGTGAGCCCAGGCCTAATAGGGATAAACTACTTTTGAGTTGTACAGAAGTATGGCATTTCCTTCAGCAACAGGGAAATCATAAGGAAATATGGAAATTTTAGGTTTCAGTGAAAGAAAACAAATCACATGTGGACTTGTATTAAATTTGCAATAACTAGTCAACCTCAAAGTTACAAAGACTATTCAAAATAATTTCAAGAATGTTTTTATACATGATGTTTTTATATCATCTTTCCACATGGAGACAAACAGTGTAGGTTCTATAAAGCCTATACATCTTCCTTCTCTGCTCCCTACTGTATTAATAGGGTGCATAAACGCTTTCTAAATAAGTTTCTAAATGTTCTCTTTTTGAAAATGTTTTAGGAGGCCAATATTCTTTCCTTAAGCAGAAGCATTAGATTTCAGCAGTCCTATAGACACCTGCCTGGATGCTGAGGCTGTATTTAAGCAATGCACATAAAAAAGATCTCCAAGCTCATGCATGGCTGAGCCTGTGGCATACAGCATCCTCCTTGGGGCCTGAACACCCTGCAGAAGAAAGCTGTGCACCCGTGCCAGCTGTATGTCACAATCTTCACCAGAAATCCTTGCTCTGGGCAACCAGGAGAAGAGCAATGGCAGATTTGATCCTGCTCTGTCAGAAGCACAATCTAAATATTATCTGAGGACTTTAAAAATATATATAAGGCAAAACTGTAAAGAATACATTGTGTCAGAAACCACATTATTTTACGGCATGAGAACTATAGGAGAAATGGTGTTATTTCCACCCTTCAGCCCCTAATGCATCTTAAGACAACAGAGACTTGATGCCCTTTCCTGAGTTTTTACCCAGACTCTCCTGCATTTCCACTCCCCTCCTTACTGGTGTCCTGTCTAGATTGATGAAAAGCCTTGAAGGGATTTTGTAGCTAACCATGCCTTCTTGACTAATACCTAGATGCTAAGGAGAAACCTGTTTGTTTTTCTTTTTTTTCCTNTGCAAAATACACAAATACTGTATGCCAGATCATCAGTTGTCTTTTCTCCCATGTTGTAGCACTTGCTGAAATTTATTTTGATCAATATGTAACAAGTGATGATCTTTGTCTCATCCCAGACCATAAACATTCTTTTGACACTTCCCTTCCCCTAAAAATCTCTTAGGAATTAGCCAGAAGGAAGTACTTTTTAACTATGGTTAGCATTTAACTAATGAAGTAAAAAATAGTTATTGCTTCACTAATCTAACTCAAATATTGCTATTAAATTAGGAAATCTGATTTATTTTTGAAACAAGACAAATGCTCAATGCAGGTATTTTTCCTGTGTGCAGTATGTTCTGGGCAGCTCTGCCATTCCCTTGCTGGAGCCCTGAGCTATGCAAGCAGAAAGTGCCCTCCTGCTTTGCTGTTTTCTGCAGAGCATGTCTAGCAAAAGGTGCAAGGGCTTAGTTCAAGTCCCTGCTGCAGTAATGTGCCACAGAGAACCTGTGTCTCATGGAAGTAGCTATCTTGGTAGCAATTTCAAAGCTACATATGTGTGTATCACCTTCCTTTGTCTTGTGGAATAAAAGTTAGAGTACTGGGTGAACAGCTTTAAAAACTGAATGCAGACTTGACTGGTTGGAGATTACATCCATCTTTCCTTAAGTTTTTACAGTTTTTAATTTGCTAAATAATGGGGTATTCATAGTGGTCTGAAATACCTACTCTATCATTTATGTTCTCTGCTTGATAATTTTCATGTCTTTAATGTCTTTCTGTTCACCATCACTACCTTAGATTGAAGATAGTCTTTGAAACACATTTTTTCATTTTTAACTTGTTGTTTGACAAGTAGTGATTGGAAAAATAGTTTCTAACCAAGAAAGCCATTTAAAATTAGATATTGCTTTTCTCCAAGCTGAATCAAGGCCCTATAGACATTATGGCAGGTTGGATTTTGAACATTTTTTTATACATAAAACATGTTATTCAATGATAAATTAGTAGACTATGGAGTCATAGAATCATACAATGGTTTGGGTTGGAAGGGACCTTAAAGATCATTGAGTTCCAACCCCCCTGTCATGGCCAGGGACAACTTCCATTAGGCCAGGTTACTCTAAGCCCCATCCAGCCTGACCTTGAACACTCCCAGGGACTGGGCATCCACAGCTTCTCTGGGCAACTTGCTCTGGTACCTCATCACTCTCACAGGAAACATATCTTCTTAATATATTTCAGTTTAAAATCATAACCTGTAGCCCTTTTTTCCTTACACTACATGCCTTTGCCAAAAGTCCCTCCTCATCTTTCTTGTAGGCTCCCATTAGGTACTGGAAGTCTGCTATAAAGTCTCCCTAAAACCTTCCCTTCTCCACACTCAACAATTGCCAACNTTGCTTTGCCATTGCTGTGTAGAGAGCTGCATGTCCCTACCACACCAGACACACCACCTTGCTCAGTGCCGTCTCTCTGACTATAGTTAGCGAAATACCAACACCAACATGAAGAGTTTACATCCCCAGAAAAGTGAGTGAAGGAACCCAAATAAAGTAATTTATGTCAAAAACACTCACCAAACCCTTACCAAAGAAACGCTCACGAAATATATCGTTATGCTTCTAACTGTATGCTATTGTGCATTAAAGCCTAAGGTATTAAAGGTATTGCCAATTTTAATATTTCATGTTCTTGATGGATTTTTGTTTTAAGCTTTGGCTTAGAAATTAAAATGATTATATTTCATTTTATATATATATATATATTTTAGGCATTTAAGATGCAAAATACACAAATACTGTATGCCAGATCATCAGTTGTCTTTTCTCCCATGTTGTAGCACTTGCTGAAATTTATTTTGATCAATATGTAACAAGTGATGATCTTTGTCTCATCCCAGACCATAAACATTCTTTTGACACTTCCCTTCCCCTAAAAATCTCTTAGGAATTAGCCAGAAGGAAGTACTTTTTAACTATGGTTAGCATTTAACTAATGAAGTAAAAAATAGTTATTGCTTCACTAATCTAACTCAAATATTGCTATTAAATTAGGAAATCTGATTTATTTTTGAAACAAGACAAATGCTCAATGCAGGTATTTTTCCTGTGTGCAGTATGTTCTGGGCAGCTCTGCCATTCCCTTGCTGGAGCCCTGAGCTATGCAAGCAGAAAGTGCCCTCCTGCTTTGCTGTTTTCTGCAGAGCATGTCTAGCAAAAGGTGCAAGGGCTTAGTTCAAGTCCCTGCTGCAGTAATGTGCCACAGAGAACCTGTGTCTCATGGAAGTAGCTATCTTGGTAGCAATTTCAAAGCTACATATGTGTGTATCACCTTCCTTTGTCTTGTGGAATAAAAGTTAGAGTACTGGGTGAACAGCTTTAAAAACTGAATGCAGACTTGACTGGTTGGAGATTACATCCATCTTTCCTTAAGTTTTTACAGTTTTTAATTTGCTAAATAATGGGGTATTCATAGTGGTCTGAAATACCTACTCTATCATTTATGTTCTCTGCTTGATAATTTTCATGTCTTTAATGTCTTTCTGTTCACCATCACTACCTTAGATTGAAGATAGTCTTTGAAACACATTTTTTCATTTTTAACTTGTTGTTTGACAAGTAGTGATTGGAAAAATAGTTTCTAACCAAGAAAGCCATTTAAAATTAGATATTGCTTTTCTCCAAGCTGAATCAAGGCCCTATAGACATTATGGCAGGTTGGATTTTGAACATTTTTTTATACATAAAACATGTTATTCAATGATAAATTAGTAGACTATGGAGTCATAGAATCATACAATGGTTTGGGTTGGAAGGGACCTTAAAGATCATTGAGTTCCAACCCCCCTGTCATGGCCAGGGACAACTTCCATTAGGCCAGGTTACTCTAAGCCCCATCCAGCCTGACCTTGAACACTCCCAGGGACTGGGCATCCACAGCTTCTCTGGGCAACTTGCTCTGGTACCTCATCACTCTCACAGGAAACATATCTTCTTAATATATTTCAGTTTAAAATCATAACCTGTAGCCCTTTTTTCCTTACACTACATGCCTTTGCCAAAAGTCCCTCCTCATCTTTCTTGTAGGCTCCCATTAGGTACTGGAAGTCTGCTATAAAGTCTCCCTAAAACCTTCCCTTCTCCACACTCAACAATTGCCAACTCCCTCAGCCTGTCTTCATAGTGGTGCTCCAAGCACTCTGAGCACCTTCATGGACACACTCTGGAGGTCCATGTCCCTTTTATGTTTGGGGGCACCAGAGCTGGATGCAGTGCTCCAGGTGGGGTCTTACAACACCAGAATAAAGGGGCAGAATCACCTCCCTCACTTCCTCACTGCCTCTTTATCAACTTCCTAAGCCTGAAAGAGGAAAGCCCTGAAAGGAGCTGAATATTTATCAGGTTTCTTGGGTCCCTCTTTGCTCCACAGCTTTACCCCATGGTGCTTTATCCCATGGTACTCTACCAAGCAGAACCCTAAAAGTCTGCTCTTCTGAAATCCAGGTTAATCCAGTGTACCCTCCTCACTGCCCTAAGGATCTTGAGCTCCACTACTTCATGGTTACTGCAGCCAAGGCTGCCCCTGAGCTTCATATTCCCTATCAGCCCCTCCCTGTTGGCAAGAACGAGGACCAGCACAGCACATCTCCTCGTTGGCTTCTCTATCACTTGGAGAAGGAGGTTATTGTCCATGCATTCCTGGAACCTCCTAGATTACCCTGCTGTGCTGCACCTCCTACAGGTATCAGGCTGGTTGAAGTCCCCACAAGGAGAAGGGCTTGTGAATATGAAGTTCCTCCTCTCTGTCTGTAGAGGGCTTCGTCAGCTCAGTCTCTTCTTGGGTGGCCTGCACCAGATCCCCACTATAATATATATCCCCACCTGTGCCTGCCCTCCCTCTCGTCCTGACCCATAAACTCCTGCTGCTCCTCCACCCTCAGGTAGAGCTCCATGCGCTCCAGCTGGTCACTGACAGAGAGGGCAACACCACCTCTTTTTCTCCTCTGCCTTTCCTTCCTAAACAGTCTGTATCCCTCACTTAGAAGACTTGAGTCATAGGAGCCATCCCAGCATGTCTCTGTGATGCCATCACAGCACTGCAGGTCTGTGCACATCTTGTTTATTCCTTGAGCTATGTGCATTTTGCATAGAATCATTTAAACTGGGCCCACCACTTCCTGTCTGGAGGGGCTGGAATTCCTTTGTGCAGTTTTTCCATGCTGGGATTTTAGCTCATACCCAGGTTATGCTGCCCACCTAGAGGCTCAAACACAAGACCACATTACTGAACATCAGCTGAAGTTCAATGCTTGTTCTTCCATACACTCTTCCCTGGCACACAGGTGAGGTATATGTAACTCAAACCCCATAGCCGAAATAGTAAGCGAGGTTGAAATGGCAGAATGACGACATTCATGTGTGAGCTAATGTACTTTTACTTCTTGAGCCTTAGAAACATGGTCTGGGCCATAAATCACACACACTGTATGTAATTTCAGTGTCAGTTCAAGGTGACAGGAATCCATGCCCTGTCACTAACCCTCAATTTCCTGGTATCTTTTGAAGGACTTCTGGCACAATGATGCATGCTGGTCTGGTTCATTATGTTTGTGCTCTTACAGTGACAAAAAGGGAGCAGCAAGTAGCTTTATCTACCTACTAACACTCCCTTAACATGAGAGCCTCTAATGCTCACATGTGTGGCGTTGTGGTGTCCTCTGTCATGCTCCTCTCAAACAGCAGAAAAAAAGGACATTCAAAATGAAGCAGATGCAATGCTGCTCTAGCACTCTTTTTTTTTTTTTTTTTTTTTTTTAATTTCTACACAGCTTTTTTTGAAACATTTGCTATGAAAGCCAACCAAAAAAAAATATTAAGCTGGAGAAGGTAGGGTTTTGAACTCTTTATCAGAAAGTAGACTATTCTGTGAATTTCAGAATTTTTTCTATATATAGATTGAACAAATAAATCACAAGGAATAAATGCATGTTTTAAGTGAGGTTTCATTCCAGAACTCCACAAAGAGCCATCACTGAAAACAGTGAAAATTATTTGTGGTTATGCAAAATATATGACTCATACATGGGTAGAAGGAGAAACATGTAATCAAAAAAAAAAAAATCACAAAATAACCATATTTGTCCCATTTTCTTTGGTTTCACACACTGTTTATACTGCAAATATGGTGAAAGCTGTTTACTTTGCTACATTCGTAAAAATTATGTTTGTTTTAACAATGTAGTTTTGAGGCTAAGAAGTTGCACTCATACTTAATGCCTAACAAAATTAAAAACTCTATTTAGAATTGCAACAAAATCACCCAGGGCACATCCTAATTTCAAAGGAGTTGGAATCCCTGTCTCTGGCCTTCTGATCTCTGGTACTGGTCTGCAGAAGGTCCACCCCTGGTTATAAAAGTCAATTCTGTAATCTGCTTCTTCACATGGCACTTAGATAATCTTTTAATGCAGTAATATTATTTGACACATGACTTTTAGGAATCTCAAGGAGGTATAGAGAATAAATTTATATTCTGCGGTTATATTCAGGTCAATTTAATTTATGCTCAGCATTTACTGCATTGTTTTATCCAACTCAGAATATCCAGTTCTTAAACCAAAACTGTCTTATGAACATACAGGGTCAGACAAGGTTTATGGGAGTAATGCTCAGAATCAGAACACCCAGACTATTTTCTCACTAGTATAGTTTATGTATTAGTCAAGTGGGGAACATGGAGCTTGCTAAAAATACCCCCCTAAATGTGTAGACAAAGGATCCTTCTTATCCCTCCATTTTCTGCAAAGTTAATACAATTATTATATCTTGCAGTATACTTCATGCTGTTTATTGTTGCCATGGCCTTCCAGTCTTTACTCTCCAGTAAATTCAAGTAATCAAAACTGTTTCTCCATATACCTCACAGGACATGAACCCAGGTGTTTTTATTTGTGAATGCAACGACATACTTAATGCTGCTGCTGTGACTGAGAAGAACATGGGACCACTACCAACATAATGCAAACAAGGCCAGCTTACACTGCCTTATCTTGTGTTTGCCGTGGGTAGGGGCACACTCTGCTCTGCCAACATGGTAACTTCTCAGGCCACTGTAATTTAGCTGAAGGCCTAAATCTAACGTTTCAGGCAACCCTAATAATAATACAGTTCAGTCCCTCCAAGCAACTATCTGGGCTGTTAAAATGTCATAAGCAGTAAAAATATAGCTCTTTAAGTAGTGTTACCTTTCCACTTCTATTTCCCTTGCTTTACAAAGAGAACAACTGTATCCTTGCAGTAATGATGTAAGTCTTCCTTCATTAATGCATATATGGCACCTTGAAATGAACGAATAATAGATTTTGGACTTTAATGAGAAATAACAAGGATTTCTTTACAAATCCTTGAACCCATGCTAAAGAGAATTCTCTATCAACATCAACAAATTCAAGACTTCTTACTTTTTTAGATGGAAAAGTTGATCTGTTGCTTGTTTGTTTCTTCAACTGGATTTAAAGTTTTATCATAGTATTTCCATAGTAAGTGGTCTTTATAATGCAATAATAATTTGATAAAACTCTCAAAAAATGGAGTAAAAGTTGGAGGGAGGATAACTACTTTCATATTATAAATTATATGTAAAATGGATGGTTTTCATAATGATACATAATGCACTGCTTTAACTGTCCACATTGTATTGTACAATGCTTTGTCTGTGTGGAATTGCACCAGCTGTACCTGCTGTGCCTTTGTAGAGTCCTATTCAGCACTCCTTATTCACTGTCTCCTTTGGCAAAGCCCCCTCTGAAGTCACTGTGTGATATGCTACAGTAAGAAGTGCTGAATAGGACCCTTAAATGATAACTCCTTGGAGGACGAAACTGCCACTTTTCTCACACTTCTCTTACAGTATAATGCAATTTGAACTGAAGATGCTATGAAAATACTACTAATAATAGATCGAGCAACTACATCAGGCAAATCATGGTAGTTCTCAGGAAGTGCCATCCTTTTTTCAGCATAAAGGGATCAAAGAAGACTTCAGAATACCAGCATTGGTGTTAAATTCAGATATGGTGAGCAGTAGCTTTTTTAATTTTACAAAGTCCACAAATATTATGTGAAATATAAATGTCACAAATTAATGTTTTTCAGAAAGGTATTATATGTTCACAAAATTTATTACCAGTTGGCACACTTTCAGCCTCTAAGCCAGAACTATGTATTAGACCTAAATCTTGTACTAGTGAATAAGGTACAACTATTTCTCTTTTGAGATTAATCTAAGTGCTGTATTAATCTATGTTTAGCCTTTTCAAAAAGTGAAGCTCCACAGAATTTTTGTCTCTTCAAACATTCAAGATTTCTTGGACTTCTACAATTTTACTCATTCACTTTTATAAACTCTCTGTGCCAACAAACCCTAGCCAATTTTATATCTTAAAAAAAGAACACTTTAAACAATTTGACTAAACGCCTTTACAGCTTTGGTTTTAATTAGATGTTTTGCTTCTTCAGCTTACTGGAAAGAGCTAGATAGCTTCTAACCATGTCAGTCTATATAACAGCAGGTGTCAGCTTTAACTGCCTCTGAAAATTTTAAATGTATTCAATTAAAAGGATCCCTTAGAGAATGATACTTTTATGTTCATTTGTCTTATGCAAGATTTGCAACATGTTTTCTTTCTATACACTATGTTCTTGTTGATTCTGTGACCCAATTATGGCTAAAATTTTAAATGTCAGAGTACATTCAGTTAGTGCTTTCATCTTAATATAATCCATCAGAAAAATGGATTCTTCTACAAGTGTCATTTGGGAAGGTAAGTCTCTCTCTCTCTGTCTCTCTCTCTCTTTTTCAGGAAACCAGGGTAATTTTGACACCAGAACAGTAAGTGGTTATCTGAGCAGTGATAGGTGAGAAAATTGTTAGCTTTGAGATCTGAAATGGATGGCTTCTCATATTCTGATCTCAATACATAAACCTACATGTGTAGATACATCTCTTTGTAGGCCTTCCTGGAACAGTAGTAAAAGGACTGCAGAAGAGGACAGACACTATAAAACAGGATGGACAGATATATAAGCTGTACAGGCTACACACACACACACACACACACACACACACACACACACACACACACACACACATATGCTTAAGTGCAATTAAAATGAGCATGCTTGTTCTTCAGCTACCAGCAGGCAGTTAAATTTTCCAATTTATGGTAAATCTGTTATTATGCTACCTGAATTATCATCTAAACTTCCCCCCCCCCCCATAAAACATGTTACAGCTCCAAGCATTTTTCTCATGGCAAAAATTAAACCAGTTACGAAGCTGTATCATGGAGGTTATCCAGTAAAGAAAAAATAATTTGAAAAAAACTTGTAAAGATTTAATGACTTCCCCATTTTCCTTGAAAATTAATGCATGTAAGGATAAGAGTTGCATAAGACACTGTCCTATTTGTTTACAGTATCACAGAATCACACAATCACTGGGTTGGGAGAGACCTTCAAGATCATTGAGTCCAACCTATGCCTTAATACCTCAACTAAACCATGGCACTGAGTGCCACATCCAATCTTTTTTTAAACACATCAAGGGATGGTGACTCCACCACCTCCCCAGGNCATCAGATCAACACACGCTCCCAGTTTAGTGTTATCTGCAAATTTACTCATGAAAGACTCAATCCCCTCATCCATATCATCAATAAAAATATCAAACAGAGCTGGCCCCAGCACAGAGCCCTGAGGGACACCACTGGTGACTGGCTGCCAGCTGGATGCAGCACCATTCACCACCACTCTGGGCCTGGCCATCCAGCCAGCTCCTAACCCAGTAAAGAGTGCTCCTGTCCAAGCCACGGGCTGCCAGCTTCTCCAGGAGTGTGCTGTGGGAGACAGTGTCAAAGGCCTTGCTGAATTCTAAATAGACAACATCTACAGCCCTTCCTGCATCCACCAGACGGATCACCTGGTCATAAGAGGAGATCTGGTTGGTCAAACACGACCTACCCCTCCTAAACCCATGCTGGCTGGGTCTGATACCCTGGCCATCCTGTAAGTGCTGCGTGAGGACACTCAGTACCTCCATTACCTTACTGGGTACTGAGGTTGGGTTAACTTGTCTATAATTACCAAGATCCTCCTCGCCACCCTTTTTGTGAATGGGCATCACATTGGCCAGCTTCTGCAATATACAATGGTGTTGGATAGCCATAATTTTAAAAATCCCATGTGGGTAGATCGTGGCTGCAGGAAATGATGTTTTAAACTCAGAGGATGCTGATCAAATTATCTGTTTGAATTCAAAGACATCTTTCAATATCTCAAAACTATTTTGCTCAAAAGCAGATCAGGAAGAGAGGTGATTCTGTGAAAATGTATCAGGAACACTGCATACATGAAACAAGAAGGAGTAAAATAGGGATGTTATGGAGAAGAAATTTTAAAAAACTGAAGAAGCTGGAAGAGACTGCAACAAAGCAAGAAACATTTTAAAGCCTGTTGTTCATACTTGAAAGAAGAACTCAACAAAACAGCAGCAGAAAGAAAAGAAAAAAGAAAAAAAAAGGAAAAACAAAGCAAAACAAAAGAAAAAGCCATGGATCTACAAAAGAAAAGAATAAAGGAAGATGTTAAAATATGTAGAGATAAACTGTAAGGATGATCTAGCAGCAAATACATTAAGAAGCAAAAAATAAAATAGTTACTGGAACAAATCTGGATGTGCATCGGCGTTAGTACAAAGAAAAGGCAGAACTGAGCTTTCTTCAGTTTCTGGGTCATGAGGAGACACCTATAAATGCAACAAGCAAGTTTTTTGTGGAAGTAAATGTTTCCAGAAACTGCCAAAATTGAGGAAGTCTCTTATCATGTGACAGTGGTAAAGAATTACAAAAAATATTGCTTCTCAGGATAATGAGAAGAAATCTTTATATTCAAATAAGGGAAATAAAGTTATAGTTGCAGCTTTGACAGCTACCTCTGTCTGCTTTTGGTAGATCTCTCTTGCTTCCCGATATGGTTTTAAAGGAAACAACATACATGTTGTGAGATCTACCACATCCATTTCTTATAAAGACAAAATTTTAAAATTGTTACTAATGTTTAACAAGTCCAGATGAGTCTATAACTCACTTGTTCAGAGGTGCTGAGTTTGGGGTCATAAGGACTTATATGATTACCAAGTTGTTGGATTCAATGAACTTGACTTCATTTTATATTAACATCTTATGTTGTTAAATATATTGATACAAGCATGAATGTAAAGGAGAACTGAATACTTTAGTTGAATAAAAAGTATTGTTTGTGGTGAATGAATTATATTCCTATTAGAGTTACAAAATAATTTACAATATAATACATTTAAATATGAATTATTTTGTTTTCACTTATGTTCTTCATGCTCTTGAGCCAGTATTCTCTTCCAACTTTTTTAGTTTTAGAATCCTAGGATATCTTCTCTTTGGTCTTATTAGTCTTATGGTGTCTGGGTGTGACACTTAGTAAAGTCATATCTCTCTCCAAAATTATTTAATGAGGTCCTTGGTTATCTTCAGCAATAGTTAATATCATAACCCAAATTAGAAAGTTATTGCTGACATGTAGGGATAGGAAAAGCATATTTTTACCATAAAATAGGATTTCAACTATACAGGTACTGTAACAGTATATTACAATTTTTACTCATTGCCTCTTTATATGTGTGTGCTGTGTGTATACTTCAGCTATTTTTGCAGTCATTAATTGTGAAGAGTTTAGCTATTTTTGAGTAAAAGTGTACATAAAAATCAACCACATTGTTCAAAACTCCTATAGTTTTGTTTAAACCACAAACAACATGTGTAAGTTCTCATTTCAGCATTTTAAACTTATTAAGATAATTTAATAAAATGAGTCTGTACCAGGAAATTTTCGAAGTACCTCAAATGGAATTTATATTTCACAATACAAAACATTGTACAAAACAAGTAACACAGTTGTGACTGCTGAAAGCTATTTTTTCCCCATGAGTACTTTGAGAGAAACAATGAAGATTTCTAGTAGAAACTCAAAATGCCTTTCTGCTCTCTCTCCAGAGACTTGACTATTCAATAAGCTACCCACTGTACCTTGTACTTCTCCTTGTTATCTCACTTGCAGTGGGTGATAGTTACTGGTCGGGGGAATAAAAATCAGATCACATTTTAGCAGCTAGCAATCAGTCATGGCTTTCCATGTGGCAAAGTATGTGTTAACCAAAGTCCCCAAACGGTTATGCAGTATTTAGGTTTTGCTTCTTATAATGACATTTCTGAAACCAATGTCTGATGTGCTCGTAAGAAGCCAAGTTTGATCTGCGGAAAATGATCAGCTACATGGATAGGATAGGATAGGATAGGATAGGATAGGATAGGATAGGATAGGATAGGATAGGATAGGATAGGATAGGATAGGATAGGATAGGATAGGATAGGATAGAATAGAACATAACATCCCGAGTTGTGTGGGACCCACAAATATCACTGAAGTGAACTCTTCAGACATCCTGGTTGAATGGTTTCTGGTTTACTGGCCCAGAAGAAGCATGTGTATGGTTGGAAGGAGAGGGGAAGAAAGCCAGTATGACTGTTGTGCTGAACTTGATTCTTCCAGCACAGAAATTTTACATCACAGAGTCTCTCTCTTGGGAAGACATTATTAATTATGATTATTATTATAGTCTTGTAGTAACATATGAATACTAATTTTTTTTTTCTTTGAGGTAGGTTGACTTCTCTCTTCATTTCTTTTCCTAAATTACAACTCTCCAGTAGGTCATGGTACTAATTAGCTGAATTGGAAGTTGCATAGAAAAAATTCTAGACATTATGATGTGAACATACCATTTAATGAGGACTATGAAACTAAAAATGACATTTTTCCCGATAATTAAAAGTAATTTTTATTCAGTCATATTTCTTACTTTTGAAAGACCTTCGAACAGTCTGACTTATTAAATATATTTGAAATATTTGGAGTTTGTACTTAAAATTCATCTGTAATTAAAACAATTTTCCTGCAATAGTCAACTCAAAAAATTTCCACATCCCTTGTATCTAGTAGTAGATTCAAGGCAGTTCATATATAATATAGGATGTTATGGAGATGCATGTGAAGTGGCTAAATTCCTGATAAGTTTGACTTCTTTTAGAGACTGGCAGGGGGAAATAGTTAATTTTGCCCTGCCTCTGATGAATCCTCAATTATTTTAACCTTGCTGATACAAAATGTATTAAATATAATGTCAAAGGTCTCTGTGTATTGCTTAAAAGACAATATGAGGCTGTATCAAATTAAAAAATCATGTTATGAAAGAAATGGAAGTCACTGGGAATTCTTTAGGTATAGGGCCTAGTACACTTCATATTTGTCTTTGTCATAAGCCTTAGCCAGCTGAAGTACATCAGGGTCATACATGAAATATCCTGACCACTGTTTCTATTTCTGTCTTTGAATAGTTGAGGTCTTATGGGTCTGTTTGTGGTTTTTTGGTTTGGTGTCATGCTCCTCTCCCCCCAGAAAATGTTTGTTATGTGTCTGCAAGTTATCAATAATATTACAGCTCACAAGTGATGCAAACCATAATGAAAAGTGAATGGACCTGAACCGGAAACAAAACTAAGGTTATTTATAAACTGCTTCCTTATATGTTGATTCAGATTATTTGTAAACACAAAAATGTTCAATTTGTCTCAAAATGAAGCAAATAAACAGGAGAATAAATAATAAACATTAAAATAATCAGAAGATAAAATATATTTGAGGATATATATCCATTTCCTAGAAATACTGCAGTAATTCTGATTGGGTGTAGTACGCAAGTGACAATATTTTTATTTTTAATTTTGACCCTTTTAGCTTCTGCTTCAGTTGTTAAAGGCTAAATGCTGCTTGCTTAGAATCAGCTTCCTTGTTAAAAACTTAAGACTGACCTTTTCCTAAGGGAGGTACATCCTAAGGGATGGGGGTACAGTGCTGCAGGGTGCAATGCAGCCGTACAGGCACTGGGGTCAGCTCTGTTGGGCTGCACTGGAACGGGAGTGGGCACTGACACACCCCATGCTCTTACCTGAGCTGGGAAACACACTGTAAGCTGCTGGGAGCAATGGGGATTGGCTGGAGGTCCACCTGTGGGAGATGCTCCTTGCTTGCCTCAGGGGCAGCCACAGTGTCACCCTGCCTACTCATGTCCCCTTTGCCTGGGACATGCGCTCCTGGTCTGCTCCCTCAAGGCGCTGGTTCCAGCCCTCAAAGCCAGACAGCCAGGTGACATAGGCACAGGAGCTGTGACTGCCTGGCAGTTTGCTCCCACCAGTGCTGTGCAAGGTTATTGCCTCCTGACCCCTTTCTAAAGCAGCTCCAGTGCAACTCCCCTGACCAGCACGTGGCACAGATGCTGCTGTGCTGCCCCCCTGACAGCAGGCCCATCTGAAACCTTGCTGACAAAATTTGCATTTGTTTTGTACTCTGTTAAAGCATGAACCTCCATTGTAATGATTACAGAACATGCTACTGATTTGTGTGCGTCTTATGGAATGTTCTAAAATACTTAAAACCCAATGAAACTGCGACTTCTATTCCAAATGTCTTTGTATCTCAGTGACCTGGCCCTCACATGCTTTCAGCTTTATTTGTATTTAACTCCTCGCTGTTTCACAAAGTCTTAGACAATGACCTCAGCATGCTGCCTTCCCAGGGGAACAAGTAATGTCGGGGGAGAAGGATGGGAGGAGTATTTGCAGCTTTTGCTTTGTCTCTGCCCCCACATCTTGGCTAAAGCTTATAAAAATAATCTGAGGGGGTTTCACGGCTACATATGGAAGTAGACCACGGCTATTTTCTTCCGACATGGGTATGACTCACATGCCAAAAACATAAGGCCCTGGTTTTGCAAATTTCACAGTTCAAGTATCTTCTTCTCCTAACATGCGTTGCTTGAAACACAGAACCACTGTCTTGGTTCAAAATGTAGGAGAAGGGGCCCAGTTGTTAAATTCTGTGTTTTAAATATGCATTTACTCTGGAAGGGTTTTCCAGGCACCTTTAACATTAAGCAGAACGTTTTAAAGAGATTTTCTGCTTGTTTCATCTTGGAATCCTAAGGAACATTGCATTTTTAGTGGCATTTGTGAGATATGCTAAAAATAATATGTAGCTCAAGCCTTAGAAACTAAATTTCAATAAAACCGAATGTTGGCACTTAGATCCTTTAAAAAAAAAAACCAAAACACAAAACCAACAAAAAACCCCACCCCTCTGTTTGGGACTAGTATAAGGGGAAATTGCCATTAATGTCCCTGTCAAATACAACATACACAGTCAAACCTGTGAAGTTTCCCTGAGTTCAGACTGGTTATCTCACAAATCTGTGCAAAGCTCTGGTGAATAATTTATACCAGGCTTGAGGTGACAAGTTAAACACACCCATTTTGTCTAAAATGCTATGAAGGCATCAAGATGGAGCCAAGCTGCAGGGTGAGTAGAGCTTGCTTGATGGGAATCTGAGCATGTCGAGAAGGGGGGATGCTGCTGTAAAGAAAGTGAAATGTAATGAGAGACTTTTTCATGCATAATTCATGGGTGAAAACATGACTGCATAAAAAGCCATGGATTTTAACAAGGCAGAGCTGCAATCATACACATTATCTTCCCAGAGGAACTTTATATAATATTGGTGAAAAAGAGAGGATTCTGAATACCAGTACAAAATAAAGCTGACGTTTTCAAATGCAGTAGAATTTACTTTAATGTACAATGGCTGCAAAGGAAACAATTTATATTTAAACCTCAAAATAGTTCCTAGAAAAAAAATTACTTTAAAACATATGCCTGCATTTTACAGCTTAAAGAAAAAAATAAGATGAGGAATGAGAAAAATACCTCATCTGGATAAAAAAAAAATATTAAATGCATAAGCAGTATTTTGTTGAGTGTGTTGTTAAGATTGTGCTTTGAAATCTTTTGCAAGCATTTTCACTTTTTAGAAGCAAAACTTTTGATAGGAATGACTACTGTGAACAGGCTTTAAAAAAGATAAAATGTTAGCTATTGTCACCATAAAATTTAATTTGGTTGCATTTGCAAAAGCAAATACTGTAATTCAGCTTTCAAGAACAGTTTAGTGGCTAGCACATGACTGTTTGAAATACTGTTTAACGCTTGGGGTATTTAGTTGAAGGGATTAAAAATGGAATGTTGATTAAAGCTTGGGATGTCTTAAATTTATCACCACAAAATCCTAATGACAGACTTAGCTGGAAGGAACAGGGGTGTCTGCTTTAGCTGTTCACTTAGTAGGAGCAGATCACATACAGAAAAGGCACCAGAACAAGCCATAGAGAGCTTCAGAATCACACAAGCTGAAGGACTCTGTGAAGTTATTTGTTTAGTTTACACTCCACAATTTCAATATTTTTGAGGAAAGTAAAATAGCCATTTTGCATCCAGTTATGGTTTTATAGTCCTGACAGTTGGGTGAAGAAAGCATTAAGGGTTCAAAATGATTGATATTTCAAAGTGTTCACCTTCTATGGAATTTTTTTCATGTCTCAGTTGTACAGTGTGAGAAGCAGAGGAACACTACAAAGAGAAGCAGGTTGAGTTGGTACAGTCACTAAATAATCTAAGCCATTTAAATAAAATTATGTTATTAACCCCTGATAACAAGAAACACAGATAACTTCAGGTTTGACAGTAAAAAAAAAAGATCTCTTTTTTGACCTTGGCAATAATTTAATATCTCATATAGAATTTTATCAGTTCACAGCTTTTATAGCAATACAAGCTAAAAGAAACATATAGCTTCCCCTTGCTGTCTTAGACCTGCAGTGTAATAGTGCTTTCATCTCTAATCTCTGACTGTGTCTCTTCTCCTTCTTATCTATTTTCTGCATTTTTAATTTTTCTTAGTATCATCTTAAGAGAAAACATTGCTCCTCTGCAGTTTTTCCAGACATTGTTTTGCCTTTAAAGAGCATGACTGATTTGTCTCACATCCTGCCTTAGTGAAATCTGATTATCTATTAGTTTATTACAGGACTGATTTTTCATACTTGCTCATGTCCCATGCAGAAGACCTTAGAACTTGAGCTCATCCTGGTCTTTAAATAGCTAATTTTCTATAATGGTTTCCCTGCTTTTATTTAAGGGGGGCAAGCAAAGGGGGAAGAGGACACGAGGATCCCTTAGTTAAAACACAGACCATCTCACCGTTCCTGTTGTAGAATTTAAAAAGGATTTCCATCTGCTCCCCTCTGCTTCTTAGAAGTTGTGCCATCCTCCGTACGTTCACACTGGCTTTGACTGAGTATTTAGCCTCACTGATACAGCCAATTCCAAGTATGGAAAAGGTTTGTCGGCTTAGGTACCTGTTCTCCATGTGATGAAGTTTTCTCCTGCCTTCCACCAGGCTGAATGGCCAGCTGAATACTCAGAAATGTAAAGCATCTGAAATGGGAATCAAACAACAATATTATTAAAATCTCCCTCAAGGCACCATGTGACACAGGCTGTGCAGTTAGGAGGATGCAGCTATGTTGAGCTCACATAACTGGGTTTTTTTTCTGTGTTTATTTTCTTCTTAACTTTGAAGAGAGCCCCTCAAAGGTTATGTGATAAGATTGTGTCAGATGTGTGCAGGGTCAGGAACTCCATGGTTTTGTATCAATGAACTCTGCTTTCAGCCTTAGTGATTTGAGGCTGTCTGTGTCTTGATGTAAAGGGACGCATTACTTGCTTGATTTTCTAAGGCACTGGAATACATTATAAAACCACCCCAAATTCTGACCAGTATTCTCAGAAAAAGAAGTAAAAAAAATCTTTAGAATAAAACTGCAAAAAAATATGGACCCTAATACTACAGCATAGTTATGTGAAAAAGCCTGACATCAAACAACTGTCAATAAGTATAAAATTTTAGACCAGGGTCATGAATTAACGATCTCTGAAGCAGTTTAAATATTTCAGTCAGTTGGACAAGCTGTAACTTTGGATACAAAAATCCTTAATTCTGATACTTGTTCTAAAACTGATTGCCTCATGGGTTTTGGTAAAGTACTAATCTCTTACTTCTATCTCTAAAGTAGTAGTGACAGTAATAGTGGGAATGGTAATAAAATTCTAAATAAGGCTGAATATTAACTTGTTGCTAAAATATTTTACATATGCTATAAATGTTAAGCTTTATGGTACAGATATTAAGGTGCATCTAGTCTTTGGTGTTAGACCTTGCTAGGAACTCATGCTCAGCATTGTGTCCTCAGAAATAAATGTTATTTAAGCTAAGCCATTGACATTATACAACCAGAAAAATTGTACATTCAACAGCAAGAAGGTAGGCCTGTCAGAAGGCTGGAGGCAACCAGAAGAAAAGAGAGTTTCTCTTAACACAAATCATCACCACGGTTACTAAGAATATCCACATCATACATATTCTACGCTCTTGCTTTTTAAGATGTGAAAATGAGACATATGCAGTGATGCTTTAATTTAGATAATAATTTTCTATCTTTGGTAACAAAATAATAGAACTGAATAAAAAGACTTCTATCAATGCTTTTTCCTGCAAAATGGCACTGAGAATGAAGTGATAAACTATACTATATTTACCCATATCTACAGTGTTGTAAAGTCATAGGTGAAGTGCTATCAACAGTAGGAAAGAAAAGGAATGAGGAACAAAAGTGTGAGAATTTTCATACTTTATGTGCTAGCCGGAGTTCAAAGCAGCTGGTATGTGAGACTGGTCTGTCCTGCTTTCTTGTTCTTTGAACTTCAAAAACCTAACTGGGAAACTACCTTGTTAAGGGCAGCACCGTCACAGATATGCAGCAGTTTTTTCCTTCCCGTCCTTCCCCCAACCTCAAAAAAAACCCCCTTTTTCAGATATGTCTGGTTAATCTTATCAGTTTATTTTAACATATTTTAAAATTTTTTTGGAAAAGCAGCAACTTCATGTCTACTTGTACACAGCAAGTGAGGTTTCCCTCCTAGAGGAGAGGTTCCCAGGGTCCTACCTTTCCAATATTTTCCTGAATTGCATACTATTTCTTTTTTGGACATGGTGACAGAAACAAAAGAAATTATAGTAGAATTAATCAATTTCTTTGGTACAAGACTACCTTATCTATGGTACAGAAGTGATTCAACAGGTCTAGAATTGTGTTTTAGGAATATTCTCAGTGGGACCCAACCATTCTCATTTAGCATCAGTCTCCAAAGAAATAAATCCAACTCACATGACAGAACTCTACCTATCCCCTAAAATAAATATAGACAATGGTGAGAGGCAAGATACTCTGTAGACCTTAAGATAGCAGTTGAGTCTATCTGATTTCAGTACTCCCATTCTGCACTGGCCTTCAAGGTAATATAGATACTTTCCTGAGAGAGAGACAGTTTACTAAGAACCTTAACTTTTTCTTAGATAAAAGAATTAATCAATATATATAGCAAGTATTAGATCCACCCAGGATCCATTCTGCTTGGAGTCATTATAGGATAGATATGAAATGGTCCACCTACATAATGTATCTGGTACAGCAAAAAAAAGGGAAAGACTACAATCTCATTTGCTGTGATCTGCCACGGTTCCAGGATTGCACTCCTAATGAAAGCTATACCACTCCTAGCAAACACCTCATCTTTATCAACTTTGCTTATTGTATATTCATGAAACTGTTCAACCTTTCAGCCTCAAGACACAGCAAAACACAGCTTATTTACCAAAGGCTTTTTTTTTTTTCCTAATGCAGTAGCTCCATGTAGTCTATAAAGAGATTTTGTGACCAAGTGTTGACTCCACAACAAAATAAATGAATCCTGATGTTCAGATCTCATTGAGTTTGTCTAAATTAACTGAAACACAGAAAACTGTGGTGGGCAACCATATGACTACAGATGAGCAGACCAGGTGATTTTGTCTTCACTGCACCTCTTGGACGTGAAGATCTTGTTGCATAAGCCTATTCAGGAATATCATATGCATAATGACCTACAGTGTAGGCTGTATACATTAGTGTGCAGCAGTGATTTCAGCAAGATCAGATCTTATTATTTTGACAGATCATCTCTCTGAGATATGTCCTTGAACTATGATCTTTTATTTTTGAACCACGTTTCTCCTATCAGATTGGGATTTCAATTTTGAACACAGATCTGAGTATTACCACTGCGAGTTAAAGCTGATTGGTGTTTTCCATCTGGTTAGAATGAGAATACAGAACCCTGAACCTAACCCACTTCTAAAAAAGATCTAACTCAGTTTTGGAATTCAACCTTTCCTTACTGTTTTCAGAAAATCATCACATTTTTTGTAATAAGAATGAATTGTGAACAGATGGACACCAACATACACTACTATTGTCACAATATAAAATGTGTCCATTATTGATTTTTAAGGTAGGGAGCAACAACAGTTCTGTGGGTTATCAAGAGAGACTTCAGAGCTTTGGGATGAGTGTTCAAGGAATCAAGAACCCAAATAGTGTTCTCCTCTGTCCTTCAAGCTGTAGAGAATGATAATGGAAGAAACAGTAAAAGCCATTATATCAATACATGGCTCTCTAGCCCGGTGTCACCATCAGAATTTTGTGGTTTTGATCATGGATCAGTTTACATGACACAGACCTGCTGGCAACAGACAGGGTACACCTGTCTCAAAGGGGGGGAAAGGATCTCTGCACAGGAGTTAGCAGGGTGTCATGCTTTGACCCCAGCCAGTAGCAAAACACCACACAGCCAACTGCTCGCTCCCCTGTCAGCATGACTGGGGGTGGAATCAGAAGGGTTAAAGGTAGAAAACTCATGTGTTGAGATGAAGACAGTTTAATGGGGAAAGTAAAAGGCACCCAGACAAACAAAGCAAAACAAGGAATTAATTCGCTGCTTCCCATGGGCAGGCAACTTGTTCAGCCATCTCCTGGAGAGCAGGGAACCACCACGCATAGCAGTTACTTGGAAAGACAAATGACATCACTCCAAATGTTTTCCCCTTCTCCCTTATCTCCCCAGGTTTATATACTGAGGATAGTCATATTTTATTGAATATCCCTTTGGTCAGGTTGGGTCACCTGTCCTTGCTGTGTCTCCTCCCAGCATCTCAAGCAAACCCACACTCCTTGCCAGCATGGCAGTATGAAATGCAGAAAAGGCCTTGGATCTGTGAAAGCCCTGCTCAGCAAATGAGAAACGTCTCTACATTATCATCATTGTGTTTAGCACAAATGCTCTGTTTTGTATTTGGAGATCTATGTGGCAGCAAAGTTGCAAAATATTACTGATATGTTAGGAACAACAGAAGTGTCTGAGAAGGAATTAGGGCCTCATCCCCCCAAAAAGTGGTGGCATTATTAGCCCAGCTGAAGTGCAACTACACCAATGCACACAGCATAGGAAAGAACCAAAAGCTAGAAGCCATAGTGCAGCAGAAAAACTGTAACACAGCTGACATCATGGAAACAGGGTGACATATCACAGAAACTGGACAGCTGCAATGGATGGCTATAAACTCTTCAGAAGGTACAGACAAGGAAGTCTGTACCTTCTGAAGAAGGTGGTGGGGTAGTCCTGTGTATTAGGGAGAGTTTCCGTTTTCTAGAACTGAATGATGGCAGCAATAGGGTTGAATGTTTATGGATGAGACATGGGGGAAGGCCAACAAAGTTGATATCACAGTGGGAGTTTTTAAGACCAACTAATCATAAAGAGGCAGACAATGTATTCTGTAAGCAGTTGAGAGAAGTCTCAAAATTGCTAGCACTTCTTCCCATGGGGAGCTTCAATTTACCAGATTGCTATGAATAGATTACACCAGAGAGGAAGACTTCTAGAAGGATCCTAGAGTGTGTTCAAGATAAATTCCTGACACAGCTGGTGAATTAGACAATGAGGAAAGGTGCACTGCTGGACCTGTTGCATGTGAACAGAGAAGGACATGTGGGTACTGTGATGGATTGAGGCCAGCCTGGACATAGCAATCATGGAATGATATAGTTTCCAATGCTGGGAGAATTAAGGAGGGGGTCCTCAGAACTGCCACTTTGGACAATCACAGGGCAGATTTTAGCCTTTTTAAGAGACTGGTTGAGAGGCTTCCTTGGCAGGCAGACCTTAATGTCTGTCCTTTCTGACAGAAAAGGATCTGGTGAGGGGGTGGTACTGGTCAACAGCCAGCTGAAGATGAGCCAGCAGATTGCCCAGGTAGCCAAGAAGGCCAATGACATCCTAGATTAGATCAGAAATATTGTGGCCAGCAGGACCAGGGCTGTGCAACCCCCCCCTCCCCCATATGGTGGGATCCTTTTCACAATGTATTTTACCAAACATGACACCCAGGAGCAAGGCATGTTGGTCACACTTACAAGGTAACATTGTGGAAGTCACTGACTTGTAGGCCATCCTAATCTTCTTCCTGTGATGGGGAATGTGATCCTTGAATACATAAAACAAAGGACACAACATGAAGAAAAAGATAGCATTACATTTTCAAATGGAATTAACAACATCACATTTAGGTTATTGTTCTATGATAATTTCAGAAAAGTTGAGTAAAAATTATTGGACTGATTCAGGCTGAACAGTAAAGGAACTTAGTCAATTTACATTTACAGAAGAAGGCTGAGCCCAGTCTTGATGACAATGTCCTAGTAAAGTAGAATTTTTTTAAGTAGTACTAAATTTAATTTAGAAGAAAAAAGTTTTGGTTTTTTTTTGCTCTTAGTGGCAGTAGTTTAAAGTTAGGCAAATTCAGCTGAGAAGTAAAGTGCACATTTTTAGCACTGAGAGTAATGAAGCATTAGAACAATTTACTTGTGAAAGTAATGGATTTTCTATCACCTTCAATCTCTAAATTAAGATTGTATGTCTTTTTGGAAGATCTACATCTCAAACCAAAGTTATGGGTTTGGTTTCGAAATTACAGACTGACATTTTTTGCCCTTTGCTATAGTAAGAGGTCATGGTAGATGATAGTAATGGCCTCTTCTGGCCCTGAAATCTATGAATCTAAGTTGTGGCTTAGCTTAATGAACATCACAGCATAAAACAGTGCCTGTACTTCCTCAAATCTTCATCACCCTGCCTTCACTGCCTAAAAGCACAGGTGACCTAAATGTGGCAACTTTAAGAAATCTAGTAAAAACATTTCCTGCTGTAAATGCAAGAACTCTGTGGTTTTAAGGTAACTGCTGTGATATAACTTGGTAAAAGGAAGGCAGAGAAGCTCAAAAGCTGTTGTTTTGTGGGTTTAGAGCAAGTGTAGTTGACCATTAAGTCTTTCTCATTCTCTTTTTTTTACAGTCTCTCTGACATCTCAAACTCAAAGAAGCCATTTTTGATGCTCTTGTGGTGAATTAGGTGTTGTTTTCTTATAGAATTAATGAAAATATTTTAATAGTAGTATTGACAGCATTTTTAATAGTGTTAATGTAAATAAGGTCAAGACACTCACTATAAACGTGTTTTTTAACAGCCTGCATTTAAGTTGTTTTTGTCATTTTGTTGACTGTTCCCATATGTTATGGTACTGTGCTTTCTACTTACATGCTTGTTTGAACAAGCATCTTTCTGGATATTTTCATAACACCTTTCTTTCTTGTATAGTAATAAAGTTGAACACACAGGTGAGAGGCATCTAGGAAGGTTTTGGTGTCACTGCCTGAAAACTGTAGCTGAGTTTCCATTCATTTACTTTACCACACTACTTTTAACTCAGGTTTGAAGTCATATGCCTTTTGTATTTCTTTTTATTATTAGTATAAGTTGCTTTTTCATATTATAATTGGTATGAATATAGATCTTCAGTTATAACAACATAATGGTGGTTTTTCTTTAATCCTACCTTTGCTGAAATTGTGATGATTACCATGGTCATGGTCTGTGGTCTGTGCTTCAGATACATGGGCATATTGCTATCTCTTTTCAAAAGAGTCACATGTTCAGATATAGACATGTTAATTTGCTCCAGACATGAAATAATGATAAGATTTCACTAAAAATACAGCTATGATGTCACAAGCTTGTGGGGAAATGAAACTCCTCTACATACTCTTTTTATAGCCTTCTTTAGTCTTTTTATAGCTTCTTTAGTCTTTGCCACTTGACCGATCTATTGGTATCTACGAATGGAAGGATTACATCCTAGAGCAAAAGAGATTTTTTTTTCTCTTAATCATTTCTTGGGCTTAACGTCTACGGTACTAACCACACAGGGAAATTAGAATAAGCTATTAGAAAATGAAGGCTTTAATTCATACATAAAGACCGAACACATCATTTCCAGGGTATTCTTGCATATTTCATTTTAATCTGCTGAGTGCATTTTTTTTTCTCCTTTGTACAGTATTGGATACTGGATGATATTCATTATCCTTTTCCTCTCCTGGGTGCATGCAGTCCTTTCTTTGTGACCCAGATAAAAAAAATCTAAATCCAAAACATGGGGTGATACTTAGACAATTAGAAGGGGCATAGACATTTTTAACTTTCTCAGTATCTATGTATTCATTGAGTACAACAGATATGAGAAAAAATATTCCCTTGAACAGAAAAAGGCATGTATCTTCGAGTTTAAAGAGCTATTTTTACATGTTCATTCAATTAAAGAATGTCTTCATTGTAAAAAGAAATAAGTATATTCCCTTAGCTCTCTTGAAAAGTGTTGATGTGAGTCCCTGAGAGAAAGGGAAAAGAAAAAATTCACTGGTCAGGAGAAGTTTGTCTCTGCAACTATCTTCTGACATTTCACTATGGTGGTAAAACAGATATATTCTGGAGAGGCTAGGAGCTCAATTTTATGGTGCAAATTTTAATAACCAAAGCAGATCAGAGCAGAACTCAGACTTTTCTTCATCAATATATTAAATGATACTGGAAATAAGCAGAGTATTGATGAATTTCAGCATTCATTAATAAGCATCATATATTGATTTTTTTTAGTCAGTCAGCATGTGTGAACAGCAAATCTAGGAATGAGGTGGTAAAGGTTTTATCATTATTACTTTTTTTATTACATATTTTTTATAAGAAGGAATGGAAAGATTGTTTTTTTCTGGAAGACAAATGCAAATAATTGAAACATAAATGGAAAGAATCCCTTCATAATATTCAGCCAAAGACCAGTCACCATTCTTATTACAAATTTATAAAATGAGGCAAGCAAGAGGTAGAAGCTAAGAGAAAGTAGCATAAATGCAACCAAAGAGTGGCAAATCAGGATAAAAATGAGACATCCTGAAGATCAGTTTTCCCATGTTATTCACTTCTCCTGCACCTGCATAAAAAAAAAAAAAAAGAAAGTTTTACATTAGTAAAGGTCCAAGTATTGATAGCATATACATGGCGACTTTCTACATTAGCTTGTAGAAAATGGTGCTTTTTTAAAACCTAATTTGACTGTCTTCTTATGACCTGTATATTATAAGTATCTAAAATTTGCCAGGTTGTTGAAATTAACCACTTTGCAAATATGTGAAGGACTTTGGGTCATTATTTGCCTTGGGTGTTAATAATTTGTATTGTCATATAATATTTTGTTACAATACAAACAGAAACAAAATACAGAGGGAAGACCTCCTTTGTAGATACCTGTAGCACCAAAGTAGTACTAACATAGCAATAACTACAAATAGCCAGAACTGGTAAAATAGCAGACCATCTTGAAAAAAATGAAGTAGAACCTTTTCTAATTCTTTAAGAACCTTTTACTTCTGTTGACAAACCCTTGCTTCTTGGTGCCATGAAGAAGTAGAAGCAAAATGATAAATCATAATAAAAAAAATATTTTCTAATACTGGGAACAAAAATCTCCACTTCAAAACATTTAATACTTTCCCCTTTATTTGAAAATAAGAAAAAATCTGAAAAATTAAGGAATTCCTTATCACTAACCTCTGAGATATTTATGGTATCATTATCAAAAAGAAAAGAGAAGGGAATAATATGGATAATACCACATGCAAGAACTCAAAGTAGTTTAACAAGAAACTGAAGAAAAAATTTCCTTCTCTGAAGTACCACTCTTGTGTTTTAAAGAATTTTCCAGCGAACCTGAAAATACACAAGATGCTGGAGTGGAGACTTTTAAAGGTGTATCAGATAATACATAGGTCTATACAGTCTCCATGTGGTTTAAATCAGACTGTAAGATTGCAGCTGAACCTAAGAACATATTTCAACTCAGCCATCATAGGTTTTACAGCGCTTCATCACCAGCTTGGCAGAGCATTTATTTTACCACTTTGGGAGCCTTCAGTCAGGCAAGAGATAACAGCAGCACTGAAGCCCTGCCAGGTGTTTCTAAGACTGTGTATGGTAGTGGTAACTTGTTTCTGGCAAAACCTGAATTGCTGAAATGTCTACCTGTGAAGAAATGCCAGGCATTTTGCTCCTGGTGTGCATATCTAAGTCAGTTCGATACATTGCCATCTGATTTCTTTTCCAGCATTGTGTGTATTCCAAATTACATTAGGTGCTTCAGCATGCTATTGCATGAGAGTATGTACTGGAGTGTGTCTTCAGCATTTCCAAATAATTTATATTTGAGTTCCTGACCACCTTAGTGAAAAGCTGAGGAGGGCATTTAGATCTTGACCTGGAAGGACTTACTTTTATGGGATTCATGGCTCTCTGTTGAGCAGAAACCATTTCAGGTTTTCTTGCTGATTTTATTAGACAATACCTGAGCAGCTTTCAACAATGTTGCTGCTGGCACTGGTATTCTTTGGTCAGCTAATACTGTGTCTGAAGTGCTTTAAAAAGTCTACATCATATGCCAAGACCACAAGAGTGAGGCCTTGTCTTTGTCTCAGCAATCTGGGATATTGATGTAGAGAGCATAGACCAGTTTTAGAGGTGTTGGCAAGACATACTGCAACATTTTGCACTGGCTAAAGCTCCTAAAGGCACATGGCTTCAGGCCAAGCAGTATTACAGAATCACAGAATATGCTGAGTTTTAAGGGACCAACAAGGATCAAGTCCAACCCCTGGCCTGGCACAGGACCATCCCCAAGAATCACACCACGTGACTCAGATTGTTGACTGTTGAAACACTTGAACTCTGTCAGACTTGGTGTTGTGATCACTTCCCTAGGGACCCTGTTCCAGTACCCAACAACTCTTTGGGTGAAGAACTTACCTTTTCCCAATATCCAACCTAAACCTCCCCTGACACGACTTCAGACCATTCCCTCGGATCCTGTCACTGGTCACCACAGAGGAGAGATCAGTGTTTGTCCCTCATCTTGTCCTCACAAGGAAGTTGTAGACTGCAATGAGGTCTCCCCTCAGTCTCCTCTTCTCCAGACTGCATAAATGCAGTGGCCTCAGCTGCTCCTCATATGGCTTCCCCTCAAGGCCTTTCACCGTCTTTATTGCCTTTGGATGCTCTCTAACTGCTGTTTATATCTTGTACTGTGGTGCCCAAAACTGCACACAGGACCTGAGGTGAGGCTGCCACAGTGTAGAGCAGAGCGGGACAATCCCCTCCCTTGCCCAGCTGGCCATGCTGTGCCTGATGGCCCTCCTGGCTGCCATGACTCACATTCAACATTCACCAGTGTCCAGTCAGTGGGGACTCTGGATTCCCAATATTGCTCAAAAATTATCAAAAGTTGTTTTGCTATGACATCAGCCAGATCTTTGAGGATTCTTGGATGAACCCCATCAGGGCTCATAGATTTTAGGGATCTAACTAGAGCAGCAGAGCCTGCACAGTTTCAGGGTTGACTGGAAATTGACCATTCTCACAGTCATAGTCTTCCAGCTCAAAACACAGAGACCCTTTTTGTCCCTCATTCATGTTAAAGACAAAGGCAAAGAATGAGTTAAACATCTCTGCCTTGTCTCTGTCCCTGTTTGTGAGGTGACCATCCTCACTCTGTAATGGGTCAATGTTATTTTTACACTGTCTATTGTCATTAATATATAATAAAACACTTCTTTTTATTGTCACACACATTTCTGGCCCACTTCAGCTCCAGCTGAGCTTTGGCTGCATGAATTTTCGCAGTACAGTGGCAAGCAACATCTCTGTATTCTTCCCATGTCACCTGACCTTGCTTTCATTGGGCATACACTGTTCTTTCTTGCCCTATTTCCAAGACAACATTCCTGTTCTGACAAGTTGGCCTTCTGCCTCATCTGCTTGACTTCCCAATTTGGGAATTGCCTGCTCTTGTGCCCTTAGGAGTTGATGTTCAAAAAATGATCAGCACTGATGGACCCCAGCATCTGCAAAACATTTTCGCAAGGGACCTTACTTACTAATTTCTTGAGCAGTCTGAAGTCTGCTTTCCTCATGTCCAGAGCTCAGTTTTTGCAGGCACATTTCCTTCTGTCAACAGGGATTTTAAACTTGGTCACTTCAGGGTCACTGTGGCCAAGATGGCTGCCAATCTCCACTTTGCTCATGAGATAACTCTGTTGAGAAGCAGGAGATCAAGGACAGCATCTTTCCAAGTTGCCTCCTTTATGACCTGTTCTATAAAGTTGTCATTCAGGTTTTTTCGGAATCTTCTGGCCCAAGTTTTACTAGCTGTGTGATGCTTCCAGTTAATTTCTGGTGAGTTGAAGTCCCCCATAAGGACAAGGACAGTTGACTTGAAAATGTCCTTTAGCTCCTCAAAGAGCCGGCATCACCGTCCTGGGTAGAAGATCTGTAGTAGACTCCCACAACAACATCCACATTATTTGTTTGCCACTTGATTCTTATCCAGCGGCTCTCAACTGTGCCACTGTCAGCTGTGAACTCCATACATTCTAACCCTTTTATTACATCCAGTCTTTGCCCCCTGCTTCTGCTTTGCCTATCCCTTCTGAAGAGCCTTTAACCACCCAACAGAACGCTCCAGATTTCCAGACTGAGATTGTAGCATCCTTGAAAATAGCCCATTAATCTCTTGTTCATTTGCTTGTATACTATTTAGCCTGTTCCCTTCTTCCTCTAGCTCCTTCACTTGGCAACACAGCTCTTCAACCATAGCACACCTGCAAAACAACTGTCTGTTGACCCAGCCTTGCAAAGAGGCATCAGGCACTCCTGGCAACCTGTGACCTAGAGAGATACATCTACAAGAGCAGGTCTGTCTGGCTGGAGGCTTCTCACTTGGCTGCTTCAGTGACGCCCTCAGCTACAGGGGATTGAGCTTGACTGCATGTCAACACCGCAACTAAGGAAGCTTAAACTAGTACGCTGATAAGACTGGGGCTAAAAAGATCTCTTTGCTCTTTCTTACGAGCTACCGAGCTTGTTTGTTGCTTCTATTGGCTCCTCCTGGATAGGCAAAGAGGAGCCCTTCTTGCACACCCTGCTATGTGAACTAGGTGCTACACCCTCACTGACATGCCACGTCCTCACTGACACACCACCCTCTGGGGCACTTGTGGTCCCTGGACACATTTAAACCCCCCTCAGCTGCTCCCAGAATTGCCTGGTTGGCTCCAGGGGCTTCTGGGTCATGAGGAGCCTTGGGGCTGCTGCATAGGTCCCTGAACGAAGGCTTGAGATCATGTTATTTTTTTTTTTTCAATGACATGAAGCCTCTAAGGCCTTCTATGAGAAAGACAAGAAATGCTTAATAATACATGCTGCTATTGAGATTTAAATATTAATGTTTTTATACGTGCATATTTTCAGACTGTTTTGTATAAAAATGTTGTCCTTTATTAACTCAGTTAGCTTTTGTAGGAAGCATGTACTCTTATGGTAAAGTAAGAGGTTCCCTGTTACTGTTTATCCTTTCTCATGCAAATAATTTTATCCATCCTTACTCAGGTTATACCTCTGTCATTAGTAACCCATTTTTCCTTTAGAATTAAAAGAGAAAAATCATGCTATTTTTTTAATGAGACAAATATATGTAAGAAAATTTTAAAATATTTTTGACTTGTTAGACAAGCTGATTTCCCCCAAATTATTATTTTTTTACAACAAAACAGTGTTGTTAAATTTGGTTGTTATGCTCAGCATAACTTCAGAGCTGGAATCTCAGATTCTCTACAAAACTTAATGTTGTAAAGTGCTTTGACTAATGTAATTGTTAGATGTTCCCTGACTAGCTAATGACTACGTACTCCTATTGATATTATGGGATGGTCCCTTCGGGGAAAGCCTCATATTGTTTCCTGTCAGCGTGAGTCAGTTTGCCTGCTGAAATGAAGTGCTACAGGCAATTCAGAGTGTTCAAGAATAAAGTCTGATTAGTTGATGCTGAGGTGTACATGGCAAATAAAACACTAAGTATGAGCTAATAATCCAAATGGTTCCCTAAAAAGAAGCATTAAGACACCACAAAGTCATTTTTCATAAATAACAGTTAAGTGGGTGATTTTTTTCACATTTCCATGTGGGATCTTAAAATACACATAGATGAAATTTTCTTTGCTTTCTAGTTGCAAAGGTCTAGTTGTAAGAGAAGAAAATATCATGGAGAATAAAGAAGAAATTTCCTGGTTTATTCTAGTTGGAAGTTTTGCAGAAATAAAATTTCTCCTCATATATTTTACATATTCCCTGCATTACCAGGCAAAACAGGTTTATTTTTCTGATTAAATTATTCATTTAAGGATCAGTATCTAACAATTTCCTTGAGATGCAGATTGAGAAAGTGATGTTTCTAAAGCTGAAGGTCTTAGTGAACTTCAAGAGATGTAGAAATCAATCTGAAGTGTTATGATGGGTTTCACTGACTTGGTCTCTAGTCAAAATCATATATATGCCCAGAGCCTAAGCTTAGGGCTTTTCATATACTTATGATAGTGTATGAAAAAATATACATAGGATACTGTCCCAGTTTAAAAGACAGGTGTCTGCCAAGGGAGATGGGAACCTTCCTGGAATGCAAAAAATTACCCCTTCTCTCCAAATTATTATAACTTTGAAATTATGGGGTGTCTTGGTTTGAAAAGGTGTCTGCTAAGGATGGCAGGAGCCTCCCTTGAAATGGAAAATGGAAACCCGCTCTCTCCAAATTATTATAATTTTGAAATTAAGGGGCTCTCAGGCAAAGATATGGGAGTAGGAATAACAGTTCTTTATTAGGAATAAAAAAAAATAAAGATAAAAATAANCAAGACATACAAACAACAATAAGAGCAACAACAAAAATAACACAGTAAAAAACAATGACAGCTTTTTCTTGCCCTTCAAGCAATTTCCCCTTTGGTGTAGTTACAGCCACAACTGTCAGAAGTGCTGGTGGCTCGTGGGGAGGCAGAGGGGGTGCAGTGACTCCCCCATGGCTGCAGGGATGCTGTTGGCTCAGGCAGCCTCACAGGGCAGCTGAAATGAGCACTGCCAGCCTTGGGGAGGGGGAAGTGCAGGAGTAACCTGGCTCTCACATGTCTGGAGCAGTGTCCTGGCAATGGCAGCAGCAGCCAAAGTTCTGGTCAGCAGCTGGGAGGTGCTCCCTCCAGAGAGAGGGAGGAGGTGGGGGCCCAGTTTTCCCCTGAAGCACCCATGCAGATGGAGAGGGTCTGTCCAGGCGAGGGTAGGTGCTGAAAAATCCCAGCCCACCAGCAGCTCCTGTGAGCAGCTAGCTCACCAACTGTAAGGGAGGCTCCTCTGTTGCAGTGAGACCCCTAGGCAGGAGAAGTCCAGCAGCAAACACCACCATCATCTCCCCTCCAAGCTGGGCTAAGAATGTGCCAAAACTACCCTGCTTCCCCCTCTCCCAGAACCTTTCCAATGGTATGCCAAGACACTCAGCCACACCTTTTGTTAACTCAATTACCTCCTATTCATCCTTCCTGGGAGTCACCCCCTTCTCCCAGCATCTTTTGCATATGATAGATGGGAAGAAATTCCCCAGAAAAAACCAACCCAGAACACATACCTTGCTTTACTGATATCTGCTAGGGGAATGAAATCCCACAAGTGAGAAGGTGGTGACTGGTTGCTACTGTTTTCCCTACATAACTTTCCAGTCAAATATCAGAGAGTTATCAAAAGCTTATCTAGTCCATGTCTCAGGTCTGAGCTCAGCAGCAATATTGCAAATATCCCAGACTTGAGAATACAGCATATCACCTTTTAGCCTAGCAATCACCCACAAACACACAAAGAGGAAGAAAAAGCTAAGAGGTAGGAAACAGTGGCAGTTATCCTGCTAGTCTCAAGGAAGCAAAAGAAGACAAATCCATTATTTATTTTCTCTATGCGGTAGCCAGATGCATTCAGGATGCAAACATATGTAACAACCATAGTGGAAACCTGTGGTGGATTAATACCCTATCACACATATTAGAAAAAGTTTCATTGTACAAGGACCAACAGAGTAAAACAAGAATGTTCAAGGTGTTTTAAAGACTAAAAAAATGGCTTTAGATGTGATAATTCCTGTAATACCATTGTTGATAATTTCTGTGCTTTAATTTGAGTTGTTTAATCCATTGAGACACATATTAAATTATCTTAAATTGTTTAACTGTTGGTGCAATTGCCACAAGGCTATTTTTCAGTTTGAGCATCTTCCAAGAGAACACACTCCAACAAAACACCTGCCCCCAGGACCTGAGGGGAAGGACAACCAAAACCTTCAAGAGGGGGAGAGGTAAAAACATGAAATAAAACACCTTTTTGAGGCTCGGGGCAGTCTGCACTCATTGAAAAATGACTCTTTCTACTACAGGCACAGGAAAAGTTGTCTGATGTTTAGAGCGTGGTTGGAATAGTTGGAAGAGGTAGTACAGGATATGTCGAAGTGATAGTGAGGGAAAAACCTGCCATTAAAGCCATTAAAGGCTGCAATTTTCACTTAGATAGAACTTTGCCAAACTAAGTCTGCAGGAAATTTTTTTTAATTGCAAATATCAGTTTTGCATTGAAGTTCTATTAAACAATCAGCACAACCTATTTGATCAATGTTCAGAATAAAATTAGACGAAACATGTTAGAGTCATGCATTAAAAGTTGCCTTCACCAAAGACTATTAACCTCCTTCCACACATCTGCCAGGTTCCTAAATACTTGCTTACAACATAATCTTGATTCGTCCCTAAAGCCTGGTCAATACTGATCTCTCAATGAGGCTATGACTGTTTGTGAAAAGAAAGTACGTGATTGTGAGGCTAATTAAAGTCTTTAACTTTGGTATTGGATAGCTGTTGGTTCTGTGATTGTACAATTTTCTTAATGCAGGGGTTTTGTTACCATTATATTTGAGGGTTCTTTTAGGAAGGAAGACATGTGTGGGTGTTGCTTAGTGATAGATATTTTTATAACAAACTGTTTAACTTCAGGTTAACTACGCCTTTTTTAGAAATTACAATGCAGATTGATTTTATGAAGACAGAAACACTGATCTTTGGAATTCCTTAGTGTGTCATTTTTGGCCTACTAAAGGAAAGGAAGAAACCATAATTCCATATTTTTTAATTTTCCAAAGACTCACATCTTTTCACTAATAGACTGGGTGTCAATCTACATGCATATGTTTCAAGAGTTACCTATAAATTATTTTCTTGCATTATTAATCACATCTGTTTCATTATACAATGACTGCTACAACTGGTTCCACCTACATCTGTAGAAATACATGAAAGATTTTAGTAATGCAGATTTTTGCTGTCTCCTTTAGCAACCTATATTTAATGCTTTAAGGATTAGTAGCATGATATGACAAGTGCTTTCCACTGTTTCTTTGTTAAAATGTGCCTGCCTCTAGGTCCATAGCTTTCAGATGCAACTCCCCTTCCCACCTTCTTGTCAAACCAAAGAGGGATAGTCACTGGGCAGTACAATTTTCTCTCTTTTCCAGTTTCTTGTGCACATATTTTTTCCTGAACTGTGTCCAGGTGCAATCAGGTCCAGTAAGCAGCAAGAAATTAGAGCAAGTAAATATTAGGGGTGAATAATTTTATTATCAATTTAAATCTGTAGTTTTATCTCATCAAATGCTGCATTGTTGGTAGTTTGCCCCTGAAATTAAATGCTTTCCACCAGGAAAATAATTCCTTGGAATGCAGTTACACCCTAACTTTCTTCAAAAGAATAAGGGAAAGATGGGAGCATACAATTCTACTGTTTTCTTCATATGCTTAACATGCAAAGATATTCTTCTGCCAGAATCTGATGAAAAACCACAAGTTTTTCAAGAAATTAAATGGGCCCTTCCACACATCTTTTCCTGCTGTGGATTTTGGACCAAATCTTCTATGCATAGCTACCAAAGTAAATCTTCTTATCCTTCACATAAACAAATATGAAGAAGTGGTCATTCTATTTATTTTTCTGTGCTATCTTTGACTACAAAGCTATATTTAAATGCAGGATCCATTGAAATTATCACTGATTGTGATTGCCTTTGCATTATCCATGATGTCAGTTTAGTAGAGCAGTAAGAGAAACTCATACTTTTCTAATCACAGAAAAAATTTCCCACAAACTTNTTTTGTTTTAGTTTATGGGTCTTTATTAGGTATCTTGCAGGTAAGAAAAAACAGAATGCATTGTGCTGATATTGCTATATGCTTGTCTCCCAAATATTATTTTCTTAAAGAGCAATTTCTGATACGTAAT
>VXAX01005707.1:428204-588204 GCA_013399835.1 Leptocoma aspasia
TTTATTATAAGTAATACAAAGTTCTGTGAAACTTATAGTAAAACCTAATTAAAGATACTTTCCATTATAGTTTTTCCAGCTGGGCAGATGGAAGCTACAGCTTAACTCCCTTGAACCCTGCAAATGTACATTATTTTTTTAACTTTGGTATGAAATGTCCAGCCACTATTCCCTCTGGGGATATATCCTCAGCAGAAAAGAGAGGAGAAGAGAAGAGAAGAGAAGAGAAGAGAAGAGAAGAGAAGAGAAGAGAAGAGAAGAGAAGAGAAGAGAAGAGAAGAGAAGAGAAGAGAAGAGAAGAGAAGAGAAGAGAAGAGAAGAGAAGAGAAGAGAAGAGAAGAGAAGAGAAGAGAAGAGAAGAGAAGAAGAAAAAAAAATAATAGAAGAGAAATCCTTGAAAAATACAAGCTTAAAAAAGAGCAATAGACTTAGAAGTGCTTTTTATACCATCTGGTACATTTGTGAATGACTAGGTTTATCAGAAAGCTGTTCAACAGTATGGGACTATGTCATTCAAAGGGATACAAGATTTTCTTATCAAGGCTATGAATGATATGAAATCTTTCTTTTAAAACCTGCAGCTCATACTGCTATATCAACTACAGTTGTAGCAGAAGTTAAAGTAACTATAAACAGTAATGTTTTCGGCTAATAATATCTTGAATAGTTTTTCTTTTTTTTTCTTTATCTTGTAATAGGTAAGTTCAGATCACCCCATAACCAGAGTGTAATGAAATTGTCAACATTTTCTTCATTTCTTCTTTTCCTGACAAATGGTGTGAACATATCACCTTTTTCTCTTAATGGAAAACCTAACTGGAATACATCAAAATGCTATTAGGTTTTTCATTTTCTACCACAATTTAATGCTGGGGAATGCATGCAACCTTCATCTGCACACGACTGTAAAATATTCCCTGTCCCTGATAAAATGACTGCAATGGAAAATCAAGCAGAATTGTTCTCTGTTTTGTATTGCTATTCCTTTGTTACAGTCTCTCCCTGACTGTGTGTAGGAGGATTATCAGGGCTGTACAAATATACATGGGTTATATTTCTTAAAATGTGCTAAAAATTACTTAAATAAAATGTTAATATGTAAACATGTTTAATTAAAGGGCCTTCATCTTTGGCATTACCTTGCTTCATATTACATTTCTTCAAAAATAAAAATATTGAGGCAAACAATGCATTTGTCATGTTTCAGGACATGTTGATTTTAATATTATGTAGAAAATAGAGAAAAAGATCAAATACCCTCATCCCGAGGGAAATATCTGTAACCTATTCGTTGTTTAATTCATTTTGTCATGCGCTAAACCAATAGTGAGGTATAAAATAAATCTAGGCTTGCATACATAATATAAGTCAACACAGATCCTAAAAATGAAATCCTTCATCTATAATATTACATCTTACAAGATCAAATCATGTTCCTTTTTGAGGCAATTTCTTTAAATGGAAGCAGAATTGGGCCCTTGCATCGGATTCCTCAAAGAGAAAATCCATGCCACAATGCATAAAAAAATTGCTAGCATAACCTGTGTGCAAAATGCACCATTATTATAGCAAATTTCTTTAATCATATGATGTACTGAATATCCTAGAATCTCCTATGCATTTTAAAATTAAAAATGAAATAAAATGTTTTGCTTACGTAGCAATTATTTTTGTGTCCAAAGCAGTTATAGTAGGTAAAACGGAACTTCACCAATATTTATGAATAAATAAACACATTATTGAAAGACTATCAACATTATTAACTTGCCTTTGTTTAAAGACATAGATTGTTTTCTGATAATTATCTCTGGTAATTTATATACATGTATGTGTATATAGTCAAATATTCATATCACACTGAATTTTTCTATCAACAGAAGTTAAGCAATCAAATAAGAAGGAAATAATGTAAAACGTTTTGTTTCACCTAGAAAATTTTATCCAGAGGATTTTACAAAGAATGAAGAAATAAAATGAGAAACATTTCCACTTTTACTTCCTTAATCAATGCATTATGTACAGAAGAAATCAAAGTTCTGGAATAGTTCTTTCAATGTAAAATTATGTAAATTATATGAATTAGTCGTTGGTTAATCACAAAATTTTTGGAATTAAAATCAAAGCAGCAAAACAAAGTAAATGTTTGGGCTTTACTTTTCTCCAAGCATCCTATGTATCTTCATGTGCATTCTGAAAAATAAATCTTTCTAGGAGAAGAATATAAATTTTTGAATAATTGTAACCCAATTGTAAATAACAACAATAATAATAATAACATTAATAATACTAACTGCCATTTTGGTTTAAGGTGGTGTTGATTTGAGGGGTGACTTGGTGGCAGTGATCCCGTTGTCAGCAGCACCTAGATCTGGTCCGGTGAGGCTGCAGAGGCAGCTGTAGACAGGTCCTACCCTTCTCCATGCTCATCAGCGGGCTGCAGCTATTGTCTCAGCCAGAGACATTGCCAGTCCCTAGGAAAACCAGAGATCAAATGTAGAGGTCATTAGCTAGCACCTTTTGGTCTTGCTATAATAACATCCCGATTGCATACATGGCAATTTACATAGCATTACCCATTATGCTTTGTGCTGCAATTTTGCTTTTGGAGGTCACTCTAACTTGATTAACTCTCTCTTAAGAGTGCCTTTCCAAAGCATCAAAGCCCTGCATTTACACATTTTGCTCTATTCCTCGTTGGCAGTTTCTTTGAAACTAAGGTGCTGTGTGGAATTGTGCTGGGAGTCCTGAAAATATAACCGTAAAGAAAAAATCCATAAGGCAAGAGCCAAACCCTTCAATAACAAAATGTCCAATTAAAGCCAGCTAGGTGGCCTTGGTAGACTTACAGCCTTTCTGAATCTGCAAACCTCAGTAGATACTTATAATTGCTTTTTCTGTATTATTTATTTGTTTTATCTGTAATTAGATACACAGACTATCTGCGTCTTGTTCATTTTCTTCAGCATTAGCTGTTCACAGTGGATGTTCCTTCCACTAGGTACCTGTCAGAATTTTGGATTCCATACCCATTATCAAGATTGATAGCAGTTATCAAACCTCAAAATACGCGTGTGTTTTTTAAATATTAGCTGTCACAGCGTGATAAGTTGTGCTGGATTGTATGTTGCATAGTGTAGCACAGAGCCCAGTGGGGCTCACTTTTAAAGAACAACGTACTGAACTCGATGGCAAGAGCACAGAAGCAGCATAAACACACAGAGACACACAGGCACACAGTCACAACTGGTTTTCAATATTTGATGGAAATCTATAAAAAGTGTCCAACATCCTTACCTTCTGTTTTCCAGCATAGTTACATGAGTAAAATGGAAATTTCGGGTTTACGCCTGATAGACTGAATATAATTTGTTGTAAATTTTAAATAATTGGTTAAACAGAACATGCATAAAGGTTAAAATATTGCAGAGAAATGCAAAATACAGGAAAGAACAAGTGCAAATTGACTGGTATTATATAGGAGGGAGTGGGTAATTGTGGTCTGTTATGCATTTTACTGGGTAGCGGTATACCAAAGCATTAGGACATGTCTGGAAAATGTGATCCATAACACATCTACTGAATCACTGTGAAATCCTTATTATTTTGGAATTTTAAATAATTCCTTTCTTCTCAGGATAACTTATAATCCTTTAAAAAAAGCAATCATGAAATTTTTATTACACTTTTTTTTTTTAATATCACATCAAAAATGAATGTTGTTAGTGCTTCAGAGGCAACATACATATGTGCATCTGTATGTGCAAAATTCGTAGCCCATGAGTCCAGTCTTTCTTTTACACTCCTAAATAATCTCAAAACATTTTGCACATTCTTTTCTGCGTAAATTTGCATATTAACACAGTCTAATTGGCTACTTTTGTAGCCTTTAATGTTATCTTCAGTATTCAGATATCTTTAATAAAGAAGCTGTAGAGCAGTTTTTGGCTCTTTAATGGGGACTTTAAAAGTATATAATTATCCCTTTGTGCATAGAAACTAACAGAAACACTCTTATACTGACAGAGGATTGCCACTATTATTTATTTTTTTATTTCTTTAAAAGGTAGTGGTGAAGACTTCCCTTCTAGTGAGCTAAAATGTGGTATTTTAATTAAGTGGAAAACTTGAAAAGGGAAGCTTTTTGCAGAGGGGGCTCAATTGCTTCTTACAACCTTTCTGAAAAGGGCAGAGTGTTAAAACAAACCTCCCACTTTTATTTTCAAGAGGAAAAAAAATCAGAAGCTAAAGATAATCTCTCCATTAGTATTATTAAAAGTGTTCAGCTTTCTTCACATGCTTTAGAAGCAGACAGACTTGTCATGAGCATCACATTTGCAAGCACTGTCACAGCTACTGAAGGCTCTGGTAAAAGCACAGAAGTGCGTTAACAGTAACTGCAAGCAGCCTTTGGGGAACAATAGGCTTACCTATACTGTGCCCAGCTATTCAAAAAAACAAGTTGCTTTATTATACTCCATACTGCTTTAGTGCTCATATAGTGCTTGACCCAGCCTCATTTTTTGAAGTACTGTCACTAGTTCTAAACACCTTTTTCGTCCCCTTTGGGTTAGCTAATTTGGCTGTTAGAACATTCACCAAAATAACACTGAATCCAGTGTGTAACATCCAATATGTTTACTCTGCTAGAGGGAGAAACCTTCCTTCAAAGTTTCTTCCATATTTTTCTGTGCACACACACACATTTTATCATTTGCCTTCTAAAAGAAAGAAAGGAAGAAAGAATGATCTAAAATGTATTTAATTATCTTGACAGATACATGTTGAAAATAATTATATATAAAAAGTCTTTGGTGTTAAGACAATAGGAAAAAAAAGTAACTCAAGATTTGCAGAACAACTGTAATAGTATCATTAGTGCCACAAAACTTCTCAAGCATGTCAGAATCTCTCAGCAAGAACAATGTGGGCCACTGTTTGAAAAGCCTTATCTAACTAGGGAGTAATTTCTGTTTGGATTTCACTGTGTTGTTCTGGCAATTAATCTACTTCATGTTGGTTGCATTGTTGAATAAAAGTATGTTTTAACTTGCTGGGTGAATGCCATAGGGTGATGGAAAGTGGGCTAAATTTGCATGACCATACTTTGCTGTAATAAAGCTGTGGCTGCAGTATAATCAAGCTGAATCAGTAACGAGCTAGAATAGTGTTTTCAGATCTTTTTTTCTGTAGGTCAAGTAAGTCTCTAACTGACACACTTTTATAGGATTAGGCAAGATCTAACTAGGTTTGGCATCTAATCTGTTTTAGACAGTGGTTCATTTTTTCTATCATTTCTATCTATAGGGAGGCAAGGTCACGCAATGTGTAGACAGAATAGACTGTATTTCTGCATGAAAAATAAAACCAGGGTAACACGGGCCATTTTGAAAGAGTCTAAAACTGTATTCCATTTCAAGCATTGTGAAAAAAATTCAGTCTACTGCCAAATGGTGAAATAGACTTTCTAACACCAAGAATTACATGCAGGTCTTGGTAGGTGGTATAGCAATCCAGAAATACCATAGTATTTGAAACATTTTTGACTTGCTGAAGCACAGAAATGACAGTCATTGCTTCTGTTTCTTTTCAAAATATTCATCTCCTGGTCTTTAAAAAGCAAGAAGCTAAAACCACCTCAGCTCCTGTATGTTCCAAGTGACCAAATAGCCAAACCAAACAAATATGTTTCAGGTGGCCAATAAACAAAAGGTGAAAACATCACCAAGTGACAAAAATGTGTCTCTGAACATGCTGCCTAATCCTTATTTTTCAGCTATAAAAATAGATGCAGAAGTATCTAGTCAAGAGACAGAAGTAAAATGCATCCAATAATTTTAGTTTCCTGAAGATATTCTGTTAAATGAATTATTACCCCCCAAAAAAAAAAAAAGACATCTTCAGGGTCCCCATCAACTCTTCAATTACAATAAAAATAATTATTGTTCAATGCAGGTTTTATATAACATATAAGAATTAAGATTTCCTCACTAGTTATCCACCCTAAAGGAAATCTGGATGTGTGTCCTGGCAGGAATATTGAAAAAGTCACAACATTTTTCTGTTCATTATAGTAATTTCCACTTATAAAGAAACCCAGACAAACACCTAAGCATCCCGGGCCACTGATCAAAAACAACTTTTTACCCAGAGAAGATATTTCTTTAGATGTGCAGCAGAACAGAAGTGAAACAAAATGTCAATTCAATTTCTGCCTCCCATGGAAAACAATCCGTATAAATTATATGAAATAAAATTGCTGATACAGTATGATCAAGTACTTTTACATGAAAAAAATCTGAGATTTAATATGCTGGAATTTTGTATTTCCTCTTGCCGTGGCCACTGGAGAATGTGGCTCCCTCCAGCTCACTGCTGTGAGTTACTTATGGAAAATAAAGTGCAAAGAATGCAATTCTCCCTCTCACATGCTACACCTGGCTTGTGGATAAAGATAACGGGCTCAATGTCCCTGTTGCTTCCAGTTCTTCTTTTCTTCAGATGGCTTAATTCATCACAAGGAAGGAAAGCAATAAAATATGTGGAAGAAGCAAGTGCAGCAGCATGAACATAAAATGTGCCTTTTATATATTCAAATTCATATCCAGTTGTAGGAAATATTCATGACTAATATTAAACTAAGCCCAGAATTAGGCAAAATGCAACAGACATATATTGAAGTGAGCATTTTATTATGTGCTATGTCAGTCAGATTAAAGAAAAGAGTGCATGACACCGACAGGATATTGCATGTATATCAAGCAATCTATTTATATATGACAGGGAGGGTTTGATTTCTGGAAGGAGTGACAACCCAATGAAATAACTGCTCGCCTTCAAAATTACTATGGTCTAAATGTATACCCTTTAGAATACGATTTTAAATTACAATTAACAAAATGTAGATAAATATATTTGAGAATCGATTATGACATACAGAATCAAGAAAGAAGAAATAATCTCTAACGATAGCAAGAGGTTTCTGAGTGCCATCAGCACCCTGACTCTGAAAAACTGTATGAAGGAAGCACAAGATATTTCTCTGAGAATCCCAGAGAAGGTAATTTAATAAAAGGGCTGATACGTTTGATGCCAAAAAGGCCTTGAAGTAGAAGTGGGGGTGGGAAGCTATATTGAGCTTTTTTTTCTCTGACAAGACCAACATGTAAATTGCAGAAGTGGATCTGCTGTGATTAACAATATCTGATCAAGGTATGAGGATGTTTGTAATAATAAATGGAGTGTCTCATGTGCTTCAGTGCTGTTCTAGGCAAGTTAAAGCTTTTGTTTATTGCTTCAGTGTTTTGGTCAGTTGCTTCCTCTCTGGTGTAACATCGAGTAAATATCTGCAAAGACAGAAACTTTGATGCTAGAAAAAGAGATAATCACTGCACCATTTTTAAGTGGCTTTTCCTGGGAGAAAAAAAAATAAATCAAAACAACACAAAACCCCATAAAGAACTAAAGCTGAACTCACTAACTTCATTGCCTGCAAAGCTAAAGTGCATTGAAACAGAAATTCTTTGAGTTCACAATCATTACACTTGGATGCTTATATAAGAGAGCAGGATAAAGGAAGAAAAAAACTATCAATGGTCAATTTACTTTATTTCTTTTTCTAGAATTATAATTTACATGACTGTTACATGTTTCCAGGGTTATCTGGGCAGAACACATATAGCACATCTGACACACAGTCTATAAAGTCGGCTTGTGTGAGAAAAGCAGATATTCCATTTGAGACACATCAACCAGCATTCTAAGCAGTAATGACAATCACTGTAGTCAAATCTCTTGCTCTTATTTCCATGAGGTTTCAGCAATATCTATTTGGTGCATTTGGGGGAGCTATAGGACAGATGCAATCATGTATGGCTTTACACATCAATAATTTCAAACCATATTTTCCCATAACCTTTCCTTCTTTGTTCAAAAGAGGACTTCCATTTTAAATTGTAATCTATGACTTTTGAAACGGATGTTAAAGTGTCTTGCTGACAAATTCTTCTAGTTGGTTTTCTTCTCTCCTTCTCCTTCTTGCTGTTTTGAAAAGCCATCATGGTAGCATTATGTGAAGGTGAAAGGTACTAGACTGTAAGGCGACAATTAAGCTCCCATTTTTTAGTAGGATTGCTATGGGGATTATGTATTTAGAAGATTCTAATCGAAGTTGCACACTGATGTTAAAATTCAGCATATATTAGCTACTTATAACCAGAGATTAAACCATTTCCATAACACAGTGCTAACATCTTAGTTTGAATATTTTCTCCTTCCAAATCTCACTCTATATTAAGCTTGATTACTTGTGGCTCATAATGCATTTGCTAATATCATCTTAATCCTTCAGTGGTATTATGCTGTATAACAATGAATAACGACCCAGATACAGGAGCTGCTGTATCACAAGATCCAAGGAAGATTTACCGCAAGGAAGCAAAATTATCTGAGGTTGTCATGCTTAAATAATAATTATTAACATGGGCTAAGAAAAGCCTGGTCTATGATTGGATAAAAGCTGCTAAAAGCCAGGGTGATCTTTACTTTTTCATCTCCAGCTTGAACTTCTGCTAAAAGCAGGTGCTTCCTGTACCAGACCTCAGCCTGAGCACCACCATGGCTGCAGATTTATATGTTCTTGCACCCTAAACTAAAATTAAAGCAGTTTCTTAGAAACACTTAAAATATGAAAGTGCTCTAACAACAAAGTATATGATTAAAAACCTTTTTGTGATACAAACACTGCATTTTGAAAATGTCAATGCGTTCTTATTTTTTGTTGAAAAAATAAAGTGCATTTCTGATTGAAACTAAAGTGCTTTTGTGATTAAAAGTGAAGGCAGAATTTCACTATCATGCACCAGCTGCTTGGATAGGGAAACCAAGGCCACATAAAGTGAAAACAACTTAACTATATTCATGAATCAGAGGACACTTTTTCAGCTGGGCATAATATCCTTCTTTACTGCCTATCCTAAACTATTGTGTAGAGCTGCACATTTGTTGCACTCTGTTGCAGAAGGAGCTGTATTTCATTTCATTTAACTAATTCTTCTCTCTACACAGAAAATGGGTCTTTTGGAATGAACAGCTTGATATGGATATAAATGTTCAGTATCACATTTTCATTCTTATCAGAGCTTGGAAAGTTTCTGAATGCAGTATGAGAATTTTGGATTTGAGGGAACCAATTTTTTTCTTAATTCTGTTAGGTAATCAAGCTTGAGATCCTCTCACATGTGCCTAGGAGATAACAGAATCACAGAATTGTTAGGGTGGGAAGGGACTTCTGGAGATCTAGTCCGCCTCCCCTGCCAAGGCAGGGTCATACAGAGCAAGTTACACAGAAACTCATCCAGATGGGTTTTGAATGTCTCCCAAGAGGGAGACTCCATGACCTCCACAGGCAGCCTGTTCCCTGTTCTCTGCCTCAGTGTAAAGGTGCCTCAGTGTTCTCTGCCTCCTCAGTGTAAAGAAGTTTATCCTCATGTTGAGGTGGAACTTCTTGTGTTTTAATTTACAACCATTACTCTTCTTCCTGTCACTGGGCACCACTGAAAACAGTCCAGCATCATCCTCTTGACACCCACCTTTGAGGTACTCATACATATCAATGAGATTCCTCTCAGCCTTCTCCAGACTAAACAGGCCCTGCTCCCACAGTCTGTCTTCATAAGAGAAGCTCCAGACCCCTCATCACCCCTGTGGCCTCTGCCAGACCCTCTCCAGTAGCTCCTTGTCTTCCTTGTACCCAGGAGCCCAGAAGTGGCCACAGCACTCCAGATGTGGCCTCTCTAGGGCTGAGCAGGTCACCTCCCTTGGCCTGTTGGCCACACTCTTCCTGAGGCACCCCAGGATACCACTGGCCTTCCTGGCCACAGGAATACGCTGCCAGCTCATGGTCAGCTTGTCATCCAAGACTCTCAGGCCCTTCTCCACAGAGCAGCTCTCTGGCAGGTCAGCCCCCAGCCTGTGCTAGTATTTGGGGTTATTCCTCTCCTGGTGCAGTACCAAACACCTGCCCTTGCTGAACCTTATAAAGTTTCCTTCTGCCCAATTCTCCAGTGTGTCGAGGTCCTGCTGAATGTCAGCACAGCCTTCAGGTGTATCAGCCACTCCCCCAGCTCCATTTCATCAGCAAACCTGCTGAGGTACCTTCTATACCTTTGTCCAGACATTGATGAACAGGTTGAATAAGGCTGGACCTGGTATTAATCCCTGAGGAGCACCACTGACTACAGACCTCCAAGTGGAGTCTGCTTTGCTGATCATGACACTCTGAGCTCTTCCATTCAGCCAGTTCTTCATCCACCTCGCTGCCCATTCATCTGACCCACATTTCCTGAGCTTACCTAGAAGGATGTTGTGGGAGACAGTGTCAAAAGCTTTGCCCAGGTTGAAGGAGACAACATCCACTGCTCCCCCTTTGTCTATCCATCCTGCCATGTCATTGTAGAAGGCCATCAGATTGGTCAAGCATGATTTCCCCTTGGTGAACCAATGCTGACTACTCCTGGTGACTTTCCTTTTTTCTACTTGGTGATGACCTCCAGAATTATCTGTTTCACCACCTTTCCAGGGATGGATGTGAGGCTGACTGGCCAATAGTTTCTTGGGGCCTCACTCTTGACCTTTTTGAAGATGGGAGTAACATTGTCCTTCCTCCAGTCAACAGGCATGTCTCCCATTCTTCATGATTTTTCAAAGATGATAGAGTGTGGCTTAGCAATAGTATCTGCCAACTCCATCAGCACCTCTGGGTACATCCCATCAGGGCTCATTGCTTTATGGGTTTTAAGTCTGTCTAGCTGATCTCTAACCAAATTCTCTATGACCAAAGGGAAGTCTTCCTTTCTCCAGCCCAGCCCTCTTCTCTTGCCTTAGAAGTCTTGGACTCCTGAAAGTCATCCTCAGCAGTACAGACTGAGGCAAAGAAGGCATTCAGTAATTCCATCTTCTCTGTGTCTTACGTGACCAGGACACCCATCTGATTCAGCATCAGCCCTACATTTTCCCTCATCTTACTTTTGCTGCTGATGTAGAAGCCTTTCTTGTTGTCCTTGATATCCCTTGACAGACAATTCCAAGTGGGCCTTGGCCTTCCTATTCATGTCCCTGTATGCTCTGATGATGTTCCCAAAGTCCTTCTATGTGGCTTGTCCTTTTTCCACATTCCATAAATTTCTTTCCTCCATTTGAGACTTACTCAAAGCTCCCTGCTCCTCCATGCAGGTGTCCTATCTCCTTTGCCTGATTTCTTGATCATGGGGATACACTGGTCTTGGGTTTGAAGGAAATGATTCTTGAATATTGGCCAGTCACCTTGGGTCCTCTTCTTTTCTAGAGCTCTATGCCATGGGATTCCCCTAAGCAGGTCTTTGGAGAGGCCAAACTTCAGCTCTCCTGAAGTTTAGGGTTCTAGTTCTGTTTATTGCTTTGCTTTGTCCATGCAGGATCCGGAGTTCCACCATCTCATGGTCACTATAGCCAAAGCTGTTCCCAACCCTCATGTCTTTAAGCACTCCCTCCTGGTTTACTAAAACTATAATGTCCAGCAACACATGTTGTGCTGTCTCTCCAACAAATATTAAGGTGGTTGAAGTCCTCCAGGAGAACCAGGGCCTGTGACCATGGGGCTATTTCCAGCTGTCCAGAGAAAGCTTCATCAACTTCTTCGTCCTGATCAGGTTTACCTCTAGTAAACTTTCACAGCAGTGTCACATGTGTAAGCCTGTCCCTTAATTCTTACCCTTAAACTCTCAACTGGTTGGTTGAGAGAGGATACATTCTCTCTGGGTGGAGCTTGATACATTCCAGTTGCTCTCACAGCTCTCTCCCTGCACACCCTGCCTGCACTGCCGTTTGTGGGACATGTCTAGATGTTTTCAGGAGCTTATCAACTGCCCCTCTGACCATGAAGGCAAGCATCAGTGTTCTGAGCTGCAGCTGGTTCTTTGTGAAGAAAGACCAGCACAGGCTTCAACAAGCACAAGCAGGACGCTCAGAAGTTTAATATTATGCCAAATAAAATGGGCAAAATTATGTACAGACTGTGTCTTTGAAGCAATGGTGTAGATGAACCACTTGAGGGACAGCAGAGCTCCAGTCCTTTCCACAACATCTCTGGTCTCCCTTAAGGTACAAGATACAACAAACCTAACAAGCTTTCTGTCTCCTCTAAAAAGGATGGTGCATAGGTATTGTGCATATGATGCTGAGTGCCTAATATAAAATGAAACTCTGTTGCAGTCCAGACTCTCAGGTAGCTGATGACTAAAGAGCAAATTCCAGTCTTAACTCATTTCCTGCCTCAATTTATCTATTCATGTAATTTGTAAAAAGAGAAGTGGACTGTGATTATTCCACAGACCAAGCAGTTATTTTCTTTGATGGTACTTTGACCAAGAAGAGTCCAGTGGCAACAAAGAACACAGGGGAATTTTATCTATTTCACCTTTTAAAAACTCGGGTAAGGAAGTTATTTCAGGTTCGTTTGTGTCTCTGCATGCCTAACTGTGCATAGGGAGAGGAAGGAATTAGCCTGGTCTCCTCTGTTTGTACCAAGGGACTGTGGCTACTTAAAACTGAATCCAACTTCTCCCTGCTTCCTAGCAGAGGATCTTCTTTTCTTTTGTGCCTCCCTTTCCTCCCCTTCTCCCAGATGATTTTTCCATTATTATTGGATTCTTTATTTTCTTGTCTGTGGAAAATGAGCTTGTGGAAAGAGTGGACTGTATGAGTTTGATAGTACTTCTAAGTCAGATAGCATTTTAATGTCTTGTTTTTACTGGTTATTGAGTTTGGCAGCCTTAGACAGTAAAGAGGGAGGAAAGAGACTCTAGACAGCCTGCCATCCCTCTGGGTTCCTACCATGTGCAGTTCTGTCTGACAATGTATTTATTCCCAGTTTCTTGGTAAGTAACATTTTATTTGAACAGTGGAAAAGGAGGTACACTTAAGAGTTCTAATTTGAATTCTTCAGATGAGAAATTAATTTCCAACTCTGATTCCACTGAATTCAGTCAGCAAATGCATAAATGAATAGATGAATAACTAAATGCAGATAGTAGTGGATGCAAGATTGATCTCTGAAGTATGAAATAGCATCATCTCACAGGAGGAGAAGATCTGTCAGATCTCATGCTGTAGACGTCTGATAACTGAGACATTCCCAGGGCCATGCCATGGCCCAGGGCCAGGCACAGCTGATGGGCTCACCAGCTGGTTACATCTGACACCCAGAGCTCTGCTAGTGCTGCAGCACTCGGAGCTCTTCGAATCTGAGCTCTTCGAATTTGAGCTCTTCCTAGACACAGCCTGAAACTGCAGTCTTGCCTTTGTTCCTAAGACTGCCTCCCACCATACAGCCCCTGTCCCATAACGTCTTCCCTTCCCATGTCACATTTCCAAAATATGGAGACTTAAAGATGGAGTTAAGAAATAGAAAGGCCTGAAAATGCAGCTAAAGTCTCAAAGCTTTGCTATTACATTTTGAGAGGATTTCATGGGAAGAATTGTAAGAAACATAGCTCCATCTTTGCCTATTAGCTAATTCTAAAGACTTCATCACATTCTTGAAAGATATTTTCCCTGTATGCCCAAGCTTTTCAGGCAATAGACATCATTTTATACATTAGAAGTCCATTTATAGAATCCATTTCATGTTTTCATTATTGAGTGCTTATACTACTGAGTATGTCAGTAAAAAAGAGTCCTCTAGTGTAATTTATAGGAAAAGTATACAGTAAGCTGATTCTATTCAGTTTTTTACTTGTTAACTAGAGCAGGGTAATGGTAAACATTAACTGGAATATATAGGCCATGTACATTAAAAGGTAAATTATATTTATAATAAATTGCCTTATTCTCTGCATTGCACATAAAGAAATCTAGACTGTGAGAGTAGTGAAATTTGCTTTACAGTTAACTATTTTATCTGTTTAGTTGTGATAAAAATTGAAGCACATTAGACTCTATGCAGTCATTTATTAATACCTAGAAACCACGAATTTCTTATTGTAATAAAATCTGTTAGTTCACGCAAAATAGGAGGTGCCTGGATTCTGCAACTGTGGAAAAAATGAACCTATCTGTGGATCAGGCTCTTTCTTATGCAGTGACAATAAAAATGACAAAATAGAGAAAGTAGAAAATTAAGAGGGGAAAATAGATGCTAAGGTTTGGATCCAGAATTATAGTAAAACAGTATTTTTTTTCAGAGAAAGAGGATGTGGTCAATGAGTTAATATATGACACTGTAAAAATCTGGTTTGTTAGACTTTAATAGTGGCTTCTTGGCATTTTGGGAGAAAAAAATATAAAAATCTTTAGGACTTTATTCCAAGGTTGTTTTTGTGAGAAAATGCTCCCCAGATCTCTCATAAACCTAAACCAGGGAACATTTTGCTTACATCCTCTGTCCCAAAGAAGAAGCCTTTTTTATAGACAGAACTCAAAAGAGCTACATGCTTTCTATGTAAGATGTCTAACTTATTCAACTAATATATCTAAAATGCAGATATAAAGGGTTCAAAGAACAGAAGCTGAAGTAAATAATATCACAATTTTCCCCTTCAAAATTAATTAAGGTCCTGATGTCAGTATGAATTCAAACAAAGCAACTTTCTGTAGTATCTTCTCTTTTAACCTCTTCTCTCTTCTCTTCTGATACTACATTCAATTTTTTCCCTATATCCATCAGCAAGCCTGACATGTGCACAATTCTGCTATATGACCTTCCTTGACCCCGGTCAGTTGACTACTTTCCCATTCTGCTCCCTCAAGTCTTTCTCAGTGTAGTTGATGTTCACAGTCCTTAATCACCAGGAGCCTCAGAAAAACATATTAAAGTCAAAGGCAAACTTAGCCTGACTTTTGTGGCTTAATAATTGACACACTTTTAAATTAAAATAAGATTAAAAATGTTCTTAATTGTACTAATTTTTCCTCCAGGAAGGAATTACCTTGAACAAAATATCCAAAGTCAACTTGTAAATCAGGCAGTATGAAGGACTCTTTCAAATGTGTACAACGCAGTTAGTATGAAAGTTTATTTTCTAATTTATATAAAGAATCTGCCAGAAATGTGTGGCTATAACCTCATTAACAGGAGCACGTTTATACACACCTATTATGAATGTCAGAACTACTGTGTTCAAGTTTCTGATCCCCTTTGTCTTCTCACAGACATGGTTAGGTTAGCTCTACATCAAAACAGAATAAATCAGCTGGCATTCTGCACCCTTATCACTCTTGGAGAAAGTTTATTGTAACTTAGTTCAGATTTCTATCTCATGCTGGAAAATTGTCAAACTTTCATTTACTTCTTTGTTCTGCTTTTATCTAACCCCAGAACCTGAGCTGATTTTAGGAAAAATTTTGACTGGAATTTTGATTAGACAATTTCGACATATTTATAAGGGCACAGTCCTGTTCCAGGTGGACAGAGAATCCACCCTTAGAATGTAATTACAGAGGATTTTTTCTTTTTCTAAATGAGTACTGGAAATTATGAAACACAATTTATGTGCTGATTCTTTAGCTATACAGAATGATTCCTGTTACAATCAAACAATCTCTCTGCATTTTCACTTTCTCTGTGTTAGGATTAATTTCAGGCTCAAATATTTGGTTTTGTTTCATGAGCGTATGATAGACGGATGTAATCCTCCCAATCTCTGTTTTTAGTATCATGACTACCGATGAGGGAACCTTTAGCATTAGCTACACAAAAAGACATATTTGTGTACTGGAAACCCTGGGCTGCTCTTTAATTTCCTGTGTTAATATTACTGTTTCTGTTAGTTAAGGCACAGCACATCCTTAATGAGGATTTTGCAACCTGCAAAAAATCTTTAGCTTATCTAGTCTCAGATTTCTACCCAGTTGCCCTCATAGAAAGTATGATAATTCTCCCCTGAGTACAGCTTGTTTCAAAATACTCAAGATGAACGTCAGTTATTCTCAAGGAGAGCATTAGTTATTCTTACTGTTTAAAGTCTGTTCCTTAATTCCAATTTGGAGGTGGATGGCTCCAGTTTCCAATTATTGGTTCCTGTTTGGTTAGAACATTTCTCTCCCAAATTGAAAGGTACACTATCACCTGGCATATGCTGCCCAGGATTGTAGTATTCTATTACCTGGCATTTTCTTCCCAGGACTGTAATTATTTAGCCAATCATGTCAGGTCCTCATATCTTTTTTGATAAGAGTTCTTTCTGCATCTGCTTCTTCAAGACAGAAACTCGATACCCACCTGATTGCCAAGAAAATACATTCTACGTTCTTTTTGCCAAACAATTCAAACAACAAAGGTGCATTTTATTCAGATGCCAAAATTTCCCCTAAGAACTTCCATTTTGCCATATCTATAGATATATATATGTTAGATATAAAGTCTAAAGATAGAATTTAAATTCTCAGGGGAAACATAAAAAATAAGTATTTATGTAAAATTTTAAGGGATACACTAATGTCAGATGTGGAAATAAATTCACAAAGCAGAATGAGGAAGTTTTGTAAGAGTATGAGATGTTACTGCCTTGTTTTTACTATTCTATTGAGACCTACATGTATGTTTATCAAAATATGAATGATTCCTTATTCTATATTTAGTCTTGAAAAGAAGAATCAATACCTGTGAGGTGACATTAAATATTGGAAATTTTTCTCAGTTAAGTATGATCATTTAGTCCTTAAAACAGTAAATGTGAAAAGACAAAGTTCAGGAAATTAGGCTTGAGATATGTCTTGAGAGCATAGTGAAAAAAGATTTTTTCATAGTAAAGTTATTAGAATTCAATTAATCCATCATTATTTGGGAGATTGGGTCATTAAAAGAATTATCAAGATTTCCTTTTTGAGGAGTCCCTAAAAGTTGGGAAGTGGATAGACTGGATATCAACAAATGGTGAAGAAGTATATGTTAAAGTAGGGATCTTGCCTTTGTTCATGTTAATACAGTGCACAGCACAGAAAAATTCTTGAGCCAAAAAAAATATAATTATCAGTAAGTACCAGCACTCTGTACTACCCCTGTAAGGCATTTTCTGGGCAGGATATGCTCAGTGATTCAGATTGTTTGGGCTCTACAACTGCTTCTCCCTTAGGTCCTGGAAATTTAGGAGGATTAGCTTAGGTGAAAGCACTGAAAGAAGCATGGATCCTAGTCATAGGCCAGTCACAGACTAAAGGAACTTTGCCAAGATTTTTAGTCAACTGCATGTCTCAGTTCCCCGTCTGAAAAATGGGGTAAATGGGTCTCCGTCTGACTGGTTGCAAGGATAAAATCTAAGGAAGTGCTCAGCCCCTAAGATGCTCAGAAACTACAATGGTTAGCACCAGAACAGTTACTAGCTAAGAGGAAATGATGAATCTAGCTCAACCTTTTTGTAAAGATCATGGAAAATTCTCTTCATGACTATTATACAGGAAGACAAAATGGAGGAATAGCATGGACAGAATATTTTTTAAAGTGAGTGCTTCCCCCAAAGTTCTTGCATGTTCCAGTGTGAAGTATTAAGTTCCAGCCAGTTCTGTAAAACATACACAGATGGAAGTAAAATGTTAAATGTTTCAGCCAGCAGGCTTGAAAGCTTCTGACCAAAACATTGTATTTCTTTACTTCCAGCTGTGCGTGTCTAATAACATATTTCATGATGTTTAAATACCAGCTGCATCACTCTACTCCTTGATATTGAGTGCAAGAAAAATGACTTAATTTGTTGATGAGCAGCGTGTTACAGGCTGGCAGTAATGTCAGTGGTGAATTTACTGGCTCAGTACTCCTACCCCTGCTGCACAATCCTTCCCCCCCCTCTCTGAACTTGGATGCCTATAGCCCATAGCACACCACTGTCTGTGTTCCCTGGTTCAGGGTTTCATTTCACTAGATCATAAGCTACTAACACAACCTTGTCATTGCAATTTGTCACACTTTTTTGTGTGCTCTATATCTGACTGAATTCTCATCTCCCCAGCCGATAGGCTACTAGTCTGGAACAAATCTCTGAAACATAATGGAAAAGGATGAAAAAAAAAATCCCAAACCTAAAAAAAGAGACCCAGTTGACACCTCTTCTCCTGACAGAAGCAGACACATAATCATGGGCAATAGTTGTTTCTGCTGGCTCTCTCTGTTGTATCATATCAGCCAACACTGGCTGCCAGAAACATATCCTGGTACCTGCTGCCACCTTGCCATGTGCCAGGGCTGCTGTTCAGGGTGCCCCGGGGCCAGCATGATGCATCTTCTGAAGAACAGCTTGGCTCCTCCAGGATTTAAAATTCTTTTGCTCTCTTTATCTTCTGGTCTTCCCTCTTAAGCAAATATGCAAAATGTTGTGGAGGAAATTCTTAGGGATCAACTGTGCTGCTTTTCAAGCTGAGCAGCATTTGGAAAGGGAGAAGGCACATACCTCCATCCTTTGAAGAAAACAGAGGGAAAAGAACCAGCTGCCATAATCAATAGATAAGTGACCACAGGAGCAAAGCATTGTGGCCCTATTTTGACCCAAGTAGATACCTCAGGCTTTAGTGTTGGTGATGTGGTTTGAATTTGTTTTAAATAACATTGCTTGAGCTTGTTACTGTGACCTCAAGCAGGTCATTTTGACTCATATGTCACTTGCTTATTGAAATTAATACATTTTCATCTGTTTCTATGAGGAAAAAAACTACTGACAACCCCCAGACTCAGAGGCATTTTAAAGATTTCTATGAGTGTGCATCAAGCACTTCAGTGCTCACTGTTAATTCCTGACAACAAAATAAGAATTCTTCCCTGACCAACCTCACAGAAATAGAGACCACAAAAAAATCAACTCAGTAATAATGACACAGATCAAGACTTCAAATTTTAATTTATTCTTCTGGTACAACCTATAACGTCCATGCTGTTCATCCAATATATGACACCAGAAAAGGAGGACAAAAAAAAGCTATATATATGTGCAATGTGACCCAGATAATGCTCTAGAAGAACCCTGACTTGAAGTAGTTGTAGTTGCATTAAATCTTGCATTATTTTTTTTTCCATGTGATATGTATTTTTCACACTACTGATCCACAGCAATACAATACATTCTGCTTTATTTATGCTCAAGGAAAGCCGTAGAAGAAAAGAAACAGTAGTGCTCTTAAGCAAATTTCACTCTCCTGCTCTGCTTGTCTCTGCTTGTCTTTACATTTACTGTGTTTATTTCTTTGCTTTTTTTTTTCTTTAACATCTACAGCCTTGTTGACAGGTTTGGATTCCCTATCAATGTGACATGCTATTTTGTCAAATGTCAGCTAGTCATATTCAGGTAATTAATTTACATGCTGTACATCTGACCTGATTTTCTTTGTTAATTGGTAGGTCAGACAACTCTATCACCCACAAGTAATTTACTTTTTCTATCATCTGATAAGTATTTCTAAATAGACAGTTTCTAACTAAAAAGAGAATTTGTGCCTAGCTGCTAACTGCTGTACTTTTTTCTAAGCTTGTCAATCACATTTACAAATATGCTGTATGCGATAAAAGAGACATCAGCTCCTCCTGTTTGTAAGTGAATCAAGACCATCAGATCTCATCTGGGGGATCATTATGGTCCAAAATTCTCTGTGTGTTTTGCTTTCTTATATTTTTAATGTAAAGTAACTTTTTAAATGAAAAATCACATTGTAGTCCTGCACTGTATACTGTACATTGTTGATAGTGTTTTTCTCACAAGGGCTATATCTGTGCTGAGCCATTTTTGCCATATTCAAACTGGGTAAGAGTGAGTCAACACAACTAGAACAAGTGTGTGTCCACGTCACAGAGCTGCCTCATCCAAGTGAGTCATTGTCAGAGTCTAGGACACAGCAGGATTAGGCAGCTATAGGAACTCCAGGGGCAGTTTCACAATCCTTTAGCATGTTCTGTGCAGTGACACAGAGACCCTTGCCAACCTCTAATGAGGCCCTGTTCACACTGCAAAGATATATCCAAAGAAACCTGTCTTATGTCAGAATGATTTTTCACATAGGCTGTGATCAGTCATCATTTTGGACTTCCAAGGCTGCACTAGTGTGTATTGACTAGAAGGCATCTGAGCTACATAACTCATAGGTACATCACTAGCATGCGGAGTTCAAATATGTTTTTATGCAAGAAAAGCAGGCCAAATAGAGTGAAGACCTTTACAAATTTAATTTTGGATATAGATCTTCAAGTTCAAGGGAGAGGTAACCTTTTTTTCTATGTGATTTTTTAGCAAAAATTAAATTTGATATATTACTTTCAAATGTAATGCAGCGTTTCCAGCTCACAGAGTGGCATGTAAAAGGTGAATTCAAATTAACAAATATGTCAATAAATAATACTCTACTCATTTCAGAAGTTTCCATCTAGAATGAAATTTTCACTTGATTTCACATATTTTGTGATGGATTTGCTTCTCCGTTAAGAGGAAATGCTTCAAAATGAGAAACTGAACCTGCTCTACTAAAAGGAAAAGTTTTGCATGGGGCACTGGCAGTTAATGTAGCTAGTTTCTGTATTATCTTGAAACTGTATAATTTAGTGAAGAATCTATAGTTCACTTCTTGCTGATTTGATTTGTAGGAAAGGAGTGTATGAGGGGTAAAAACACATTAATCTTCATACTCTTGCTATTATATCTCCCTGATTTTCATCAACTGTGCTTTCTGATTTCTAGGAAGTGTAGAACCTAAGAAAACTCTGTGACACTGTGTAGTAGGAGTGCTGAACTAGCATAGTTTTTTGTGTTTTATTGATGTAAATTAAGTAAAGGTTAACAAAACCTAAGCTCAGTCTGGAAGATTTTTTAATGAAGTTGCAATAGGATCAGGTATTTGTTGTGCGATTAAGCTGAATTAAACTTTTTTTTTTTTCACCAGCCTGTTTAGCCACCTTTAAAACAGAAGTATCAGAGTGGTACAAGACCTGCCTCATAGCTTTATTGCTGGTTAAAATTGCCTGAGAGAGATGCAGTATTCAAGGAATTTCCTGTGACATGAACATGACTGCAGAAATAATTTTCAACATTAAATTTGGTGAACTGCTGAACTTTGTTAATATTTTTTGCAGTGTTCAATTATTTTAATAAATTGCACAGCACTAGCAGTGGAATGAAGTCCAAAGTCTGAAGACAGAAAGCCTGAACAGGTCAAAGAAAAAAAAAGGGTTGGCTTGCAATCTTGAGCCTGTTAAAATACTAACTAGAAAATTAGACAGGAAAAACAGTTACAAAAATATTGAGAGTATCTTTGATCAGCTGCCTGAAAAGAAGTAATATGACAAACAGGAAATTACAAAGAATAACTATTTTGACTGCAGTGGAAATAGCGACTTAGGTAGCTGTAGTTCAAACTAGATACTGAATATTTTCCTGGAATTTAAAGGAAAGGTATCCAGATGTCTAAACATTCTGCTCAATGTGGCTTTTATTTCAAGTTTGGCAAGTCTTCAGAAAACTGGTAGACAAGTTTAGCTGGAAGACGTTTTCCAGTGTATTTACATAATTTCATACATATTTTATGCTTCTGCATTACATCTTTTAGCAGTGGTCACATTTAATTTTAGGATTCTTTTAAAATATTACATATAATTATATTAATTAATTCATTATTGTACATCAAAATGCTTTGCATATTAACCAAACCTTAAAACCTGTGAACAGCTATAGTAAACATAAGTGAATATAAACTATGGAGAAAGACATTACAGAGAATTCTGCAAAGCATCTCCAAGTAATTGCAACACACTCTTCAAGAATGAACTGCGGTGAGAGAAAATTGTTTCTGCTTTACATACAACCACATTTTTGGTACTGTTATTTTAAAAGTAAAATCCCATTTAAACATTCACTGAAAATTCAATAAAAATGGATGCAAAGCATTCTGCTTGGAGTCTGACAAAGACAAATCATAAAATTTCACTAAGATACAGCACATCTAGGCCATTAACTACACAGAGATGTGAAATGTAACAGGTGGGATCAGCTGTGTGCTCTTGAAGGCTGCATCTCTTAGCAGCTGCTGTTTGATGAACAAAAAGCACCATACAATACATTATGGCTAATCCTGCAAGATGCTGGGCGTCCTCTAATCACACCAGTATCAGGTTGTACAGGCATCAGCATCTCCCTGCTTGTGGTTACCATCTCATCCCAGGGTGCCAGAGAGAACCTGCTGGAGATGCCTCCACTTAGGGCTATGAGTGTTTATCTTTCCAGTTTTAGCTATCTTTTTATGCAACAGGAGTGGGATGTCTGCTTTTGTTTACCTTTTTGTTTCAGGAACATTTCTGTGGTTAAAGTCAAATGATATTGTTCTAAAAAAATGAAAGTTTTTCAAACAGAGAGCCTGTGTCTGATTCTGCCTATGAAAGCAAAGACTTCTGGATTTTAGGAAAATTGTTTTTTTCATATTTTGCATACAGTTTTTAATTAAAAGTGTTGATGGAATTGCTTATACACTGTGTGTATATGCAATTAATGGAAAAAAGTTCCTTTCTCCCACAATCAGCTGGGAGATAGCAAAATTATTATTCTGTATCCTATTCAGAATTGAAAACAACTCAGAAGAGTAAAACAGCAGATACAAATGAAAACAAACTCTCTTTTCTTTGTTTCTGAGAAACTGAAAAATCGAACACGTTTACATAGAAATAATGATAACTTTTAATTACACTTCATTATGAAGGTACAATTCACACACAGTGCTAGCCATTTGATTATTTCTGCATATTTTGTAAACACTAATTAACCTAATGTCATTAAGATATGTACTGTTTGCTTTGCTCATATAAGAAATCTGATGGGGTGAAGAGCTGCAGTCCAGACTTTACTTGTTCATTTTCCAACACTCCTTGGGTGTTGGATGATCAGCATTTTCTATGTCAGGCTCAAATTGGTTCAAGATATTACAAAACTTGTGAGGTATTAAAATTCAGTGACTGTGATTTAGGGCACATTTCTGTTGATTAGATGCAAAAAAACAATTCCTTTGGCACAGCATTGTGGCCAAGTAATACAAACTAGCTCTGTTCTGGAAAGCACGTTGTGTTAGGATGACACCAAGAGAAGGGCATGTTAGTTCAGGTTGGGTGGGAATACAGCTAAATGCCTTCCAGTCCACAGCTGACTCAGATGCAGACTCAATGGTGGATGGAAAGCCTCTCCTTGTGCTTTACAGATTCTACACAGTCTTTCCTCTTTTAAAATAGGTGCATGCAAAATAATAATAAAACCTGATGTCCTCATAAGCATATGATAAGAAGCATATTTCCAAAAGCATATTTGCTTCAGTTTTAGGTGATAGGGCAATTTTGTGATACCATTCATACATCACTGTCCCTTTTCTTCCTTACTGTGTAATAATGTAGAAAGATATGCTGTCAGGTACAAAAGGGTTAAACATGATATATTGAAAATAATCACTGAAATGTTGGTATGGAGGTGGCCTCCTACAAGACATGTAGTTCATTTCTCTGTTTTGGGGGAAGACCAAGAATGGCTAGATATAGACCTTTGTTTTCTCTGTTCTAGAAACCCTTGATGGCTTGTATGTCATTCCAACAATTATCTAACCTTATATTGAAAAACACTTCTAAATATCAAATGGAGATTTTTTTGGGGTGAGAAAACAAACCAAATATAGTCTTCCTTCTTCCGTGGATGTGGAGGTGGAGTGATTTTGCTGATGTTAGAAGAAATAACTAGAATGTAGGTAGTAGCTCACAACAGGCCCAAAGTACTAGAGAAAGGAAGCATGCTAAGAGAAGAATGAAGTCAACCATTTGACTTATGACTTATTTGACTGCAGTCTGTTCCTGACAAACCAAAGGACTAGGTTAAATCATAGTCAGAAACCAGACTATAGTCATAAAACAAATAATTTCGTAAGGTCAGGATGAACAGTGATACAAGAGTGTAGCAGTGCGGGACAAAAAATCTGATGCTGGGAAAGGGCAGGAGAAGGAGTCAGAGACAGGCAGGAATTATACACAGAGTTTGCTGGAGAGCCACAGGCTTAGACTAGCAAGATCACATGGGACTGCATCACAGAGCTGACAAAGCAGCCAGGATCACTAGTCATGTCTACTGAATCCTTGCTGCCCAAGGAGACTGGTAGCCAACAAGTCAGTCAGGAAATAGGAGAGGCACACACACATCCTGTAGCACCCTATTCAAGCCACTTCCAGTCAAAACTACACATGAATTGCTTTAGGGGTTCCAGTTATGTGGCCTTTCAAGTTCCTGAATTAGCCTAGGACCCAGACTGGCAGGATCAACTCCATGGCAGGCTGTCATTCAAGGCAGCTGAGGCTCACAGCTCTGTGCAGTAGCTGCAAGGGAGAGAACCCCTCACCTCAAGTTTCAAACATGGCACTCATTCTCTGCAATACTGACATGATGTGTTCTGCAAAAAAGCAGATGTGCTGCAATGTAGCACATAAACTGGAGTAGATATCCAAAAGGAAATGGTAGTCACTAGTTCTCAGAGCTGTTTGGAAACACAAATGCATCACAGTGTCATTAATTCTTTTGCTCTTATGCTGTGAAATGAATGTTCTATGTGTACATTGCATTATAGCTCAGCATCATCATGGCTATCCCCATTTTCCAGAATCCCCTTCAGAAAGAAGAAAGATCGGCTCATTAAGATCATTCTTTGCATTTAAAACAGACATGCTGCCAACAAGAAAATAAAAAGAGAGTCTGTAACTATGAAACGAATACATTCAAAAGCCTCCAGAACAGGAAGTACAATTTCTTTCAAAGCTATTTTGACTTGGAACTGTGATTGATGTTCACAAAACACCCTGAAAGTGAGAAACAGTGTGTTAAAAGGAAGAAATTAACTAACTAAGTAATAAAAATTATCTTCCTTCAATTTCTGCCTTGGTCTGAATCTTTAATTTTTTCACCTAATTTAAAAACTGAACAACTGTATTTGTGTTTTACTTAGAAATGATATCATGTTTTATCCGCATGCAAACAAAACTTGGAAGTTTGTCCAAGAAACAGTAGGAATCAGTTCTTCTCCTAATTCCTTTATCAATCTTTCCCTGGCTACACAACACTTATAACTATGACTGAAGGCACAGGTATCCTCATTTCCCTTAATTTCACCACAAGAAGAGGATACTGCATGCCTCACGGAAGTTTATAGTGATGTGTAACATAATCTTTTCTCCATACTATAGGCAACTAAATGAGCTGAAAAAAAAAAGAAATTTTACACATGGACAGACAGACATGCAAGCACAAAGAGCATGCTGTACATCTATGTGCATTCAAGGTCTATCACTCTCAAGTATTTCTTCTGGGCAGAAATTTAGCACACGTTTTTCCAGACATGAATCTTGTACCATTCAGGGTATGGTACTTGATAAAACTCCATGTCTAACCTGCAAGACCTACACCAGAATCCTATGCCTTCCTGCAAAGGCAGAAACCAGATGCACATCCTCTCAGGAGTTCAAATCCTCTTGGTAAAATAATAAGAACACATCAAACACGCATAGAGCCAAATGCACTATATTCACTTTTCTAAGAAATACTTGGAACATGACTGCACCTTAGTAGACTGTGAACACACTGACTGTCATTCAAGTAATATCTGAGAAGGAAGAGAGAAAATGTTCACGTTGGAGGTCTCTGTGCTTATATCTCTCTTGACCCCACTCTCAGAATAAAGAAAAAATCTGTAATATTATATGGTCTGGATTTTACTAAGAATTCCAAATTCTTAGGTCCAGTTCTGCTACTAACTTTTGCTGCTGTTGAACAACAAATCTGTGTGCCACGTGTAAACAGAGAAAAGAATGCTTGCTCATATTTGTGGAATGTTTGTTACTGTGAATGCCAGTGAACATCATTGTGAAATGCTGTTAATGGTCTGATATAAACAGTATTATAAAAATATTATCATACCTTTTTCTTCCTACTTGGAGCAATCTTTCAAAATTAACAGTTGCACAAGCTATGTTTTTTGGCCTTGTTTTATTTTCATTTGCTCTCCATACATAGAATTTTTTTTTTCCTGACAGAAGGATCTGAAGGCACTTCTTAAAAACAGCAGACCGTGAATAGATTTAGATAATTTATCTTTTCATTTTGCATGTAACTTCCACTCTTCGGAAAGGTTTCATTTAACCATCCTGAAATTCAAAAATGTGATTGCTCTGTGTCATTGTAAGTCTTGACCTCTCAGAGTCATATGGCAAGATCAGAGAATTGTTGGATTATTTTTTAAGTTTTTGCAACCCTTTTCAATACAAATAAACACCTGAAAGTAAGATTCAATGGTAAATAACATCTATATCCAAGGTCAAGGATTTCTGATGCAGTACCCAGAATGGAGTGAACTTCTCCATTAGGCATAATTACAAAATACTGAACTACCACAGGAAAGGAGAGTGAGAGAAAACTTGTTTCAGAAGCAGCAGAAGTAGGGACCATCTGTCTCCCATTTGGGGGGGGTCTCATGAAGAGCCTTGGATAGTTTTCATTGAACCGTGGATACTGAATTAAGAAGGCCTTGAGCTCATGTTTCAAGACAACTGAATAGAACTGAAATAAATTTTTGGTTTGAGAGTATAGTTCTTATCTGCCATAACAATTTATTTGAAGTACCTCCATTCCAAATTACATGTATTTTATTGTTGCAAGGGGCTATGGACTATGAATGGAGAGAAAATAATTATCTTGCAGTCTGTGTTCTAAGTGATTTTTTCATATCTCAATCTTGAGTGCAATAATGAAGGAGAACTTTGTTGTGAGTTAAGTAGTTTCACAGTAAGGATTGTACTGAATTGTTGCAGACATATGTGAGTCAACAGATTGGGAAAAAACTATATGTATTGTCATGTATGACTCTACTGGGTTTGTGAGTCTAGGTTTTGGTAGCAGGGAAGGTAATGGGGGGGATGTGTGTTCTTCTGGGAGAAGTTGTCACAAGCTTCCCCCATGTCCAATAGAGCCAATGCCAGCTGATTCCAGGATGGAGCCACCACTGGCCAAGGCCATAAACGACTGTGGCAGTACCTCTGGGATAACACATTTAAGAAGGGGAGTGTTTAACTGATTTAAGAGAGCAGTGAGATGTGTGAAAGAAGCAACTCTGCAGACAGCAAAGTCAGTGAAAAAGAAGGGAGAGGAGATGCTTCAGGCACCAGAGCAGAGACCCCTGCAGCCCATGGCAGTCCATGTGAAGCAGATATTGACCTGCAACCCGTGGAGGACCCTGCACTGGAAGAGGTGGGTGCCCAAAGAAGGTTTTGTCCCTGTGGGAAGCCCATGCTGGAGCAGTCTGTTCCTGAAAGACTGTGTCCCATGGGAGGGACCCCATCCTGAAGCCAGAGAAGAGAGTGAGAAATCCTCCCCTGAGGAGGAAAGAGCAGCAAAGACAATGTGTAATGAACTGACCACAGCCCCCATTCCTTGTACCGGTGAGCTGCAGAGGAAGAGGAAGGACAGAATTCTGGAGTTAAGTTAAGCCCAGGAAGAAGGGAGGGGCAGAGGAAAGGTGCTTTTAAGATTTGGTTTTATTTCTCATTATCCTACTCTGATTTGATTATTTTAAAAATCAAATTGAGACTGTTTTGCCCATGACTGTATCTGGTGAGTGAATGTCCCTGCCTTTATCACACAACCCATGAGTGTTTTGTTGTATTCATTCTTCCCGTCTAGCTGAGGAGCAGAGTAATGGAGTGGCTTTGGTACATGGCTCGTGGCATCCAGCCAGGATCAACCCAGCACAATAACATAGGTTGTACAAGCTCCAAGCATGTAGGAAGACTGCTAACATGCTTCAACCCATTATATCAGTGACTGAAAATAGCCAATTATGTCTCCTTTATCTTATCCAAAGTTGGAGAAGGAAATAACATTTTCATGCATCATGAAAGAGCATCAGGATTGGAAACTAAAAGATGTATTTAAAAACAGTAAGCATTATTTTATCTAAGAGTTGCTTCTGTAAAACAGTAATGTCCGTAAAAATTGAAGTTTCTCTGCATTTTACAGGGTCAATCGTTGAAATTCCTTCCACAATCCAAATTGACAGCATTTTAGAACAATTGTTTTTCATTATGGGTACTTTAATTCCCCTGCTTCTAAATGAAATCATTTTTGTTTATATACGAAGTGTCAACAGATACTGTACATATTGAACTCATAAAAGTCTTGTGTAACACACAGCTAAGTAAAGAGAAGAAAAGAGCTGAGGCATATACCATAATGCTAGGCAAAACTATTAAATTGTACTTTTAAGGGTCCCACTGCAGAGAAAAGCTTCCTGTTTACTCACTCGAAGTAGTGGCAGTTAACATGAATGCATTAAAAGAAGATAAGTGATAACACTTCTAATCCTCATTTCTGCTTTTTGTCTGTGACCAGAAGCTATTTTGTTATGAAAGCTCCAAGACTTCAGCAGATTACATTTAAAAAAAAATTCTTTTTCCCTTCTGAGCTTTTAGAATATGCAACAGCTACCATAACAATCTGGAGTTTTTGCTATAGAAGTAATTTTTTTCTTTTTTTTTTCCTTTTTTTTATTTTAGTCTTCAAGATCAGGAAAAATATAAGGTTTGTTTTGCATAAATTCTTTGAAAAGAAATCTCTTTGATTTTAATATTTTTTGAGTACTATTGATGTAAGATCAAACCTTCTTTAAATGGTTAGGGATAAAATATTGAAGTAATACAATACAGCAGTTTTGGGACAAGAACTGCATAAATCAGCTAAAGACTCTTTAAAGTACATAACTGGCTGGCAAAAGCAGACCCATTTCAAAACTGTCATAACACCAGCTTGTTTTTCAATTCTATAACTCAGAATGTCTGGATTTCAATAACTTTTTTTTCCTTCAGGGTGCAACGCAAATATTGTAACGAAAACCACTATACATTTTGAGTGTGCCTGAGTATAGCCATTGTATACAGACCAGATCATCCTTGTCTCTTTTCTACAGGCAGTAGGTATGCACAGCCATTTAATGTTCATTTCCCCTAGTAGTCAGAATGAACAAAGCAGACACAAAACACAAACCACAGAGACTCTATCTCAGGTTGTTAAAATCTGTGGCCTGATCCTGCCATGAGTCTAGGAGGAAGGGGTTCCTGTGGAGCCCCGTTGGTTCCTGCCTGCCTGTGCAGAGCTCACTGCAGGGCCACAGATTAAGTTACTACTGTAAGCTGTGGTGTTTAAGGCCCACTCACAAACACCTTAAGATGCATAAAACCTGTGCTTTTTAAACATGGACAGAGTGGGCTTCAGGAATGTGTATAATAATTTGTGAGAACTATAACTGCAATCTAGCGTCTAGAGGAAATACAGTGCCACTGTATTTCCTCTATGCTAGCAGACCTGGTCCCACATAGCCGGGACACACCTTTTAAATTAATTGGAATGTTAAACTCAGGCATATGATATAATTCATTTTACTGGTTACCGAGGACGTTTTTTCAAATGATGGTTGCGTTTGGATCTATCATGACAACCAGGTGAAACAAGGCCAAACTTTTCACCATGGAGAGATAGAGTTGGAGTAGGCATATGCATTAATATGATGTTCTCATAAAAATAAAATTTGTTAGAATTCCTCAATAATATGGTTATCCACACAATCTCAGACAACTCTGTATAATGTTAATGTATATCCTATGACACCCTAATGCACTGTGTTAGATTAACAAAAGGAGGAACTCAACGGCCAATGAAAAACAAATACAATGAAATCAGAAAAATTTCAAAATAAAATACTTTTTCTTTAAAACTAATGAATGTTAAGCAACACAAGGGAAAAGGTGTCAAGCATGAGCTATTTACAAAATCAATTTTATGAAAAAATATATTCTTCATAAATCTAGAATGAAATTTTTGCAGCAATAACCAACTATGAATTCTTGAACAATATATAAATATCAAAATAATTATGAATCAGTCATGAAAAATTCAGAAAAGGAGAGAGGGTATTTGTCAGCTAAATTATTCATAGTAAAACTTTGCTTAGTTCCACTGATTATTTAATTTGTTATTTCATTAGCAAGTTTAACACCTGTAGGATTCCCTCCAGGAGTGGAAGTGGCAGCAGAGGCAGCAGGGCTTGGAGAGGAAAGAGTTCCTGCATTTTGCTATGGATCTGACCACCTGATCTTGCATCCATCTGCAGGGCTCTGCTGAAGAGCCCTGCAGGGGCAGCAATGCTCCTTCATCTCCTTAAAGACACAAGTTCCATGGATGAAATACTGGTTTTTGCAAGCCAATGACCAGAGGTGCTGACAGAACCTACTGAGACCAAAAAGTGATCAATGGAAGATATATTGAGAACAAATTACCTCATATCCAATGGAAAAAATACCTCCAAAATCTGAAGAATTGAGAAGTTCTTTTAATCATCATAGTACTAAAATGACAAAATTTGTTTGCTTATCTCTCCTGCTGACCATATCACTCTCAGCTGACTGACTACAATTTCTGTTTTTCAGTTCTGACATGGTAAACACATTTACCTTAAAAAAATCTATTTATATGTCTTCTATATATGTCAAATATTCTCCTGCTACGTTGATGCAACTTGCATTACAGTTATTACAATGGGAATTGTAGTGATATTACACGAGAGTTGGCTCAAGGTGATTACTTATTATATTTTCAGTGAAGAGAAATCTGGTCTTCAAGTTCTAATTATTCTGGTAAAAATTGTCACTGACACAGTGCCCAGGAATCCAGTTAAGTTACACCAGAGATTAATTTTTCTCATTATAATTTTTTAATTGTAAAAAGAAGCACAATAAACTTTATTTAAATTTTACAGTAGTTCCCCTTTAAAAGGTCAGTTTAATATTTAATTTGAAATCGGATAAAATTGTGCATGTGTGTGTGTGGGTGACAAAGTAATGTTTAAACAATCAGACCTGACAGATGCTGACAGATACTGCCTAATATCCCTGCATGCAGATTGCATTGTGAGTCACAAGGCTCAAGGTCATGCATCTATAACCACCCAGAAGGCTTTCTTCTCCACTTGATGCACAAATTTAAGTTCCATTAAGGCTAATGTAAGATACAGATGCTTACTGGAAGGAGAAAAGACCAATCTTCCAAAATGCTATATAATCGGTAGTGATGTGATTCATAGCCATCATTCCTATACTTGGTAAATTATTTTTCAGTGATTAAATAAAACAGTCATGCAACAATAAACCTGTTATCTTATCACATCTAAAAAAAATCTCTTGGGGATATGATATTAGAACAAGCCATAACAATGAGGAAAGGATTGTCTAGCTAGCCCCTGTCTTATAAACACATGTAGTATTTTTAAATTTTTTCTGACTCTATGAAAACATTGACTTTCCAGGAAAGAATTTAGTCCAAAAACCCCCAGTATTTTGATTAATATTGCCATAGTAATATCACATGAGAGATTCAGTTCAGGTACAGGTTTTTGTGTCACTTAAGTACATCAAGAGCACCACAGCTGATAGGACACTCCATGCTTCTTTCTCTATCCCCAAGGATATCCATTTGCAGGGACATCAGCTGCTGAAGTTCTCCTTGGTATTCTGTGAAAAATTTTATTATGGTTTCCTTCCTTCCTTCCTTCCTGCCTTCCTTCCTTCCTGCCTGCCTTCCTTCCTTCCTGCCTTCCTCTCTTCTTGTCTTCCTTCCTTCCTGGTAGCTACTGGACCCACCACATTAACACCCAATTTGGTCTTTCCTCTGAAGCAAAATGAACGAAGCACTGGAAATCTTTGTGCATATGGAAGGGTTCATCACAGTGCATTACCACTCTACCTAGACCTAACACATTCCAGTTGGATAGCTCTTCAGATCCTTTCTTGGGGTACACTGTAAAGTCCTGAGAACCTCTCCCATACAGAAGGATTTGCAGGATGACTTGGTGAAATTTCCCAAGTCACCAACTGAGAAGTACTAGGGAAAGCACATGACCTGATCTAACCATAGGTTTGAAAGAAAGCCTATGTGTGTTGCTGTTTCTGGGATGTTAAACATCTTTTTATTTTTCCTCTGATTGTTCACTGAACTTTTTATTAGAGAAAGTTGAGTCTTGAAATTACTTTTTGATTCCAGCCTCAGGGAAATGGGTTTGGGTGGGATGTGTGGTATATTTATAAAAATCCCGGTCATATGTTTGCAGAAATATTAATGTGATTTTGGAGTTTGTTGCTGACTCTCTCCATGCCTGTAACTGATCCTAGCTTAGAGTTACCACAAATGAAAGATATTTGGTAGGGGCAGAAACATGATTTTTTGAGAATCCTAGGCTCGTTTTATGGTAAAAAAACCCCATGTATACCACACCTAGTAGGTAAGCTCTTTGGCTCTTTCCATCTTTTTCTCCCTGCCCAAGGTGGATTTTGGTTGCCTGACCCTTTTGACTTTGCTTGTCAGCTTATATCAACATTTCTATCTCATTTCTAGAAAGGGAAAAAAGGTAGTAACTTACTTTTATTTTTCACTCCATGAAAGCAGAGTTTCTCTTTTCATTTCAAGAGGGCCCCTTCAACTTAGTCTTTAAGGAATTCAAAGATCAACTCTTCCTCTAATCACAGAAAACACATCAGAGTAATCAGCATGCTGAGAAAGGAAAGGCAGAAAAATTACGGGACAATTTAATGGTGATTTATTGAAAATTGGTAACTGGCAGCATCACTTTATGGAGGAATCTCTGGATCAGCTCTACATTTTATGCCTACTGTGGTTATGAAAGAAGAAAATAAATGGAATCTGATCCCTAACTGAAATCGAAACCTCTTGTTACTCACTGCCTTTGGGACATTGGCCTTTCCCACAGCAAAACCTACTATTTTCCTGAAACATACCCCCAGTTTTTTAAGGGGTGCATGGTATTTGCAGGAAATCAGGACAGAGTGGAGGATTTATAGTAACCACTGCTTTGTATCTTCAATTTGTGCACTGGTTTAGTGTTTGCAAATGGTCCACAACAAATGCTCGCAAAGACATTGTGCAGACATCTCTCGTGTGTCTTGGTCAATGCACCTCAATTTTGACCCACAACAGCTCCGCTAATTTAGTCCCAAAGCTCTTTTTAGCAGAACTTGGCAGAATCATGTGAAATAGTGCCATCACTTCTCCATGTGCTCCAATGGGGACTAGGATGAAACCAACAAACTCGTTTTCACTTGTGACCCAACCTAGTAAACTCTAGTCATGAAGGGCAGAATATCTACAGTTCCTAAGAAAAACATAGTTGGGACAAGAAAGTCCTACAGTTAAAGAACACCTGTGCATTAATGCTAATAATTCCCATCTAAAATGGCCTATTCAATATAAAACACATATTAGCAACACTACTGAAGACCTGAACATATTGATAATGATGAGTAGGGTCAGGAGAAATGAGAAAACCTAGTATAATGAAGAGATTACAATCAGAAAGGGTATTAAAGGAAACCTCGCTTAATGAAGCTATTGGTATCAAACTACATTATTCATAGGAACTTCTGATTAGAGACAAATGTCAAATGTAACATACATTTCTGGGTGGCAAGTCTTCATTTGCATTTCAAATAAACACTGTTGGCTCCTGGTTTTAGTGCAGCAAATGGTACATTTAGTTTTGAGGAAGTTTTTCCATACTCACAAGATACCTTTAAATCAATATTGCAAAAGATGAAGTAGGGCTTTTGAACATAAAAAATCATTTAGACTTAGGAGTCATACAAAATCTCATGCATTTAATGTTCACCAGTGTCTCTAAGAACAGGGCCAATAAGCGGTATACAAGCCAGTACCAATTTCTCCATTCTCCAGTTTTCTTACTCTCTTTCTTCTCAGTGTTTGTATGTATTCCAACCAAAAGTGCCTTCATCATTAAAACACTATGGCTCTACCACTTGAGGGCAGTGGATGGCTTTCTGTGTTGAATTAGAATAGGCATTTTTTCTTTTATTTCAACACATATGTACTTTCTAATCTCGGCATCAGTTCTCTATTTTTCTCTGGTCTTTCCCTTTTGTGTCTTTTTAAATTCTGCAGTATTTGAGTTTACCTGCTTCACACAATGGACATTTCCCTTCATTTTAGATATTCCTTTCAAGGTGCGCTTCTTAATCTCAATGTACCAACAAAGAAAGAACCAAGAGACAATTAAGTCAGATTGGGCTTTTGAGAGTTGTTTAATAAAGCAAATTGTTTTAAGCCACATTTTAGCATCTTGTGATACAGCTTCACAGAGATAAATAACTTTGATGTTCTCGTAAGTATGTCAGCAGAAATCTGTGCAATTTGTCAAAAATTATTCCTAGAACACCTCAGTGTATACAGTAAACAAAACCAGCATAAATCCTCCTTTTTGCAATGAATAGTTAAAGCATGTCATCAGCACAATCATAATTTGATTTAAATAAAAGTTTTGTGAATAAGAGTTATATCAATTAGTGCTGTAGTTTTAATTGAGCAGTGTGTGTAATTTATTCAAATTCTGATGAACTGCATGTCCTAAATGTTTGGCAACACTTTGTCAAAAGTGATATAATTACTGTTATTTTCTTTAGTACTCATTGTTGGAACATGAATAAAGCTGAATTGTTTTGGTATTCATGTGGGCCAGAAATACTGCAATACTACAGATATCCTATTGTAATTTTCCAAAACATTAATTAGTGTTACTATACAAATATTAACAAATAAGTTACATAAGGAAACAGAAAGAGCCATGAATTTAATTTCCTAATTAAAGAAATTTCACTTTTGATGCTTAAGAGTGGCTGAACATATGTAAGGAATATATCAAACATCTGCATTTTTCAGTAAGACGAATGGAAGAGCCTCTATTTGACTCTATTTACAGTTTGTACTGTAAGCACATGTTGAGGAATACATCTGGTGCAGGTAGCTCAGTTTGCAAGGTGCAGACTGAAATGCAGAATGAGGTCTGGGTAGAATCCCAAGATAAAAGGCAGTGAACTGACAACCCTTTGGTTAACAACGGGCAGGAAGACCTGTGGTGCCAGTTAGGGGATGGGCACTGGGAGACACAGCAGGAGTGGAGGACTCAAGAGGAAGAGCAATACTTGCACAAACTGTAAGGGTATAAAATCCCAGGAGTTCCTTTGTTGGGGGTCCTTGGATGCACTAGCTGAAACAGTTTCTGTGTTACTGTACCATGAATAAATTGCTTTTATGGAACTCAGACATCTGAGACTCTGCCATGGGAAACCTGGGGTTGAACCAGTAAGGAAGCCTGGTCTGACTGTGTGACAGTGGGGTGTGTGGCGTGTCAGGCAGGGCACCTCTCTGGCTCACCAGGGCTGCCCGCTGTGAAGCGGCTTTGGCCCCAGCAGTGAAAGTCCCTGGCACTGGGAGGGTGACAGCCAGAGAGTCACGTGAATGGTCGGACAGAGACTTTTCCTTAATGCACAAACTGCTAAATCACCCTTTGCCACACATTGTCCCAAAAGTCAGCTTCCTGGGCCCTGGGTCGCGTGGTACATTATGGCACTGGCTCTCTCCAGGTGGCCAGAGTTCAGCTGAGCTTCTCCTTCTGATCTTTCTTCCTGCCTTTTAATGGATGTCTACTTAGAAGGCTGCAGAAAGGTGAAGATCTGCTCTGAGCACAGCTGTCAGCAGATAAGGGATTAAAATGTAATTTTGGCTCTTGCAACTGGTCAGCACCATGCCAGGATAGAGGAGGCTCATTACCTGTCTGGGTTTTCTTTCCTTTATAGAAATTTGTATAAACCAAGAAATAGTTCTAACAGGAGGGATTCAACATTTTCCCATCACACAAAAGGAGCTGGATCCTCATCCCTGTGGTTCATACCTAAAATGAAGACTTTCACAATTATCAAATGATTTAAACAACTTTGCCTTTTTTGAAGTCCTCATTGAAGCCTGCTAGTGATATTTAATTTTCAGGGATGGGAGTTCAGTTTAACAGGCATTTCTGTAACATTTTTTATTTAACCTTGACTGAGGCATATAAAATAAGTGGCCTTTTTGGAAACAGTGGTGCACATAAAAATTTACTTGGGAATTTAAGAACTTTGAAGTTTCATTAAAAGAATTTTTTCACTGTGTTCTAAAGAAGGGGGAAAAGAGCACAGATATTTAAAAAAAAGGTGGAAAGAGACTCATCCTCAAATTACATTTTTATGCTTATAGCAATTTTTAATATCTGCAAATGAAGAATTATCCCTCATTTGATGTTTTTAAGACCATGATTAAGAGTAAAACCATCAGTTGTAGAAATATCTTAAAATTATATTTTTAACAATCACACTGTTCTGAGAAAAATGTCAGATGAACCATGTACAGCCATTGTACATGGCTGTTTTTAAGTGTATAATATAAATTTAAGTGTTAGATTACATCAGTGTTGGTGTTTTTCAGTTGTGCTTGCAGACATTTTAGTATAATCCTTGCTTTAATGCTTTTATGATCAGTCCAACATTTAAGAAGTGTAAGTGAGGATTTTTTTTCCATCTGATGTCTGAAAGCATCGAGTTATGTATGAAAATACTTTCAGCTCTGTATTGAGTAGAAATGTATGTACTGCTAAATATATAACTATACATACATAAATTAAGTCAGTCAAACAGAAGTCTGGCAGGCATTTTTTACGTAAGAAAACTTCAAGCTTTCTGCAAAAGAATTCGCCCCAGTTCTGACACTGTTACACCATTTGTACAATTGTCATCTGCTGACCAGCAGGCCTTTACTGCTGCTGACGGTGTTTGCTTAATCCTGAGCCTACACACATTTCACAGTGCTGTGGTTGTCCTTCTGTCCTTACCAGCACACCTTGTCTGCCTGCCTGTCCCTCCTGCACTTGGCCAGGCACGTGGGCACATGCATGGCAGAGTCCTTCATTACCCAGAGAAAAAGCTGTTACACAGGACCTCTCAAACAAAGCACTGCTGGACCTGTGATGGACACAGAACAGAGTGGCAAGACAGGAAGAACAGAAAAACAAAACATTTTCCAGAACCCCTAATCAAAATTCATGTTGCAATCAACAAGTACAAAGCTTCAGACTGAAAAGAAGGCAGAGTTCCTCTTTGAGTTTCAGCATTTTTGAATGCTTGACATCTCTGTATCATTGGGTCCTTTAGCATTGTTTTTCTTTGATATATTTTAAAAGATATATGCCTTTGTGCACAAGTAAGCATGTGTATGTGAACATGTGGATGTATATGAGTATAAAGGTACTTATTTTTGGAAATCTCATATTTTCATGCCTTTCTTGAACAATTGTATATCTTCCTCAAAAAGAGTGGGAATGAGCCAGATGGTTTTGGTTGTTTGGGTTTTTTTTCACCCAGAGTTCTTCTGCTTAAGCCTCTGCACATTTCAGGAAATTCTTTTTATTTAGAGAATGACAAAAACACTCTATGGATACTTCAAAGATGCAATGCAAGCTTTCTTCATATGAATCACCAAACAATATTCAGTTTTGCTCTTCCATTTTTTCTGAAAAATCTCCTTGTGTAGAAGTCAACTTTTAGACAGCTTTTGTTTGGTTTTTTTTTTCTGCAGTGTCTTTAGGCATTGACCTCACTTTGGCTCTTTTTCTCACAGATTCTGCCATGAGATGGGCCCTTTATAAATTAATAAGTAATAAAATGAATAAAGCTTGATGTAACATTTCTCAATGATTGCTGTAATGTTAAAAACATCAAATGAAACATTAACTTCATTTGATGTTTTTATAGCTAGATATACTGAAAAAACATCAAATAAGGATATCCTGAATTTCACTTTTTCACTTGGGACAAGAATGTTTTATGTATACTGTCTGTCAGAAGACTGCGATGGAAACTTTGTAACACATATGTGTTATCCATCTGCATAATTTTCCATTATTTTTTCGCCTGCTATCACATTTTACTTTGTTTTAAATTTTGCATACTTTATCTTTGTGACCCAGTCTATTTTCATTCCTTCATTATTAAAAATTAAAAGCATTTCAGTGAGCCTGTGTGTTCTTCATACTCCTTTTAACATTCTTGAAGCTCTTGCAAGACTGGATCTTTTCAGGAGGACTAATCCCTGTGACTTTATCCCACCTATTTTCCTACATGCTTACACAAGTAAACGAAACAGCAAAGGCCCACTCCCCACCCTGTGATCCCCCACGGTGTTAAATGGCCAGAGTATTTCCTGGCATCATTTTGGCCTGGGTCACGGAGCGCTCTCTGACAATGTTCCGGCATGGTTCAGTTGGTTTCACGGTCTAGAAACTATTCTCAATAGGGACATCTTAAACTGGGGGGAAATAGGACAATTTAACTCTTTGGATAGATTTTGTTTAGCAGTTCTCCTCAGACCCACTGAAAAATCTTTGCCATCTTCTTTATTAATAAGGAAATAGTCAATGGATTTTCTCTAGACAGAACAACAACTTTTTTTCACAGAACCACTGGCTAAATTTCTTTGATACAAAATGCTGATCTTTGTTGAGGCTTTTTCATAGCTTCCAGTAGTTTTTGGAATAAACATATCCACATCTATTACAGTAAATCAAACCATTTTTGAAGCATCTTAAATAATAGCATCAAAATTTTTTACAATATTTTTGCATAGCTGCAATATTAAATATAAAATATAAAAATACCTAAGATTTCAAATGCTGGGGTTTTTAATGAAAAAGTAGAAATACTAGAGGTTAGGTTATTTTTTAGGATGAAAAAAAATAGCTTTTGCCTCCTTTTCTCATAAATTTCCTAGTTGTTCCATAGAATGCTAGAAGAATCAGATTACTAACTTTTTCTGATTTCCAAATTTTTGATGAAAATTGAGTTTTTTCCAGTGAATAATTTTTCTTTGCCATCTCAGACTCCATGGGGTGGAGTGGAGGGAGTAGATTACTGTCTTACTTGTCTTTAAAAGTTGCTCTCTTTGGCATTAAAATGATATTGTAGTAACTAAGGGTTCTGACTTATATTTCTCTCATATTTAGCAGCAAAATCTTAAAGGACATTCAAATAGCTCTCCATCTTATCATATTTCCAATTTACAAGCCTATTTTTAAGGTCAACTTAAAATGCTGGTGAGAAACAGTTTTTGAGAAATGAGCATATTGTCTACATGAATTCTGGCTGTCTACACATATTTTGCTACATGTGAGAGTGTGAAGAAGAGAGCTCAAGCTCATCAGGAGAACTGGAGGAGCAGCTACTGATCTCTTCAGTCTCATAACTATTGGCAGGATTTAAGGAAATTACATGAATCTGAGCCAGGGGAGATTTAAGTTCAATATCAGGAAATTGTTTTTCATCCTGAGGAGAGATTAAAACTAGAGGATCTTTGAGGTTCCTTCCACCTAAAGTAGTCTGTGCTTCTATGATTCTGTAACTAATATTTGTCCCTCATATTTTGGTACATAAACATAACCATGTCTTCTTCATCTCTTCTGCTATAGAGCAGTAACCTCCAGTAGGATGGGAGGAAGAACAGCTACCAGTTGTAATGTCTTCAGCCCCTACTATTTATCTAACATGTTACATGTGTCAGACCCATCAGGTAAATGTTCTTTTCATGCTCATATAAAGGAATGTACCTTTGACAGAGAGAGCCATTATTTCCTTTAAAATTGTAAATGTTTTTTCTGTCTTGGGATATATTTGAATTAAAAAAAAAAATACCAGCATATACCCATAATCTTAAAATCTTAACAAAAGTCCAGAAAAAGCAGAATCATTAGAAGTTTTTTGTTAATATATCTATGTTTATGCATCTAATTAAAAAAAAAAAAAGTAAGGTCCTTTATGTGATTTACGAAGATTATAAAAAAATGAAAATTTTGATATTTTTACAGTAGTTGCCTCTTACTGGTGACTGAGGTCCTTCTGTCAGTGCAGCACTTTCTTTGGATCTAAATGTTTAGGAGTCTTACTCATCCAGACCATTTTTAAGTAGTTTTACCTCTTTGCAATTTCTCTATGAAGCATGTGTTATAAGCAAATATCTGGCCACCATCCCCAGAACTGTTTTCAAAACTTTTGGAAGTCAATCTCTCCTCTAGGAAAGCAAAATCGGTGAAGTTCTATCATCAGGTCTTCTTTCAAGACCTTTTCAATTTATTGTGAATCCTTTCTACATCTAATCTAGCCTTGCAGGAAGACATTAAACTTTACATAAATGTTGTTTTCAGGCTCTTGGCAAATTATTTTATGTATCCCTGTCTTGGTTTCACCAAATTCGTGTTTGGAAGATTTACCTTGGAATCATCACAGCCAAAGACTTAATTAATTAAGGAAAAACAGAGTCTGAAAGACAACATATATGCCTGACTGTGCCCTGAATATTCCTTCTGTGTTGTCCCAAGAGTTTTGCTCAGAAACACTGGGAAGCAGTAAATAATATTTACATTCTCTATTTTTTAAAATTAATCATACCATTAGAGAGTGGAATTTATATGTAACTCAAGAATAATACTTTGTGCATTAGTTGAGGCAAAATGAAGCCTAATGTACAGATACCTTTTTTTCTCTTTTTTTTTTTTTTTTTTTTTTTTTTTTTTTAAATTTGATTGATGCCACAATAGTAATCATCAATGCCCTGTTCAACAAAGATTTTTGAATTTAGCTGAAGTTACTTTTTGGAAAGATGTACTCAAAGAAGATAAGAATTAACCAGAGAGTAATGAGAGTAATGTGAGGTTAATTCTTCTAGATTATCATAATTTTGAAGCTCATTGGGAGTTTGGATGTGGATGGAACTTTTGAGGAGACTGAATAAGACAAAAAATCTTTCAGGGAAGCCAGAGCTTTAATTCCTGTAAGAATATATGTCTCTATTTTTAGAAAAAATTATTTGAATGTGAGTAAAAATGGATTCAGATTGGTTTTATACAGATTCAGTAGTGGTAACTGCACAAAACTGATGGCACACGTCTGGATTTTCTCTATAGAACAAAAAGCAGCACAGAGTGTAACACAATTCGAAGGCTCAAAAGAATCTGAAAACTGGAGAGTTTAAGGTCATGGACAGTTCATTATAGCTGCAGTCATTACTCTCTTTTCTGTGCTTTTTTTCACCTTCTAACTTCTAATCCTTTTGCTGATCTTCCTTCCTTTTACTGTGTACTTTCTAGAAGTACTCATTACTGCTGTTTAATGTGTTAACAAATATTAATAGGTATCTCAATGGTAAACTACAAGGCAGGATACAGCACAGTAAAGTAAGATTTATGCACCTCATTTTAAGAAAAATATAATAGATAAGTGTAATAAAATTAATGAGTAGTGGTTGATTTTTCTGCCTGTGTGTAGCTGAGTAATCATGCCACTCATGGGATCAAAAAGGTATCTTGATTGTGAAATAATGCCTTCAGCCTTTGACTTTCTATTGCAATATATAATAATGTGTCCTTAGAGCACAGTACACAGTTTTCCTGGAGCGTGTAGTACCCATTTTGTGCTAATCAGGACACAGTAAGGATCCTTTTGGTCTGCAGGGATTATGATGACCTGGGGAGTATCTGCATCAGGTATAGTGGGGGAGAAGGGAAGTTAAGTTTTCCTTTGGCAGACACAATGTGATGAACAGAGAAGGGAATTGCTAAATGTGTGTATTTGTACAACAGTTATAGCCTAGATGGTGTAGAACTCCACTTAAAATACTGTCTGTCAAAAATTATGGAAGAAAACAAGAAAGGTTAGGACTGTGTACACTGATGGTAACCTGGCATGCATCAAATGAGTTTTCAGGTTAAAGAAAGTAAGAGTGGAGAATAGTACAAGATGGAAAAGTTTAAAGATGTCTTTTAACACCGGCCTTGATTGCATAAGGATTATATATTGTGTCTCATCATTGCATCTTTTTCCCAAAGGACCTCTTTTATGCTGACAGTTTAGTTTCATAAGCATTCGTACTGGTTGCCAGTCATCTGGGAATATCTGGACCAAAGGAGGATAGCAAATGACTAAGGACATTTTTCTAAAATATGAAATAGTGCCTGGCTTCCCAGAACTCAGTGCCATTCTTGTTTTAAAGTGTTGTGGTTAAATACTGAGAAATGTTTCTTCTTCCTGGAATACTGCTATACATACAAAAAATGCCACCATGGTTGTCTCTATCCTTGCTTTCTGTGGGCAGGGATAGCCTCATCATTTAGCTGAGTCTCCATGATAATTCCCACCCTACTTGTTTTCTCTGATAAGTAACACAATTAGTCTTTCACGATCAAGAGGGTCTTGAGGCTCTCTGAAGGCAAGTAAAAAGGCTTCTAAATGTCCTAAAAAAATATGTCTTTTGCACACAGTTTTTAGCACTTTTTTAGTAATTTTTCACTTGTCACAGCCTTCAGAAAATCTTAGTGATCTCAGAGCACATAGAAACTAGGCGGATATGCCAGGAATATCTGTTCTCAGAAAAGTAACTACTAATCTGTCTATTTCCAAAAGAAAGTAAGTTGGAGACCAGAGCTACTATGTACATTAAGAGGAGTCCTAAAACTTCAGTCCTCATGGTTCTAGGATGATTTCCATTTTTTCATCCTTATGTACTTATAAAAATGGTACCTTGCTTTCTTCCAGCAAATGTGGAAAACCCTGTACTTTATAAAAACTGGTCACTGTTGTTCATTTCTGTTTTCCATGTTTGTTTGGGTTTTTGTGGGTTTTGTTTGGTTTTTTGTTTTGTTTTGGTTTTTTGTTTAGTTTTTTGTTTTGGTTTTTTTGGGTTTTTTTATCTTTGCTCATTGCAGGTAATTTGAAGTTTCTTTTATACAAAGGTCATATCTAAAATTAAAAGGCCTCTTCAGTTCTGTAGTGGGTAAAGGTGCAGGTGCTTCTTTAAGTATGCTTTTTTTCTCAAAAAAATCATGTATGGGAAAAAAGATAGTATATTTCAATCTTTTCATAGACTCATAGAATTGTTCATGTTGGAAAAGACCTTTAATATTGTTGAGTTCAACCATTAATCCAGATTTACCCAGTTCACCATTAAACAATGTCCCCAAGTGGCACATCTACATGTCTTTTTAATACCTCCACTGATGGTGATTGCACCACTTCTCTGGGCAGCTTGTTCCAGTGCTTGACCACCCTTTTGGTGAAGAAACTTTTCCTAATATCCAATCTAACACCTCACCCCTGGTGCAACTTCAAGTAATTTCCTCTTGTCCTTTTTTGTAACTTGGAAGAAGAGGCTGATTCCCAGCTGGCTACAACCTTTTTTCTCGTAGTTGTAGAGAGAAATAATGTCCCTCTTAGTCTCTTTTTCTCCAGGCTAAACAACCCAAGTTCCCTCAGCTGCTCCTGGTAGGACTTATGCTCTAGACCCTTCCCCAGCTTTGCTGCTCTTCTCTGGAGACCCTCCAGTGCCTCCACGTGTCTCTTGTACTGAAAGGCCCAGAACTGACCACAGGATCACATTGAGGTGTGGCCTCACCAGTGCTGAGTACAGGGGGACAGTCAATGCCCTGATCCTGCTGGCCACACCATTGCTGATACAGGCCAGGATGCCATGGGCCTTCTTGGCTGCCTGGGCACTCTGTTGGCTCATGTTCTGCCAATGTTGACCAGCACCCCCAGATCCTTTTCCTCTGGGCAGCTTTCCAGCCTCTCTGTTCCAAGCCTGTAGTGCTGCAGGGGGTTGTTGTGACCCAAGTGCAGGATCTGCCCTTTGTCTCGTTGAACCTCATAGAGCTGCCCTCAGCCCGTCAATCCAGCCTGCCCAAAAGCCTCTGCAGAGACTTCTGACATCCAGAAGATCAACACTCCTACCTAACTTGCTGTCATCTGAAAACTGATTGGCGGGGGGGAGAGGGCTCAATCCCCTCATCAGTTGCAACTATATGTCAATTGTTTTGAAGACCCAATGCTGTTGCTGTTGTTGCACTTTTTGCAATTTCTGCCTCTCCCTCCCCTGTCCCTCTCCCTAGTATTCTTAAAACCATTTGCTTTCTGTACCTTCTCCTCCCTCTTTGTTGTAGAAATGGAAACTCTACCTGTTTTACTGGAATTTTCCTGGACTTCACAGTATTTGCCTACCAATGGATCTTCTCAGAAACAGAAGATGTCACCCTTTTCAATGACATTAAGTCCCTTAAAGAAGTTTAAATCTTGGACCAATCTGAGAAATTGAGGCACGCTTTTTTTTTTTTTTTTTTTCAGTTGTGAGAATAATCCTTAGAAAATCTGAAGTTGCACCCCTCATTACAAATAAGTACATTAAACATAAACTCTAACATTTAAAACAGCAAGATTGCACTCACATTGTATAATCGCTACACAAAAGGCCAATAATCACTTTGTTCAAAAGAGATAATGCAGCATAATATAAGTAGTAGTTTAAGCAATTATCTGGTAGAACAGTTAATCATCACCCTCAGTTCACAGCCTTTTGTTTCTCAGGAATACACATGTCAGATTGTAATTAAATGCATTCACAGTATTCAGTGCTGTGCAGGCTGCCTGGGTGAACAGTGGAACCAAGCTGGAAAACACAATACAGACAAGTTTAGACACAGCTTTTACGGCTATGTCTGCCTGGCATGGGGTCCTTGCTCACAAATTGTTTATGTAAGGGTGAAACCACATGACAGCAAATTATTTATTAAAGAACACATTTTCTGGTAAAAAACAATAGCTACAGAGAGTTTATTTTCACTGTCTTTCTTATACTTTCAAAACATTTTGTTACAGCATGGATTATCTGTCTGGAGTGAATATTCTTACTCTGAAATTAAAAGTGGACTGCTTTTGAAAATCGGGACATTAATTCAAATCTGGCCTTGAAAAAGAGTTGCAACTTCAAGGGGCATGCACCCACACTCAGAAAAGAAAAACCCACAACAACCCAAAACCAACAAGCAACAACAACAATAATCTCCTAAAGGCAGACGTTTTTTTCCAAAGCAGATCTGCAAATACAGTTGCAGTTTTTACAGTAGTCTGTGGCTGATGGAGAGAAGGGCAGATAGAAACAATTTGCATTATGCACAGTGATCTGTGAGACGCAAGAAGGGGAGGTGCGGGGAGGCAGTTTTCTTGTTCTGCAATGTGGTTATTCCAAGGCTTTCCTGAGACACAATTCCAACCTCTAATGAAGACAGCTGAGACATCTGTAACACAGCACAGTCCTCACCACTGGATGATTGTTATTATGATTTCAAGAGATGGCAACAACTGATTCCCACAGACAGACAGAAGTGTTCTAGCCTTGCTGTGAGACAGCTGTGTTGTAGCTGTGTGCTCTAAGACGCAGACCTTTGCAATTTTCCAGCCTGCATACGCAAAGCTGTCTTAGAGAGATGAGTACCAAACTTGAGCTTTTGCCTACTACACATTCCAGTTCCAAACTGTATTAAATCTGATAACTGTAAATGATCCGTATGTACAATAGATCACCCGGTAGCAGTAAAGACACCAATCTAATTGTTCATTTTGTGGATAACCAAAATAAAACCCTACTTGTACAGCTTTAGTTGAGAGTTGTATATATTTTAATGTCACATATGAATTGATTTTACCAGCCTTGGGCTGATTCCATTGATGCTCTATTTCTTGCTATATTTCACACAATGTTGGTTATAGCTTTCTAATCCAGCTAATCATTTAGTTATATCTAATTTAGTAGTATTTTGTAACAAAATGAAAGCATAAATGTAAAACTACAGGTAAAAAAAAAAACCAAACCAAATCTTAAACTCCTCCCTTTAATACTGGTTTAGGGTAAATTTGGGAGAAAATCCCTTAAAGGTGTTTCCTCTAGAAAGCAAATTCAAGCGGCCCCTCCCCCAACTGGTTTGGGAAAAAGATTTTCTTGGAGAAAAGTGGAAAAAACTGTTTATTTAACAGGCAAAAGCATTCACCAGAACAAAAAAAAAATGAACAGTGTTAAACAATAAAACCTTCTTGCCGCTCCAGAAGAGATGACGAACTCAGAAAGTCCCAGGCTGTTATCAGTCCCTCCGGTGCGGGAAATGCTGTGGCCCAGGCCCAGCCGAGTGGGCCACAGATGTGTGAACTCCCGGTCCTCTTCTGGTGTTCAGTCCAGAGCAGGTTTAAACAGGTCCAAAGAAAAAGAAAAGAACCACAGTCCAAAGAACTTCTCTGCCTCAGCTAGCTAAAACTAACTAAAAAGCAAAGGAGAGCTCTGCCCTGCTGCAGACACAGAAGGGATGTGGAGCAGGCGAGAGTACAGTTTTTTCTAAAAACAAACCCCCTCTTTGCTCTCAGAACCAATCTTAAAGGTGCAAAACTTATTTCTGAGCTACACAGACAAGTGGGGATAACGAGCATCATAAAGTCAACCCAGGACACCTGCTCTCTATATTCAATCAAAATATCTAAATATCTGATTTTGTTTTTTCAGTCTGTTCAGGCATATGCAATGTATATGTATATCTGTAGGAGTTTCCTCTATTTCATAGAGCTCTTTCTCCAAACTTCTCTCTTCCCAATCCTTAACAAAAATATGCCATGAATGGCCGCAGAGGTATATGCTCAGGAACATACACTTTCCATAGTCTGTGGCAGTCTCATGATCAGATAGACAAGCCAACAAATCAAGAAAGCTCTTACAAGTACACAGCAAGATATTAATGTAGGTACCGAACTCAACCACCTTGTCTGTATTGCAGATGTCATAGTGCAGCCAGACTGTACAGGCATTTGCTAGGCATTTATGAAAAGCCATGAAACTCATGACAACCTCACCATTCCCTGGAACAAAGTGGTGCTTAAAGAAAACATTACTTAGAAATGTTTTTGTTTTATTTTTTTTTTAACTTGAGAACAAGATAGTCTATTAATTAAATGACTTTTAATCTAAAATTTATTATTTCAGCAAATAGCCAAATTTAATTTTTGGGATTTGGAAAAAATAAAATAAAATGCAAATTAATAACTGATGATGAAATAAGGATGACAAGCTACTTGGCAGAGAATTGTGATGAAACTGCAAAGGACCAGAGCCTGCAAATATGCCTTGTTATATAACATATTATGTTATACACATTTAACGTCTGTAGTCTATTTAAATATTAACCCTTCATATGTTTGCAAGTTTCCCAAGGGTCCAATCATCCTGAAGACTCATAGGTTTTGCTGGCTCATTAAACAACTTCTGTTTAACATCTTAGACATTGGCTCAGCTTGTCTCACTTCTCATTTCTGACTTCTGCTTATCTTGGAATAAAGGAAGAGAACATGAGAAGGAAGGAATATGGTAGGTAGCTCAGTGTGCTGTGATGGAATGTTGATGGAACAGGATGAATGATGATGGACTCCTAAAACAGAAATGATAATTAAAATTAAACGAGTTGGAAAGCTTAAGACTCCCATTTCCTTGAAAAAATTCTTTATTTAGAAAGCAAATTGTCAAAGGTTTACTGGGTTGTTGCATTAACAGCCTGAGGGGCAAATGCAGCATTTTCCAATGTATCAGTCACTGCTTAGATATAGGGAGGCTGCCATATTTATATGTCCATGTCCTATAAAAGGGAAGTTCATTCTGGCCTCCTAATAGCTAATCCCATGGTCACTGAAAATAGAATCGTCCCACTAAATTTGAAGTTGTAGTAAAACCTTGTAACTGTATTTTTATTGCATTTTGAATGCAAAATACAACATCGTACCAGCTGCTAAGAAGAAAATTAACTCTATCCCAATCAAAACCAGGAAAATCCTCAATATGAAACCTCATGTAACCTGAAGTTTTATGTGGTTTGTATACATTTTCAAAAGAAATATTTGCAATATATATTTTCCAGGAAATAAAATGCCCAAAGCAAGAGAGTATGGGGGCTACCTTCTTCTCAGAAATAAAATCAACTCTGTACCTCAGAGCTCAAGGGATTAATTACACAGGAGTATAAACTTTCCTGTACACGGATATTGAACAACTTTCTTCCTGAAAATAGATCTGATTCTGGAAAGTGCTGAATGACTTTATCTCTTCAAAGGACTGCATACTGTGGACTGAACATTTTATTCAAAGACAGCAGTAGTCCAGTATAAGTAAAATGCCCTTAGACCTAAAACATAAGAATTAGCAAAAGTATGCCAAAGGTTATTTAACATTTTTTACTTTGTCGTAATTCTTCCTTCAATTTTTTTATTCTTAATATTCAACTTATTTAAACAAATAGTTCCTTGTGACCATGTATACATCTATAACAGTCAGACTTTTGAAATGTTTCTGTCCAATTCCTTGAGAAGATTGCTTCACTGCCTACATTTAAACAAGCTTGAATTTAAAAAGCGCTCCTGCCAGCTGATATCTTAAAAGATTTTTCAGTGCATCTATCAGCATTACCTGTTATATTGCCAATGACAAAGACAGCTGCACGTACCCTTGTAAATCCACAGATCTTGTATAAACCAGGCCTCATCAAGTTGTTCACACACATAGGCACACTCATTAAGCAAAACCAGGTTTTGGAACTACTACTTATAGCCAGGTAATAGAAACATAATAACCCAACAAAAATTTTTACTTCTTTCTTGATCTAACATATGCCTTATTAAATATCTGTTGCTTTTATAAATAACTCATGCATAAGGTTCTCCCTTCTCCCCTAACACAGGCATTAGTAGCACTCACATGTACATGACAGACTGTTGAACTGAATGATATACACTCTATTTATAAAACTTGAAGATCAAAAGTTGGCCTTAATGAGGCAAACAAGCTATGCTTGCTTTTCTATTCTTATTAAAGGTAACACTGATATAAATTGTTTTCTTCAATCATTTTACAGAAGTTGTTTAAAATAAGTACCATGCTAATAATGTAGCCCTAGGTGATTGGGACATTTGAACATTTTAAAATGTTGATTAAATTAGTAAGGGGGAAAAGGAATTTTTAAGAATATGAGCTCATATTCATTACACTAAAGATTATTAAAAGATTGGGAACTCACTAATGTAAAAATAATTATCTTTGTACAGCAAATTTAATTTGTAATAAACAATCTCTTGATCATTAATTCTCTCCACTGTACTTGATTTTCTGCATTGTTCAAATTGAATACACTGTAATAAAGCCTTCTGGAAAAAGAAAGTAAAAAGCATTTTAATTTTTCTCTATACATCTCACCTTGTATTCAATAGATAACTGGATAGTTACAGCAGGAAATAAAAGCAAAAATACTGAGCAAGCAATGTCTTAGTAAAATCTTTTCTTCTAAGAAACAGCAGAAGACACAGATGACAGTGATGAGGGGAGGGTGTGATTGCTATTCTCACTGTTTTGATGTCATTACCATGTTATTTCCATTGTTCTGACATAATCACTTGTTTGTTCTAATTGCACTAATCTCAACAGGATGATATTTGTGTCATTCATCAGCATGAATAAATAACTTATGTTTTACTGTGTAATTCATACATGTCAAACATACATACAGTAAAGCTTTTACACGTTATAGCATTGAATGTATACATTATCCTATTCCAGATAAAATTTTTTTGTTATGTATTTGACAGATAGATACACTTAGGTGTAGATAATTAGGTATACATGAAAATAGCGGGCATTGCCAGTCATAGGATGAACCTTTTCCTATGCATGGACTAGGTTATTCTACTTTTGTCAAGGTTTTAATGCACTCTTTTCAGGCTGAAGCATTACTTCTACTCATTTTCTGTGGATCCTCAAGAGCAGCAGACCAGAGGGAAGTGCAGGGAGGGGGTGGGCATATGTGTAAAATTGGTTTTTGTACAAGTTCTTTTTCATGGAAGACCTTTCTTGTTACTGTTACTCAAGCTATGCATTTAGGGGTGCTGTGCTGGCAATTGAGCAGCCTGTTGGTCTGCTTAGATATATGCATGATCAGTTGGTGCCCTGAATTAAAAAGTTTACATTTCTCTTGAATTGCTGGCATAAGGTATAAACCTAAAATCTAAAAAAGAGAGGAATATTTTTCACATAATCTTCTCTGTACATTTTCTACTTCTGCCTGCCAGACACATTAACTAGTGGAAATAAAGTATCATGCACTATATCACAGCTATGTATATTTCTGAGCATTCATGTATGCATATACTTGCATTTTTTTATTCTCCCTGCCTAAATATTGTCTGCATAGTTCATATACCTGAGCAACAGTCTCCTTCTTTCTGTATCTATGCATATATCAGAAAGCAGGTATTCACATGCATTAGACCCATCATAAAATTTTATATTTCAATGATATTATTTCGCTGATGGCCCCTCTACTAAAAAATTTACTATAAAATAAGCAAAACCAAAAAAGACAGTGCAGGATAGAGTGTATTTCAAGTAAAGAAATCTCCAGCAATGAGGCGGGAAGTGCAGTTTGAGTTTACAGTGGTCTTTTTAGTAGATACATACTAGCAATTAATTTGATCTATAGTCTAAGAGGCATTTTATAATTAATTTCTCAGCATTTACCATATACAAGCCATCACTTTAGAGTGCTATGTCATTAACAAAATCCCATTTTTTCATAGAGAATAGGCATACTGATCTACATTTTCCCATGCCGCCTAGCCAGAATGGACTCGAGGGATATTATCTTATTCAGAAAGAACCTTTCAAGGTTGAATAAAAGAAATGGTGCAGGGTCCCTGGGAGAGGGAAGTGATCATCATTTTCACCTTCAACTCTTCTTTGATGTGGCAGAGTCAATTTTTAATCAGCAGCCATCAGACTGGGCTTCATTTCGCCTTACAAAGTCCTATTACTCTGCCACTTTCTGGAAGGAGGTGATAAGGACAATGCTCTTCTTTTTCTCTTCATAGAGCCCCGCATATGATGAGTCCCTTTGGAGAGGTTTGATAAAAAAAAAAAATGAGTGAGTACGTAGGGATAAAGGTCACCTCTCTGCCAGAATTAACTCTTCAAGACAACAAACTTTTGATTCCAGTGTATTTGTTTTTAGCAATTCTTCTGTATTCTTCTGTATGTAGTTTTTGTGGTCAGCAGTAACAAGACAAGGGTTAATCCCCATGAAGCTTTTGATCTAAATGCTACTTCAGATTATTGGCCTCCACAGAGGGAAAAAAAAAAAAATAAAAAAAACCCTTCACAAATAAACACTCACACCCCGCCCCCACGAAATACATACCACAAACACTCAATTCCTCCAGTACTAAACGGATATTTTGAAATGATCAGCACAAAGGAAATTATATAAAACTAAAATATACATATTTTGTCAAAGCATCTCAAAGTTATCCTTTATTGCAAGAATACACCATGGATCCTTACAGATAAATGATGGAAGAGATATTCCCTACAATCATTGAAATTGAAAAAAAAATCCCCCCTCTGGAGGTGTTTTTTATGTTAAATAAACCTAAATTATTTTTTAAACTATGCATTCATGCAGAAAAAAAACCCTCCATAATCTCTTAGTATCATTTATTGTAGTCAGCAGTCTTAATTGCCTCCCTGAAATGGATCAGAGTTCTGGGAATTACACACGAAAATGATGTTACCGCTCTCCAGTCTTCACATTCCTTGATATAATCTCATTAAAAATATCAAGCCTCTAGGTGAGGGAATACATATGGATGCTAAATGCATTTTAAGCAGGAGCACCTAAACTGATGACCTAGTTATTACAGAACAAAGCAGCTGAAGATGAATTTTAATGCTGAAGTAAAGCAGTTTTCTTTTTTGGTTATTACTACAATTATTAACATGTTTTTGGGCAGAATTTTCTTTTTACCCTGGGAAAAAAATTATAATTCTGAACCAATCAAAACAGTGAAATGGCATTTTTGGCTTAACATAAACTCTTATTTTGCAGTAGACCACACAAGGTAAAAAAAAAAAGAAGAAAAAAAGAAGCCGGTAGTACTCAACAGTTTCATTAGCTATAATTGCCATAAAGAGATGGAAAAAGAGGTATACCAGGTTGCAATTTTTTCTTGAAAAATGTTAACTCTGCTAAAAAAAAAAAAAGCGCACTAGAGGAAACAGACTCCTCTCCCAGCCAAATAAATGGCAAAAAAGGGGGAAAGATATGCTGGATTCCACATATGAAATGAATCAATTTTAGAGAATTGGATTTCCTTTTATAATTTTCAAAGAATAATTCTGCAATAACTGGGTATAAAGCCTGAAATATCATATGTGCCCTGTGATCTGATGTGTTGTAAGAAAGAATAATTTTTGACTTTGATGCAGATTAATAGAGGCATTATATGGACTGAGCTTCAAAACAAGTAGTTAAAAAATGCCTGAAATATTTCAATATTTTCAATATCAGTCTTATCAGGTCAGCTGTGTGTAAATCCTGTGGACTACACCCATGACACAGAGCAATATAAATTAATTTAATGAAGAGAATGACTGCTATGTGACACTGCGCTTTAGAAACAAATGGTCATAAACACTTTTGCAGTAATTGAAATAGATTAAAAAAAAACCAAACAGTAATCTTTCTACATGTAAGGTAGTAGTGTTATTTTGCATATGATAAACTCAGATTTCAGAGGCTTATAAGCCAAGTACTGAAATTTGTTTTTCAGGAAAAAAAAATGAAAATAATAATAAAAAACCTTCCCCCTCCCCATGCTTCTTTAGTAGTATCATTAGTCTGTAGTCAGAAATGGCCTGCTTGGGGGATTGGTGACACAAGATAGTGAATTTCATGTCATGGCTGACAGTTCAGATCTGTCATGTGTACATGAGAATAATTATCCTCTGACGGCTGTTGAGTGACTTGTGTTATAAGTAGCAGTATCACAAGGAGTGATTGTGGGCACAGTAGTGGAAGTCTTGGCAGGGAAGGCTAGGGATTACATGAGAAAGAACACTGAATTTCCTTTTTGCTTTCAGGAGCTATTCCTCCCAGATAGGCTGCTCGTTTGCAGAAGCTTCCAGACTTACATCTTGGAGAGGATCTTTTACTGTTATAGCACTGTAACAGTGACAGAAGCCTTCCCTCACCTGAGAACTCTTAATAGTATTTCACTTCATCTAAAAAAGGGTCAAACTTGACTTGAATTGAATGGATCAGAAATTATTATTCTGCCTAGACCTAATTAATATTTTGCTGCACTTTCACATACGGAGATATCTTCCTGTGCTTGGATAAATCAAATGGAAGGTAAGGAAGGACCTCAGAGAGAGCCACCTGAGAAGGACTAGCTATGGTAGTCATATGAGTTGAGATGATAATATTTCCCTAACATTTGTCTGTGTGCACATTTTTTCAACTTTTAAGGTTTATTTTTGTCCTATTTTTTAAGCTTTAGTTTAAAATTCCAAGGACTACAAATACTGAGTATTGATAAAAAGTCTTCCTAAAGAACAAGGTTGCCAGACTTGCCAAAAACGAGACTTTCGATATAACATTCCTCATACATAATCTCATGATTTTGAGTTTCTGGCGTGGTTTCCTCTCAGAAGTAGAGGTGAGTATAGTTCAGTGGGATCTGATACTCAGGACAAGACTCAACTATTTGGTGGGTGACATATGGAATTCAGAATAAACTAACAACTAAGCTAATTTAGGCAGCTGCTTAAGTTTTGAAACCTGTAGAATTGCAATACCTCTGGTCATTAAGACACCTTCTGCTAATGAGCCTCAGAGAACTATATGGTGCAGATTGTCTGTAATGCATGCCTCATTTTTGAGGCTTGTTGCCTCCTGCTGTGCCTGAAGATTGGATCTGCCCATTAGGCCTGCAGACACAACCACCTAAAGCACTCCTTGCATGCTTTGAAGACATTGACCAGACATAGGACACAGAGGCAAATGCGATGGTGACTCATCTGCTCTTCAGATTCCAGCTTTCTCACTAAATGTGATTTTATTTTAATGTCATACATAGACACAGTCTAAGTCTAAATCCAGTTTAGTTTGTAGTCCAAGACTCCAGGCACAGCACAATCTTTCTGCTGCTGCTGTATCATTAGAAAAGGTGCTGCTCTGGATTACTGTCAGACAAAACCTTCTGCATAGATGCTCACACATTTCCTTCGTGTATTTCTGTCATAATTCAGCTAGTAAAATCTTCTAAATTAATTACTTAATCTAGAACATTTTGATTTAGGCAGATGAGGAAGCTATTACAAGAACAATGGAACTGGAAAACAATGTGTGGTAAGGTAGAGTGAAGTCATAAATATTCAATAAATTATAACCTTTCTCAGATGGCACAGATGCAACAAGAATTGTATATTTATCCACTATGGAAAAGACTTGAAGGTCTGTCAAAAGAAAAGCAAGAACAACTGAAGTAACCAGTATTCTCAGGAGAGAGATAAACTTCTAAACTGCATATAGGGCTGTCGTTTAAAGCTCCTTTAATGTAAAGTGGTAACCTTTGAGAGTTAACAAAAGCATGAATGCTGCTTTCAGAAATATGCAGTGAAGTGTCTATCATGCAACTTTGAAACTGAAAATCTTTTCAAACAAAATTTATGTGAAAGTCAAGGATTATGTTAAAAGAATGTTCAGGTTGAAGAATACCCAAAATTTAGAAAAGTTAGGTGACTTGTGCATATGTGGAATAGCATGCAAACCCGAATTATAGGAACATGTACTTGAACCACCCTCAGTGGCCTCATTTTATCTGTGTCCAAGACAATCCCTGGCAATGAGCCTCTTCAGCATCTGTATTTTCTCTGCTATTGGTTGACAGTAGACCTTACTGAATGTGCATTGCCCACATTTTGTTCTGTAGTCACAAAGGCTGACTTCCACAAAGATTTTTCTGTGTCCACTTACTAATGTTGTGTACACTAATTCAAAATGTTAGCCAATGTGTTTCCTGTGATCAGAAGTCATGAGAATTTCAGTACAGGGTGGCTTCATCTATTTTGGTCAAAAAATAAATATACCAAATTATCTGAAAATTTGGGGCAAAATAAATTAAAGCCAGAAATACACAGTACTTTTAGAAGGCCAGTTTGAGACTTCAGAACCTGAATTTTGAGGCTCTTCACTATTGCATTGTGCTATCTAAATATGGTACACAGGCCCACCAGTTAATCAGTAAATTAGATTACATATTAAGGTTTTTCCTAGTTGAAATGAAGGATACATAACTTTAGATCACCTGAAAACTTGGTTTAATTAACTTGGCTAACATTACATAGCAACTTGAAGCTATTTCTTTTCATCTATAGCAACTTTGTTAGAGAAACAGGGCAAACACCAAACTCTTGGCAGGATTCAGTTACTGTTGCCATAGGGGGACACTTCTTTTCTTACTGGAGTTACTGGGGTTTATTTAAGTACCAAATTGATTAGAGCTGTTATAGCATTTGTTAGTCTTACATACTTGATAATGCACTCTGGATTAATTATATTCTCAAGGTCTTGACTTCCCATCCTCACAGAGAGGTTGATGCTCATTGTGTGAGTTTGTGCTCTGAAGCTTCTCACCATTCCAATCTCAGAAGTCACCAATAAAGATCTTTTGGTGTCCCATTATGTCCATCTCCATGCATCTCTCTGAAATACAGGATCTTCTTCAACTCCATGAATTTTTCTCCTGCCAGAGTTTCCACTTTCATGTTCGAGTCTCCCTTCTTGTTTGCTGCAACCAGTTCTTCCTTTTCTGAACCCATCTTTTTGATCCCTAGGCCATGAGTTTTCTGGGCTAAATAGTCTACATGCAGAAGTGCAATGCATGATCAGTCTTCTAACAGATAGTTCTGTCTCATGTCTCTTTATTAATTGGAGAATTTAGGACGTACTGTTTTGCTTCACCCTGCAAGGTGCACTGATTTCGAAGTTTCAAATCATTGCCTACCAGTTGCAGCTAATGAATGACAAGATTCTGCAAAAGTGCAAAAGTTCATTTTGGGGCATTACCTGCCTCCTCCCTGTTCCCATATATCCAACTGTCTGCCATCTGTTAGCATTCAGTATTTTTCTCTCCTGTGACCCAGTGCACGCTAAATTTTCAGAGGTTTGTAAATTTCTGAAATTTGTAAAGTTTTTTCCAGAGATGGTAATATCTAAATCCATGAATCAGTAGTGCCTTTCTATCAAATACAATGTCTTTGTGGTAAATAAAAAAAAAGTGTTACAATAGAAAACTTCCTATAATTTTTTAGCATCAGAAATATTAGGACTGTTACACTGATATCCAAGCAGTCCAGTATTGTCAGGCTTTTACAGATGAAAAATCAAACTACTATGTAGCCAAAACAGTAGATGTTTATGATGGGTCTGTCTTTATGCCTCAGAGAGAAAACAGGAGTGAAAAAATGGTCCCTTTTAGTAGATACGACAAATTTGAAACCTAAGGAACAACCTGCTAAATTTAGCAATAACAGAGTTCCTCACACTTTCATGATTATCTCATGAGAGATATGTTTGTCACGATTATTACCTTGAGATTTTCCTCACTTCTCTACAATTCCACACATCTTCCCAAAGCTTATTTAATTTCTGGCAGTGCAAAATATTAGTTAGAACCATTTATAAACTAGGATCATAAATATTTTCAGAACATGTTTTACAAATAAATACTTCAGTGTTGAAAGCAATCCATTACTCAGTCAAAGACCTCAGATAGCCAATGCCTCACAAAATATTTTTGGAAAAAATAGCTGACTTCTGGAGTTTTGAAATATTAGTGGATATTTATTTCTCTTCCTGTCAGGATTACCTCTCTAAGTAGCCAAGCCCTATGTGAGTAAAGATTCAGTTGTAGAGAGGATCTCTCAGAGGCAGACCTTTGGTTTTTACCTGATCGATAATATCAACTTTCCCAGACACAAATTAAAGTATTCATTTGGTGCACTTTTTTTCAGAAAAGAAAAAGGAAAATAAGTTCTTAATATTTGTTTACCACCAGTGGATATTGAATGGATTCCATATTTAGACAATTTGCCTTTTAGTACTTTTGTTGACAATATGCCTACCTAGTTTTGAGGTATGCCAGAGCTTAATTATAGCAGTTTCACACAGTAAAGGGCTAGCTGCTTTTCACTATTTGGAATATCTTAGAATTATCTCAGATTTACAGTATCCTCAGTTCCCTGTGAAAACACCTCCCAGTATTGCACTAGAACATGTCTTATTAAAATTGTAATTTTCTAATCATACACATAGTTTTACTCATACTTTATTTTTTTTTCATCCCTGTTTTTATATTTTCTAAAAGATTCTTCAGAAAATAAATTTTTTTTTTACATTTTTTGAAATCTTCCAATTCTTTGAAGCGTTCAAGACTAGGCTAGATGGGGCCCTGAGGAATGTTACCTAATGTATCCTTGCCTTTGGCAGGAGTTTTGGAGCTAGATGATCTTTATAGTGCCTTCCAACCCAAACCATTCTATGATTTAAGATTTATTTCTCCACAATATTTTGCTAATTAAAATTTGGTGCCTGTTTTTGTGCTAGTTACCTTATCAAAATTTTTTCTTACACTTCTCTGGATTACCAAATATAAATTGATTTCAGCACACTCATTAGATACTAATTTAATTAGAATGATGTTGCCCCTTCTATTTTTACAAATAAAAGTTATTATATCAAAATGATCTTATAAGTGAAAACTCATTATGAAACTGATGTAAATACTGAAATGGTGCCTTATTTGCATGAGTTTCATATTGTGGATTGATTCTTTGATGAAAATGGGTCATTTTATAATGACAGAATTTGTATATCTCAAAGGTTAGTTGTGAAAAGACAGTAGTAACTCAATCTGAACCACGCAGAAATATTGTCAGTACGTTAATGACTTTGTAATTGTTAGAATTCTCTTATGCTACTAGTATTTGTTACTTGCACTCCAGAAGTAATATTTTTACCTATCCACCCACCTTTCCCCTGGGAAGAAGTGTGGGACATAGGCCAAGAGTTAGGTACCTTTTTATATAGTAAAAAAAATATTAGTACACTATTTTCTTCCAACTCCTGACTATGCATAAACAACAATAAAAGAAACTGAACCATACCCTTAGAAGACAGTTGTTAAGTGTGTTAAAAGGAGGCAGAGCCAGCCAGTAAGGAACATTCAGACAGGATGCTACCCTCAGAAGGCTAGAAAGCTAATAGTCATGCTGCCTTTTTGCCACGTATGAACTATGAAATAAGTCAGTCCTTAGCTGCATAAGGAGCTAATATTTTTTGGAAAATACTTTATGGAATAAAAAATAGCGGGTTTAGTTTATTGTTATGTTAAATACTTTAGGTTAAGATATTCCATTCCTATGCAAATGTATGTAAATATATGTAATTCCTGTACGATAGCTTTTGTAAAGGCAACAGATAGAGCCAAATAAGGTTCTGTAATTTGGCTTTGATGAAGACAGTCGGTCAACTTCTGCCTCTAGAAAACAGTATGGATGTCAGGTGGAGAGTTACTTAGGTTGTCTGGTGATCTCCATGCTACTGAGTAAAAGTCAACAGCTGCTGCAAGCAAGGATGATGGACACTTACCCCTTGTAAGGATGATGGACATTGATTAAACCCTACTGGGAAACTAAAAGCTAAAATGGCAAGTTGAGCAACAGACCACTCTTACCTCAGAAAACATTTAGAAATTCCTAACAGTGTTTAACTAGCTTGGTAGATGTGTTGTTCACTTATGTAAATATATATATATGGCACAATTTGCATCAATTGTTAAAATTTTTAATTAAATATTATCCCATAATCTGTTTAAGTGTTAAGAGCAAGCAGATGCCTGGCATTATTTAGAAAAGAAGTATACAATAAATATAATGGTGCGAGTATATGCATTGCCATATTATCTCCAAATCACTCTGTCGTCCCAAAATAGTTCTATAAATGCATGTCTGTGTTGTTTGAGTGTTGACTGACAAAAACTCAAGGCAGGATGTAATCAAGAATATTGCAGAGCTCTGTATGAAACAGAATGGCTTAATCATTTATGAGACCTGGCAATTTTGGAGCAGTTCTATTGCTATAAAAACTAAAGCTTCACTTAGAGTTAAATAAGATCTGTAGTAAAATTACACTGTGAAAGATGGACAGAGAAACAAAAAGGTCAGTACTGAGGACTGTATGAGGTTTTTTTTTTCCTTAATCCAGCTAATATAGGTTTCTTGTGCTATGATAAGAATGTTTGATCAGTGAAAGCATGTTTTAATGCCTTGAGGTGTAAAAGATGTTTTCTAGACAGACACAAGACAACGAGGATGATAATTTGGACAAGATGTTTCTAAAGGACCAACTACCAGCAAAGTAATCAGCTGCTGGGCAAAGAAAACACTAGGGGAGGAATGACACAAAGTAAAGTGACAATATCAACAAAAGACAGCAGAGCTGGAGGAAATTCTGGATTACATTGTGCCATCCTGCTAGTGATGTGTAGACAAAGATATAATCATACCACAATTTGATACAAAGCAAAATAATCACATAGCACTTACTTGAATGCTTAAGGCAATTATGACTGATTACAGTAACTTATTAATATGTCTGTACTAGTAAGCACTTAATTGGCATTTGATTGTCAATTTAAGGCCAAAACTCAGACTGTAACAAATAAACCCAAAGTAAATAAAGGTAACAGAAAGTTTATTAAAACCAGCCTCTATCAGTTTATGAATTACTTAATTCATACTCTGAACACAGAGCACTAAAATATTTACAGAAATATTGTAAATACATGAAAAAATATATAACTGAATAGTCAATTTAAATTCATATACAGCTACATATTTCAATAATAAAATCCAAACTTGAATAGAAAAATACCAAAAGGAGTTTAGTCTTTGTTTTAAAACCATTATAATTCAAACATCTCTATCAACAATAGGACTATATATGCATGATGTCTAATTTTTAATGAAAATGACATGATCTGCATGCATGGTCAACATAAAAGACAATTTAGCCCTTTATGTTTATAAGAACACAGAATCACTGGCTGTGGGTGACAGCTAATTTCCTCTAGTCTCTTTATGCCCCGCAGCTATTAATGCACACTGATCTTCAAGAATTATTGGAAAAAATTAAACACAAACATAAAAAGAACAAAAAGAAAGCCATCAATTTAAGGCTAATTTCAACAAAATAATTTGAAATGCACTACTACTTTTAAAGAATATACAATATAATGCTGGACTAACAATTTTGTATGAAAAACAGCCTGGTATCACACACACAAAACTATTATAAAGTACAGATGTTCTCTTAGATTGGGGAAAAAAGCTCTCTTTTAGTATATTTAAACAAACCATATGGGATTCATTTTAGTTATTTCAAAGCTTTTTTAGATATTTCTTGAACAAATACTTCAGGCGTATGATATGGGATGTGAAAAAACTCTCTAACATACTTTTATTCCTTGGTATTAAAAGGGTACAAGGCAATAATTTAAGAACTTAATACCAAATGGATTAACTAGAAACCAAAAACCAGTAAAATAAGAAAAGAACGAAGCAGAGTAAAATTTCTTCTTGGTTTTACTGCCTTTGCCAAATAATTTCCTATTTTTTGTTTAAGTTAAATTAGTGTGGTATATTTCACATCTAAATTCATTCCCTTTTACTTTCCGGTAATCTGTGCTTTTCTCTAGCTGTGCAGAAAGTTCTCCAACATTTTATCCAGTCTGATTTATTTGTTTATACTTGGTCATTCAACATTCCTTCTTAATAGAAATTCCATTTTGCCCTTTGAGGAAACTTTTTGGTTATTTGATTGCAGGATGTGTGACAAAGTTGTGATTAGAAGAAAAAGTCTCAAGCAAGTTGATATCTTTCTGCCCTTGCTTCTCTTTGTATTGAGCTCCAAGACATATATCCTGATTACAACTAGCTACCTGCAGTTCAGACTTTTGATGCTGATTTTGAGTTTGAAACTGTGGTTTTGCCTGTGCAAGTTATTCATTTTCTCGAAATGTGAGTGAAAATAAACATGAATTATATATATTGGATATATCTAATATATCTAATATAGGACATTTTGTTGATACACATATTCCTATGGAACAATATGAAAAAGAATGCAATTCTCTTAGGTGATCTTCAGGGTTCAAGAAGTTTTTGTGCCTTAACCCCAGCTGAATAAGCCAGGGTTGGTACCCTGGAGAAGAGGAGACTCAGTGGGATCTTATCACTGTTGACAGCTACCTGAAAGGCGCTTGTAGTGATGTGCTGGTCATTGGTCTCTTCTCCCAAGAAAAAAGTGATGAGATTAGAAGAAATGGCATCAAATTGCACCAGGAGAAGTTTAGACAGAATATTAGGAAAAACTTCACTGAAAGATTGGTCAGGCATTCAAACAGGCTGCCCAGAGAAGTAGAGGAATCACCATCCCTGGAAGCATTCAAAAGGTTTGTGGATGTGGCCTGTGGGAATATGATTAGAGGTGAGCACAGTGGTGCTGGGTTAAAAGTTGGACTCGAGGATCTTGGAAATCTTTTTCAACTTTAATGATTCCATGGTTCTATCATTCTATTGCAGTTTCCAATCTTTTCTGTGAAACTCCAGTAAACTTCACAATCACTACATGAAGTGACTTTACTAGATGGATATGTTTAGTCAAGAGGGTCATACAACAATATGTCATAAGCTCTGTAGCCAATTTGAAAATGGTCTAAAGTCCAATATGTAGATTTTGGGGTGAAATAACACAGTGATCTTTTCCACATCAAAGAAAAAATAAATGCAGTATTTTACTGAAGAAACTGCAGAAGAAAGGAATTGTTTGGTTTTGAAGATTGGTAACAGGAGATAGAGCTTATGCTTTCAAACCAATTGCACCCAATCTTTTTTTCATGTCAAATTGTTATTTGAGATCTACATATTATTGCTGCTTTTGGCATATTTTCTAGTGAAGAGTTGATCTCATCCCACAATCCATAATAATGTAACTGTTACTATCTGTCGTTCCAAGCAGGATCTCATGATTAAATGACTCAGCAAACTCAAGCTGCCTTAACAAAAGATTGTTGGTCATTTGCTAGTGGGATGAAAGGAGATGAAAACCTTATTTAGTATACTTACCAGAATGGCAATTGAATCATGTATATGATTGGTAAGCATCTGCATTCTATTCAGATTGAATATTAACATAGGTGAATAATTCCCACTAATTTCACTGCAGATAATCAGAGCAAAAGAGTGTGGCTTCCAAAGAGGAAGTAACAGCATGGTGATGTGCTTAAGTTCTGAGGATGGGAATGCTTGGAGATTCAGTTTTTATATGAATTGGGACACTCAGTGTTCCACAGAATATACTCTGAACTCTTACAATGGAAATATTGCATGTTGAGGAATTTCATTTCTTCATTTTCTTTTTTTAAGATTTAATGGAACTTTTTTTTTCCGGTTCAATTTAATGTGAAACTTTGCTTGTTTGATCATATTCTAGATGAGCCTAGTATATATAATCTTTAATAGGTAACGGTATAGATTTCTGTGGGTTGGATCCTTTCTATTAGCAGTCACTCAAATTACTAGATTTAACATTGTCATTAGTGATAATTATGATTCATTTTACTAAATGAGGAAACTGGAATAGAATACGATGAATCACACCTTTGCAATGACATGACATAGTCTGTTGGCAAAAAATACAGCATATAGTTTAAACTAGTTTAATTTTTATTCATTGTGCTAATCCTCAACATTTCAATCAACTTAATAACAATAATTTTTGGCTCAGCCCACCTATTTCCAAAAATAAATACTTATATTAAAGCTATGTAATCCCATTTCCAGAAATATTTATGTCCATGTAACCATGCTGGTCAGAAAAAGCACGTTCCTTCTCTCATTCCACTTAACGCATTTGATTTGCAAATAAACATTAAAAATATGTCCTTTTTTACCACCTCTTTACATTTTTGTATCCTGGCTGTGTTGTCTTGATTGCTGAGATTTTTTAAAGGGGAGAAAAAAAAATTTAAGTCTCAGTACCGTGGCCCCATACCAAAATCATATTGCTGTGCATTCAATTGCAATATTTCTCCTGAGGCCAAAACACTATTTTCACCAAGAATAATGGTATGCAAAATAACAGGAAACATACTGTGAATAATGTCTTACATATGGAACCCTTGGTACTGTTAGTAAAACATTGGTTATGTGCATGCAAAATTAAATGGCTATGAAGAAGAGACAACATAATAGTTTGTGGATTTATGATGTATTAGCTAATCGCTATTTTATTTTATTTTAAACACTAACATTTCTACTTTAAAAATATTTCTAAAATTATTGCATACACCCCTACTGTTAAACATGGCAAAATGAAGTTAAAAGTACATTTAAAAAAACTGCAATACTTAAGTAAAGTGAATAGAAGGAAGGGACAGATGAGCAAATACCAATTTGACAGTGATTGTGGACTTCACCCTGAGTAATTCCAAATACCAGACAGGTCAAAACAATCAAGCTTTTCATTAACCTACCATAATGGATTACTAGTTTGGTTTGACTCAAAAATGCAAGGACTTACCCTTCATCCTGAAATTACTACTGCTACCATATCTGACACATCTTTCTGTTTCAGTGGTTTCTGTAAGGCCACTGCCAAAATGTGAGGAATCCTGCTCTCTAAATTCCCCTCCCACCCAAATTCTGGCTGAAGGATCATCAAATACTAGATTTTTGGACACCATAACTCATCATAAACACTAAGTCTTTATATGGAAACAGAACAATCACTTCTGAAAACATTGGTGCTTCCAAGGTTCATCATTGCTTCACTGTCTTTTGGAGAGAAATAACAGCTCCATGGAATCCACAAGTTTCTTTCTCAAAGACTGAGCTGTCTGGTTGCATATAACCTAAAAACAATCACCGTCTCAGACTTCCAGGAGAATTTTTTAAAATTTTCTGGCAATTGAATAACCTAAGAGGCATGGGTTTATAAAATCAGGCAATCATAGAATGGGAACTTTAAAAGATATCTGTCTAGTCCAATCCCTCTGCTGTAGAAAGGGACATCTTTCACTAGATCAGGTGGATCATACTCCTAATACTCCTGGTTTTAATGCATTGATAAACTCTTTGGTCAGGGCAACCTTGTTCTAGTGTTTTACCACTCTCATCAGAAAAACCTTTTTTCTTATGTCCAAGCTAAACCTGACCTCTTTCAGTATAAATCTATTGCTCCTTGTCCTGTCACTACAGGCCCAAGCCCTCTTTACATATTGGAATAACACAACAAGGTGTCCCTGGAGCCTTCTCTCTTCCAGTCTGAGCAACCCCAACTCTCTCATCCTGTCTTCATAGCAGAGGTGTTCCAGCCCCCTGTTCATTTTCATCGACCTCATCAGGACCCACTCTAACAGGTCCATGCCTTTCTTTTGTTGTGGGCCCCAGAACCTGCTGCAATACTCCAGGTGGGGTCTGATAAGAGATGGAAGAATCACCACCATCAGCCTGCTGGCCATGGCTTCTTTTGGTGCGGCCCAGGATATGCTTGGTTTTCTGGATGGCAAGAGCACATTGTCACCTTATGTCCCATTTTTCACCCACCAGTACCATCAAGTACTTCTCTGCAGAGCTGCTCACAATCAGTTCAACCTCCTGACTGTATTGATATTCACTTACAGAAGTCCAGATAGACAACATCTGTAGCTCTTCCCTTACCCAGAGATGGAGTAACTCCATATTAGAAGACCACCAGATTATTCTGGCACATAGTGCCCATGGTACAGTAATGTTTTCTGTCTCTATGCACCTTCCTTTCACTCATGTACTTTGACATAACTTTCAGGAGGGCTTCATGATCTTACCAGATGTAGAGATAAGACAGACTTGTTGCTCAGCTGGGGTTTACCCTTTCTAAAAATAGGTGTGACCTTTCCCTTTTCTCCAGCCATTTGGGACTTTCCCTAACTGCCATGTTTTTTTCTGTATGATGAAGAGTGGCTTGGCAACCACAACACCACTTAAGGAACACTATCTGACCATTATCACAGATCTCTTCACACTTTATAGACACCTGCCTTTCTGATATATAAGGTGCAGATGCATGTGATTACCTTTCAGTAAGGATGTTAGTATGAATAGCTAAACTATATCTAGAAAAAATATAATCAGAAACCTATACTGTGTTTACTGTCCTATCGGACTGATACTTGCTATTTTTCCTAGATTCTTTTCTCACCAGTCACACTAAAATGATTGCACAAGTCACAGGTTTGTGCTTTATTGCTAAAATCAAAACAGCTATTTTCTTGAGATATCTTAACACTTTCTTGCAAAAAACAGTGTCATCTCTTTTGGAAATATCACTCTGAAAAAGCTCACAGGTCTGCTTCCCTAAGGATGCACTTTATACATTTTACACCTTCTACGCATTCTTTAACCATATTGGTCAATGCCTTGGGCATGATTGTTACTGGCTGCAGAAATAACTTCTGAAAATCTTACATCAGAACTTATCATAATATCACCACAGTTACACTGTTATCATCATTTGATACACACTCATTACAAAGAAGATTTTTTGACAAATAATCCAAATGTTCTAATTTAAGAAATATTCTATCTTCTTTTTTTTTTCCTCTTCACACAAGCAAATAAGATCACAATAACATTGTAGTATCAAGGGCGACTTCTATATTTAAACACATGAAAAATGCCATCTAATTTTGTCAAGAAAACTTAGGCATAAATGTTCCTTTCTTGTATTTCTGTAGAGCCCAAACCTTGAGAAATTAAATAACTGAATTAGAAATAAATTAGTACTAGACAATTTCTGGAAGCATCCTAGCTTGTGTGTCTTTTCATTGTAATTCACATGATGTTTCCTGGTACTGTGAAACCTCAAATATATGAAACTACTCATCAAAGAAGAGGTCATTCTTAAAGAGGAAAGAGAGCATGAAATGCACAGTCACAAAAATATTACTCACAAAAATACCCAAAACAATCAAGAGAACAGAGTCAGAAGACAAAAGATACATATTCTTCAGTATGCTGTTATCATTGTGGTCTTTTATCATAAAGAATACAGTCAGAATGTGCAGAACTGAACCAGAAAGAGCTCTATTTCACTCCTAGGCTAGGACCCTAGGAACCTTTGCAGAAGAATAGTTAATTTTAAAGATAGAGCACTCAATTTTCAAATAGTTTTTGAACTAGACTTTTGCCTTTCTAGGTATGTGAAAGATTACAATAAATGCTCAACTTTATGTAAAGAAAAAAATATTATGCTTATTATTAAAATTTTATTATTATTTTGTTTAAATTATTAACTTGTTCTTGTCACAACCGACAAGGTTTATCTTTTCTTTACAATCTTCCTCTCCACAGGGGGAAAGTTGGGGGGAGGAGTGAGAGAGCATCTATATGGTACTTAGCTGCTGGCTGGGGTTAAAACACAACAGGGAATTTGGCTGTGAAATAGAGGCTATATTAGCCCTTGGGCATCAAGGAGGTAGAGCTGCAAAGACTGACCATTTTACTCTAATGCTTTAGTCATGAAAAAAGCATAGCTGTGATACAGGATTCTGTCTTGTCTTTTTGACAAATCTGGTCCCGGATCAATGCTGCAATCATGAGGACATGAGGTATAAGAAAGGGTAGATATCTACCTCTTCTTTGTTTCACTAAGTACTTTAAATATTGGGCTAAATCACCACCCTTCTGTCTTTGTCCAAATTACTATTTTAATATGATAAAAAAAAAGCCAACAATGTAATAAGAGGCCTAACTGGGACTCTTAACCAACCTGACTAAGAGGCTGCCACACATCTGCTTTCTTACTCCTCCTCACAGAGGAATGGGTAGGAGAAAGTAGGAAAAAAAAATTAATAAGAAAGCTCATGAAAAGAGACAAAGACAGGGAGATAACTTGCCAAATATTGTTATGGGCAACCAAACGTGATCTGGAGAAAACTAATTTGTTGCCAATTTAAATAAATTTGTGTAGTGAGAATCATAAGCAAAGACCAAACACGAAAACCATATATTTTCTTCCACTTTCTCAGCCTCAGCTTCTCCAGGCTCCTATATCTTACACTAAGTGGCATAGAGGGAGTGGGAAATAGGGAGCTGAAGTCAGTCCATAACATCTCTGCTGCTTTTTTGCTTTCACTTTTCCTGTACTCTGTCATGAGGTCTCTATCAACACCAATTCTTCAGTAATTAATGCCTGTTCTGGCACTGGGTCCTCCACGGGCTGTAGTGTGGATATCTGCTCCCCTGTGAAAGTCCATTTTCTCCTCCTCTCCTCACTTTGGTTTTACGTCTTCTCTTTCTTAATCTTTTTCTTCTCCCTTTTTTTTGTACCTTTGAGGGATTTTTGCTCTTCCTTAAATATGTGTTCTCACAAGTACCACCATCTCGGCTGAGGGGTTTAGCTGTGCCCTGTGGTGTGTGGATTGTAGCTGGCTGAATATCCAGCACAGAACAAACCCTGAGTTCCTGTCACAGAGGCCACCCCTGAACCCCTCTACTGCAAACACCCTGACTCCTATACCCAACTCAAATCCCTGCAGACAGAATAGGACTGCATACTCTAAGAAACTAATGAAAAAATGGAGAGGATGTTAAAAGGGGGGAAGTTCAACGCTGTGAATTTTGATTAAGAAAAGATTTTCCTAGATCTACAAAGTGGTTAGACACCATATACTCTCTTTTGTGAGTGTGTCCTGTCTGCAGGTACATATTTTTTTTTATGCACTCTGAGCATGCTAGAGCCATGTAGATCACATGAACCTTAAAGTGCATATGATCCTGACACTGGAAAGAGATTTATAAGGCAACATGACAGTACAAATTCCAAGCATACCTGATTGAAATGACTTGTCTGGAGAGTTTTTAAGATTCTTTGTGGCACTTCTCATTTCTGTCAGTCTGGAAAGCAATGCACCTATATCCTGCCCCTCTGCATTTCCGAACAAGTGCCTCAAAAGTTATTTGCTTTGATATCACATCCTGAATGCCATGTGCCAAATTTCACTAGTGATGCTCACGCAGCAGGGTGGAGTGAGACTGACAGCATTGTCTGCCAATGCAGGTTTGGTCTTTACCCTCTCTGACATGGTGACCTCTCCCTCTGCTTTGTTCAAGGTGGGATCTCATTCCTTGCTCTTGAAGTCTAGTCCTCCAAGTTCACCCAGCAGGGATGTGACTGCAGCAGCACAACTCTGCTTCCACACCAGGGCTTTGGTGACCTTGAAACCTCCTCTCTTTTCCATACTGTTAATGTGTTTCCTTTCCTGAGATTTCAAGAAGAAAATCAAAGCAGTATCTTTTCCCTGTCAGAGTTAGGAGCATCCTGTTCTGCTTTGAATTCATATATTTTTTCAAACTTAGCAGGTCACTATAATTTCAAGCTTCATGCCATATTTTATGGATGATGTATTTTAAAAATATTCCATGCAAGAATATCTCAACTAACTTGAAAAATATAATCCTGGTTTTCCTTCTTCAGAGAGACTAAACATGATACTAAAAATACACAACAGATATGACATCCTTTTGTTTATTTCAGTCTTACCATTTATTTTGCTATCTTTCTGAATATTAGAAAGTTTTTTATGTACAGACATAGGTGCTTACAGTCCAACATATATTTTATCATGTTAATTATGATTGTTGATCACAAGGTAGCTTTCACCATAGATTTCACATGGATTTCTGTAGAAAATTGGAAGTTACATTTTAATCTTTTTAAAAGCATGTTGTCATTTAAACTAGAGAAAAGAGGATCTAATTTGGAGAAGCGGGTATGTCTTTGGTGCTGTGACTAAAGGAGCTGTTGACTTTCTCAAGGAAGATTGTTTCTGAAAGAAGACATGACTTTTTTTTATGGTAAAATAATGTGATGAAAAGATCTGTGTGTTAACAGAAAATGCACCCTTAATTACAAAATGGTGCAACCTAGCCAAGACTATACACATTGTACGAATGAGTACTTTTCTAGCTTCTAAAAAAATAGTATCTAGCATTAGGATTCACAGGACTGAGTGTCACTGTTCTAAAAGAACATACTTGCCTGGCAATAATGCCATGAGCCAAAGCAATGGGAACAAGTTTCAGTAAAGGCCAAGGTAGGGTGGCGTCTTAGTCAAAACGCTATATGTCATAAAGAAGTCAGTCTTAAAATTAAATCTGCCTATGGCCAGCTTAAGTGATATAAAAGTGCAACTTACATAATAAAAAAAGCTTTAGAAAATAAAGAAAAGGATACATCCACTGATATTTGATGGTAGAATAACAAAGATTAGAAAGGGAGTAATTACACTAATTACACTTGTAACTGCCCCTGAGTAGGCCTCCATGTATGTGGGGAATTGTTTATGACATAAACGACATTATGACTTGAACTTCTTGGTCTCAGGGGACTCATAAGTAGAATTCCCATGTTGGCTGTGATGACTGACAATGATAGGCGCCTTTGTGGAGGACTAGATTTGATGGCCTACTACCTACTTACATTCCAGGCTTTGGACTGGTCTCCCAGATAAGGATGGATTTCAGCCAATGTCATTACTGGGTTCATGAAACGTGTCACACAGATGAGAAAGAGTTTTCTGTGTATTCACAGAACAATGACATGATGGGCAACTGCAACCTCTAAATAGAATGCAATGCTGCCCTGAAGTGGCTGTCTCTGGGGACAAGAAGCTGTCTCTCCCTTCCTGTCTATTCAGCAGTGGGTTTGGCATTGCAGCTTTTACCATAGTAAATCAACATCTTCTAAGGAGCTGATTTTTGAAATAAAGTGTTTGTCTAAAAATGTGCGCTGTCAATAATTGCAGTTGCCTCTTTGCTTTTTTTACTTTAATTCTAGATATTTAAGTGCATTCTTAAAACTTTTTACAGTTCTTGCGACATTGCATGCTATTCAAGGTTCTTTCCACAGTCAAATGATGAACAGCTGAAAAAAGATTTCTAAAGTAAATACTTGCACATCCTTAAATCTAATAGCAGTGCCATCTACAGATATTGTACTCAAGAGAAAGAAATCTTCTGTTCTTGTAGATACTAATTAAGCTATAGTGTTCATGGGATGGTAAATATCAGTGACCTCTTTTTTTCTTTTTTTGTTTAAGCCGTAACATGCAGATTATGATGGGGTAGTTTAGTTCTCACTCTTCTGGCCATTTTCTTATCATTATTATGCAATCTAATAAGATATTTCATTATTATTTAGCTGAAACTTTCACAAAGAAGTTGCTGAAATTACCTCTAAATTTATACTTGAGTTACTGGACTCATTATTTCAAACATCTTGGTCTGAATCAATATCAGTAATGATTCACTCTTTTGATTAAGAAGTGACTCCATCTGTAGATGTCAGATAATTACTGAGATGACCTATAATGAGAACATTTCACAACTCTGACTTAAATTTCTTATTCCCTCAACAGCATAATGACTTCCTCCTAGATCTTTTTATAGTGTGTCTATGCTCCTGGGGTTTCTTTTCATGATCAGTCACTATCAGTGGTTGCTTCTATCATCTTTTATTTAGACAAAGAAAAATAGTGGCTCCATGTATATTAAAAAAAAAGTGTTTTTTTCTAGGATTATGTTTTATATTTTTTCTTTTCCTGCGTATTTCCAAATTTTGTTCTAAAAGCTCTGTTATACTACTGAGTGTTTAAAGTTGACATGAACTGCAATGGTAAAAGATGATAGAGGATACTCTTTGTTATTCATTTAAGTAGTCTAAGGGGAATCAATGTGTTTTTAAATATAAAATATTAAGATTAGAAATGCAAGATATTCTTTTGATCCCAACAGCTGGGAATATGGTATTTAAAAGTTTGTAAGAAGAAATGATAACTTTCACTGTGGGGCTTGCTGCAGTACTTGAAATTCATTGCTATAGCAAAATACAAAGAGTACTTTGTAGTTAAGTCATACATTCTATGTTATTTCTTTTGATTCTTTTGTGAACCATTTCCAGGGAATAGAAAAATTACAGCAACATTGGACTCTGCCTTTGACTCAAAACATACCATTTTTTTACTCATATATATACACAAATATTTAATATCTTTCTAAAATAGTCATGTAAATAGATTGTGTCTATCTGCTTTTACTAACAGTCTCTGCTCTCTTCTCTCCTTCTCACTATTTTTATGTGTTGGTTTAGCAAATGGATTTATTCAATACTGGCCTTTAATTTGGTTAGTATGTCATCCATGGCTGCCAGCTTCTCTGCCAAGAGATTCTCCTGTGCATTCCTAATGCCAAAAAAAAAAACCTACTTTTTTTTTTTTTTTTAGTTAATATTGAAAACCAATAGGTCAAATACATGTTAAATATTTAAAATACAACTATTCAGACAAGCAGTGTAAGGGAATGTAGTCCCTACTGGTGACACATTTTTTTCTGAGTGAAAGAAACTTCAAGCTCATTAATTACTACCACTTCATTCTTTTCCCAGGATTTACATTCCTGTTATGTGACTGGACTTGCTCAAACAGTTGGAAATAATGAAGGCCAAAATGACAGGCTTATTTCCTAGATTCCTTTTATAGTAAAGAGAAAGAAATTTTGTCTAACAATAGACCTTGACTACAGTAGGTCAAAAGCTTCCAATATATTTCTATCACAAAATATCTTTAACTGTACATTTACTGCATCAATAGACATGTGCTTTATAAGTATCAAAAAATGGAATCATTATCCCTTCCTGATGCACATATCAACTTTAGACTTTACATTAAAAATACATGCATGAATGCGACCAGCAAGAACACTAAAGGATGAAACCCATCTAACTTAGGAGACCTGGTCTCTCTGAATTGGGAAAGAAATCCTAACTGGTGAGTACCCCTTTTGCAATGGGTTTTTGTGTGTGTATGTGTGTGTGTGTGCGTGTGCTTTTGATGACATGAAAAGGAAATAGAGCAATTATGATCAAGGAAGAATAACCCAGACAGAATTCACTGACTGGACTGAAACAATAAAAATCATCAAATATTCACAGTAAGAATCGGACCTTCTTGCAATGATGTCTCAGTCTGGTGGGTCCTCGACTACTCTGGATTCTGTAGTTCTGCTGTGTTGCCGCATGCCAGAAATCACTTGCCACATTGTATATCATCTAAGCTGCCAAGAGCTTCATTATCATGAAAATATCAGAAGTACAAAAAATCAGATATTTAAGTAGATGGATTAGGCAAAATTTGATCTCTAGAAAGACAAGGTACTAATAAAATAAATTTCATACAATACTAAACCTTAAATTTTCTAGAAAGCATTTCATTTTTTTTTTTAATCTGGATAATGGGATAAATAATTTCATTTTGTGTGAAAATTAGCATCCAGTAAAGTAAATTGTTGGTATTGATTAATCCATTTCCATTGTAGAGAAACTGCTAGTACCTTTCAGAAGTATCCCCCTGTGTGTTTGTTGGTATCTTACTGAGAAAAAATTCTCAACTTCCAAGATAGAATCATTTTGCAGGAGATTCTCATATAGGTCTATCATTACAGAGTACACTAATTGTTACCAACATTAATTGGGTTCATTTCTCTTAAGATTTGCTTATTTGAAATTGACCTAGATTTCATTGAGAGATCAGCATTAAGAATTTTTACCACAAGATATTTTGCAGATCTGGCAAATTACACTGGTGATTTGAACTCTCAGAAACAGCTAAGTATTTCTCAGTATCATAATAGAAAATCTGTTTAAAATGAGGACATGAACTTCAGTAGTTTTCTCCCTCGAAAGAGTGTCTATAAGAACACAGTAAACATGAATGGTTTTCTGCAATATAATTGTGCTAGGGACTTTCAGATTTAATGGCATTATTGGGGACTGCATAGTCTGTGTCTTTAAAAGCTGAACTTCCTATTTTATGGAGTTTAGATTGCACTATCACACGTGCTGATGCAGTTTGGCCTTCTTTATAAACACATACTTCCATGTTTGCCTCATACAAAAGACAAAACTTTCACTCCTTCCTTCTGTTTTGAAATAACCAAGTCAGGCAATTTCAGGCAATTAAGGAATGTCAGGTAATTTCTTTGCAATTTATGCACCTTGATGTTTAACGTAACTACCTAAAAAGAAAAATCTCAGTGCATGTATGTAAGATTTTCATGAAACAGTAGTAGTTTTAGCAAGAATAATTCACCTTTCCTGGAAGAAACACATGAATGAAATCCCAGCCAAATTCTCTGCTTCTGTACTGCTGAGAAAATGATGCTCTTCAGATAGGTATGACTAATTTTTAGAGTTAAGAAGATTCTTGTGTTTTTCAGTTTTAATCCCAGAGAAATTTATGCATCAATTTTTTCCAAACAAAAAATACATTTAGAATGAGAACAAAATGTGCCTCATTTCAGACAGAAAATAAAAATAATATCAATTGAGCCTTAAAAAAATCCTTCTACAAATTGACCACTAATTTATTACACACTCTGTATTTGTCTTGATGCAATAAATACCTCATTTTCTCTTGATGCAATAAGTGTAAGGTTTTCAAGTAACTTTCTCATGCACTTTTGAACAGCTCACATGGCTTCCCACCCATTTATTCATTTTTGCAGCTACTTACTGTTTAAAATTTGAGATCAAAATAAATGATGTTGAAAAGATGATAACAACTTGACACTGAAATATTTCCTCCTCTCTGCAAGTGAGTCATTTCTCCTTTCATTAAATCACAGGTAGGTAAGAGTCACTCTTGAAACAGCTACAACATCCTCTTTAAATAACAATGAATAATTTAAAGCTTAAAACTTCAGGGCTTGAACGTTTTGATATAGAAATTTAGTAACTCAAGAAGAAGAATATCCCAGTTTCCCAGTGAAACCTAGAATATCCTGCTGCAGTTGCCAAAGGTCAAACATATTAGGCCGTGTTGTGTGTTTCTATAGTTTTTTTGGAAATTGTACATTCAAACAACATATAAAGAAATGCAAGAAATAGTTTTGATAGATTTTCAGTCATTTTCTCTGCATCTGTTTACAAAGAAGTTGCCAAACATAAAATGTCTTACTTGTTTTAATGTTCCATTCATATAACTAATTCTTTCCATTTTAACAAAAGAATTGCAAGATTAGAAATATCAAATTAGGTGTTCCAGATAACAATCTCCTCATAGGAAACTTTGTCACAGTATCTAAGAGCTTTCAAGAAAAAATCACCATGTTCTGAATAGCTTTGGGAATAGAGAATAAAGGCTTTTTCCATTGCCCTATCCCAGCCCCTGTACCATGCTTAGTGAGGTGAGATGACGACCTAGTGGAGACTATTTTTGAAACAATCTCATGTTTTCAGAAGGAATTCAGATCCTTCTGTTGAATCTCATATGAAAATTATCTGGTCTTGTAAATCTTCCAGTTAAATCATAATCTGCTTAATTGTTTGCCACTTTCTCTTCTCTCCTCTCTCTTGCCCTTTCTTTTCATTTGCTGATGAAAAAACTTTGGCCTTTTAAAAACATATAATGCATGGATTACTCTCTCTGCAGTTTTTAGGCACTACTGGGCAAAGCCATTTTCTGTGTAAAGCCCAGTGGGAGTTAAAGTGAACAAAATAGAGGAAATATGTACTGATTTTTTGGCAATGAACCAAAGAAAATTTCACAATTTCTTTGTGATGTTAATAATGATTTTTTCAATTGTAATTGCAAAGACAAAGGTAAATGATGAAACAAACAGGTGAAAGCAAGTTTTTCTCAGATTCTGCTGAAATAGAAAGTAATGATGCTTATGATGATTTGTTGAAATATGTTCTATTATCAGCTGTCAACAGAGAATTATTTCAATGCTCTCTGTGTCATGGCATGCAACTGGAAGAGCACTTTGTCACTATCATGGTACCCAAGAGTTATAAGTTTAAAGTTAAATTCAGAAGCTTAAATTACTTGGGCAGATTCACTACAGTGTACATAGAGACTGCTGAGTGTATGGAATTGTGACAGCAGTGCCCTAAGAAGGTTGACAATTAATGAGATTATTGAGTTTAAAAATAAAACTAAAGAAAAATACATGTCTAAGAAGTTTTCGTTTTTGCAGCCTTTGGTATCTATGATAGATACTTGTGTAAGCTATATTTATAGGTAAGCTTCATGAACTTCAGCACTCTTTTTTCTCTTTTCAGACAAGTACTGTTTCTGTCTTTGAATTAAGCCAAAAATAAGGTTTTGTCTTCCTCTTGAATACTAATACAGTGTCTAGATTGTTGGCCCAAGGAAGTGGCAGAACTGAGTTCTAATTTTTCTTAATTCTGAGGGGTTTCAAATGATATCTTAAAGTTCTGCAGATGCATATGCTAAACACCAAAATAAATTTAGTTCTGGACTGTGCTACACAGCTTGACTCTTCTGTTTCAGTCACTGTGTAAACGATGTAAGATTCAGACAGAAGGTGTGTTAGCAAGAAGCAGCATGAATACTGCAACTGCAAGAGAACCCTGCCTGGGGCAGGGGGAATCCAGGCCTTGTTCCCACTGCTACAGAAGAATTTTGCATTAGCAAGTCATTGGCTTGAACACTCTCACTCCAGATTAAGCACACAGTGAGCAAATCTACGTGACTGGAGACTAGACACAGACAAACTGGTCCACAAATCCTTCATAGTCTTATCTGGAAGTCAGGATTTGAATCATCTTGCTCAGTAACATGGTTAAGTCTTTGGATATGTTACAGGGATACAGATCTCAGGACCTAAGCATGTTTTAAAATTGACATTCAAAGTGATCAGTCTACCTAAATGCTTGCCGGAGTGTTTGTGACAGTGTTAAGTGTCTGAATTTGAGTAAAGGTAAATTTTAGGAGCCGGCACCACACTGGGACTAAAATGCAGAATTGAGAATTTAAGATGTTTAAATCAAAGGATGTTTTTGAGAAGGTAATGTCTGAATTTACTGAATTCACAACTTCATTGAATGTCTAAGAAGTATTAAGTATGTCTAGTCTACAGTCTCACAGGTAAATAATGACTGTACAACAGCTTAAATTTTGAATAGGTATTAGTTTGGGAACTTTGACGGCCAATATAGCAAAAAGTATCAGAATCTCTGAAGCTGTCCCATTTTAACTATATGGATCTGCCAAAGAGAAAGGAAAATACAATATCTTGTATATTGGTGAGGAAAAAAAAGTTTATGAATAATGTTTGAAGAATCACAGCATGCACAGCACAATATATGTTCAGCTATGTTGATATGCACACACCAGGCACCTGCAGATAAAGACCTACATAATGCTCATTAAGACAAGAAAAACTATTAAGGTGTCTACGTAAACAGATTTATGACCGATGTTCCTCACAAAAAAATTAAAATGAAAAATCTATGAAAAAACAAAGATGAAATGAAGAGAAAGTGTCTTCTGAGAGGACAAAGAACCATCACAGGTGAGAAAGAGAGAAGAGAGACAAATTTCATACTCTGTATTAAATGCACAGCCTGTCAAGGAGGGAGTTGTTACTCCTGTCCATGTATTTCTGTATTTCTGTGATTAGTAGATTGAAATAAACAAAACAAAACCAACACATTAAAATTAAATTAGATTTTTTAATAGAAAGATATTATATCTGTTTTTAAATAAAGTAAATTATAAAGTATTTTCTTTTACATTCCTTACTCCCCCTGTAGACTTGTTCATATTTTCTGCCAGGACAAAAGATAGAACTAAGTACATTAAAGACCTTAAAGTATTTATGACCCACTACAGTGAGTGCTATATTTAGTATAAGGAAAACAATGCCTTTAAGTGTGTGAGGAACTTCTGTAATTGTGAGTGCAGGGTTTAAAAAGCCCCTGTGAAATTCTATAGCTGACCAGCAAAATGGTGCATGTAGTCCTTTGTAAAAAGCTCAAATATAGCAGTACATAGCTGCATAGCTTTATATGCCAGGGATCAAATCCATTTTACCAAGTGCTGCATGATGCACACTCTAATTTAATTGCTTGACAAAGATAAACTTGTAAAAAAAAAGTGTCCAAATTTTTATAAAGGTGAAATAACACCACCAACCAGATTCTCTTCCATCTGTCTTCCCCATTATGTGTTTAAAACACTCATCTCCAGGAATGTGGGCATGTGAAGAGTGAGGGAATTAGTCCACTTGGTGAAGCACTATCCATAATCCAGTGATGTTGCTAGAGAAACTCTGTTCATGCTCCTTTTCTTTTTTTTTTTCTAATCAGTGTCTGCCAGCATCCTTATTTATAAAATTTGATTGAAGGCTCAACATCAATGCACCCAAGACAGCTGGTCACCACCATTACAGATGAATGCAGACAAAAAATCATGTGCTAAAAATACCAAATATTTCTTTCCAGTATGTCACTGTTGCAAAGGCATCTATTATGCTCATTTAGTGTGCAGCCACCCTCTAACTATGTAGAATTGTGCTCATTGTTTCTTCAAGGAATGAAGTTTGGGTAGCCTGTCACTATGGAAATCTTAATTTCATATTAATATTTTTTCAAAGAGATTAAATATTTTATCCATATGATCCAGATTCAGTCAATATGAAAAATTTTGGGCTTAAGACTGGGTGCTTAGGGAGGATCTGAACAAGGAACTAATAGCTCAGTTTTGTGTTTCTAAAAATGGTTGAAACTCAGTCCAGTTAAGGGCCTTTGAAATTTATTGCAATGTAATATCCATTTAGAAATGCTGAAGAAATTAATTGATAGCCTAACAGGAAACCTGATTTTTAATAAACACAGAAAACCTTTCTACTATTGCTTTTTTTTTTTTTTTCCTCTGTTTAATAAGACACTTATCTAAATAATAACTAAGAATGTTCCCTGGAAATGTCTCTTAGTAGAGAGGATGCCTTCGGTTGTTGGTTTGTGAGGACACTGGTGGTGTTCCATATCCTTTTCTTCATATACTGTAGTTTATCTGGGGTTAAAATATGAAACATCTCAAGCTTTGATTTGCTAACATTAATCAGAGTTGAATGCTCTCAGGAGCTAGGTAGAGATGCAAAGTCAGGTTAAAGAGCTGTGATTGGAAGCAATTCTTGCAAGTTTTTCTATAATAACAAAGGATCAATCTCAATGAAATTTTGAATTGCTCAAGTGCATAAAATTCCCCAGCTAACAATGGTTTCAAGAGCTAGAATATGGCTTGAGAAATGCTTGTGTTGCTCAACAGGGTTGGGATAGTGTTCTTTCCTTATATTTGATGACCTTTGGTTATTAAACAGGGCAATATGTGAACACAATGTGGAAAACAGTGCCCTGAAAAACCCCTTGAGAGGCTCCATCACTAAGTGGTGGAGGATTATATTTACACATACATGAGTTGCTTTATTTATGGATAAGCACTTCTGAAGTATGGGTCCCATGACAAGCCTTTGGGAAACTGATCAAATGGAGAGTGCAAAAAAGCCCTTTATACACAGCATCTTTCGACATTGTGCAAACTTGGTATAAGGAAGAGACTTTTTACAACGAGGTTGCTGAAACACTGGAACAGGTTCCCTGGAAAGATGATAGGTGCCCCATTCCTGGAAAAGGTCAAATCAGATTGGATGGGCTTCTGAGCAATCTGATCTAATTGAAGATGTTACTATTCATGGAAGAGGAGTTGGAGTCGATGAACTTTAGATGTCCCTTCTATACCAAACTATTCCATGATTCTATGAGTCTATGATTCTGTATAATGCCTGAAGTTTACAGTCATTATAAATTTTACTGGAAATGCTTATTAATCATTGACATCTGAATGCTTTTGTAAACTGCTGTCCTTTTGTTTTCATCACTTTGATGACAGAAGTGTTCAGCATCATTAGAACCAAGTCCTAAACTAACAGAAACTAAACACCGTCAATGATTGTCAATGTCAATGCATGACTAGGGAAACAAATACTACTCTGCCAATAAACCTACAGGTTTTGTCCTATAATTTCAAATAAATATTCAGTCTCTTTGAATAATATAGTTTTTATGTGATGGATAGAAAATGCCAAATACTGTCATCACTAAAAAAAATTCAACTCACTTCCTTAGTGTAAAAAATAATATTGTTTATCATGTTTCTCTGATTTTCTTTGCTAATGAGCACTGAAGCACTGGGAATTCAAATTTCACTGTGTGTGGGAGAACAAAACCCTTCCAGATTTATTTGTGGTATAAAGCACTGAAAGTGCTGGAAAAAATAAATTTTAAAAAAAGCTGGTTTTAGAGTGTGCTTGGTCTTTCCATGTGTAAACAAGCTTAGGATTCTTTTTAAGTGTAGGATTTTCATACCTGGGTGCAATTTCTAACCAAAGAAAGAAGGAAGGAGAAAGAGAGAGAGAGAAAATGAAAGAGAGAGAAAGAGAAGAGAAAGAGAAGAGAAGAGAAAGAGAAGAGAAGAGAGAAAAGAAAAGAAAAGAAAAGAAAAGAAAAGAAAAGAAAAGAAAAGAAAAGAAAAGAAAAGAAAAGAAAAGAAAAGAAAAGAAAAGAAAAGAAAAGAAAAGAAAAGAAAAGAAAAGAAAAGAAAAGAAAAGAAAAGAAAAGAAAAGAAAACGAAAAGGAAAGAAAGATTCCCCTAGCCTCTGCTTCCAGAAAACTTTAAAGTTATATAGTTAAGAATCTGTGTTAGGAAATGACAATGAAGCCTTCACAAGTAATCTTAATTCTGTCTCTTTACTAGGGTTTGTTACAATACTCATTAATTCAATGATCACATAGCATTTCTCCAATAATAGAATATAATTTAGTTTTATGTGACCTTAGATGCATTTTAGCATCTTAGCATCTTGGAATATATTTATTATTTTTCACTTTCAGTGTATTTTTTACTGTCATAATGGAACACTCATGTTTATTAACTATGACTTTGATTTAATAACAACATATAATTCTTTTCTAGGCTATGCCCACTTTGGGACTCTGAGGTAAAATTTAAGCAGCTACCTCCTCTGGCTTCAGTCTAGCTAGTTTGGGCTCTAATTGCCCAGAAGAGATAGCATGACTCAGTCCCTCAAGTAAATATAAAGGGATTTCTCCTGGACTTTTACATTCAGATGTTAAGTCCATGCTTTTGCTATTGTTATTTGCAGTACCTACTGTAAAGCTAACCCAGGTGTAGGACTGTGTTGCAATCACCAAATCCTCTAGCTGCTGTGCAGACAGACCAAAGATATGAAATTTGAAAATCTGGGCACAGATACCTACAGTATGAAACACACTGCAGACTGCTGTCTCACATAGAGCTTGAGTTTTTTCAGACAGATCTAAAATTATAGAGCAGAAGTTTGGGTCAGCAATCATAATTTATATAGTTCATGAAGAAAAAAAGCATAGCATTATCTTACCACACTTAGGTACAGTTGGATCATGCATTCTCAGCTCTGATAGGAAAATTCTGTAGATCCAGGGAATGAAGCCAAATTGAGGTGATCTGAAAAGAGATGATGGGAAAGACATACTTGAGGCCAGGGCTGAGGAAGGGATGTGATGGAGGAAGGAATGAAGGAGCTCAGAAAATCAGTGTTTGGATAGAGCCAGGTTTAAGACTTGAAAAAGGACAAGGTTTAGCAAAATAACCGTAAGAAGCAATGTGAGAATCAGAGCAAGGCATAAATTGCAAAATGGAAAAAAAGAAGCCTTCAAAATGTTTATATTAATCCCATAGAACAAATGAAGCAGGTGGTTCTTAATACTCAGAAAATAGATTTTCTATAAAAAGGCTTGAAAAGGGATCATTAAAGCTGAAATGAACCTGAAAAATGAAACAAAGGTTAAGGTAACAGGTAGCCATCTAGTCTGAAGAAAAGTTATGGACAAGATCCAAGAAATTCATTTCCAGTGCTTCCAGGCAGTTTGAAGGGATTCTTTTTCATTTCACATAATTCACATAATTATTTTCCTTCAGAGTATTTCTCTTTCTAGATGATCTTGCAAGTCCTGGTTGATTTCATGCAGACTTTGAATCATGTACATTTGACTATATTCCTCACCATAAAATGCTGGTACAATAATGGAGGATACTTGCAGTTTTCAAACACTTCCAGTACTGCTGCAGAATTAGGTTAATGTTTTTCATCCATTGGTTTGCAGATGATCTGAGAGCTTTAAATTAATTAGGTAAATTTGTTCCATTAAAAATTGAGAAATAAATTCTCTACCTAGTACAAAATTACCCTAATCTGCAGATCATATGAATAGAAAATACAAAGAGCTGAGCAGCTACCTTAGTATGGAGGGGAAGTATAGGAGTGTCATGCTTTGGTTAGGCTGATGGTGATGACAAAAACAGTGCCCTGCTTCTTGGAAATCCAAAGAGGTGGTCTGGATTAGTGTGTATAGTAAATCTAACAGACTCACCATCCAGAATTTTATTGCATGCAGGAACTCATGGGGATTGCCATGTCACCAGAGTATAATGAGCTGTTGGAGTGATCTCGTGATTTCTTAAGTAATATTGACCACAAAGTGACCTGTCAAAAAGGATCATGTCATTTGGAGTGTTAAAGATATGCTTTCCTTCAGGAAAATACAGTTTGTTTCTTGGCTTCTTGACCACAGTAAGCTTTGGGGCTTTTCAAGTTTAACATTTATTGCTTTTGTTAATTTTAACTGGTGGTCTTTTGTGGGATTTTTTGGGTGGTGGTATTATTATTATTGTTGTTATTATTATTATTATTATTATTAACGCTACTACTATTTTTCTGGAGGGAGATGGATGGAGTGTGAGCCTTTAATGAACAAAATGTTCAAAACCTGGTTCAGTCCCATGCATCAAAAGCAAACTCTCTGAAAGCAATATGCAGTATTCCGGGGAAAAGGATGGATAACTCCTTTTTCTGCAACATGTCTGTTTTACCATTTCACTAGACAGTATGACTTGTTAAAGTAGAAAATGGAAAATGATTCTCATAAATCAGAAGGACTAAACTTCACTAGACATAGGTTTGGAAGTTGGCATTGTTTTCTATTTGAATTTCAAGAGTGACCAGGACCCTGAGGAGTTCAATACTTCCTCAATTGAAATATCTTGAGGGTGTGTTTAAGCTAGACAAATATGTTACACTTTGTGTGGAAGCAGATCCCCCAAACTGACATAAGTTCACAAGAAAGACCAAGCAATTTACCAAACTTGACCAAGTAATTTACCAAAATTCAAAGCTATTAAAGGAATGACTTTAGTGACCCTAGTGAGGAGTCCAGTTCAAGGTTCAGAGGATATTGTCTCTGTGGAAGCACAACCACATGCTTGGACACATTTGGTTGGCCATGCAGGCAAAAGGCTATAAAAGGGAAAACCCTGCTACTTTTCTGAGGTTGTCCTGCACTCATTTGCACAAATTTGGCATGAAAAATAGGAGATAGAGGACAAGCCCAGAAATATCCTCCTATTGTGAGAAAAGTCTTTCATTCAGTAAAGCATTTGAAAGAATATAGGAAGTCTAGGTCGGATATTAACAGTAACTGCCACCACATCAAGGCTTCTTTGACTGCTTCACTCAGTTTTTGACAAAATGTTAGAGCCTCATGACTGGATTTTTCTTCTGGCAAAATAATGTAAAGCATCACAATGAATTTGTGATACTACCATTACATTTATTAAATTCACTCTGTTGGTCAATAGCCAAATACACCTTCTGCAATAGGAAATGAGAACTTTTGAGTAGGAGAGCAGGTGTGTTCTGAAATCCCTGATGTTAAGAGAGACAACTTTACCCTGTTCCTGCTCATCTGTCTTGGTTTACCCTCTCCTGTGCTGGAGAAAGGAGACAGGAATCAATATCTTGCAAAGAAATTTGCTAAGGTGAGAACCAAAATAGGTGAACCTATGATCACTTGTAAAAATTATAGTTTATGGGGTTTTGGAGGATTGGGTCTTTACTGCCCTATTTCCTAATTAAAATCCTCAGAAAAAGTCTTCATAAGAGAATGTGAATAGAGAAGGCCTGGCTGAGTGGGGACATCCAGGAAGAGTGAGAATTTGTCATTTACAGCTCCTTTTGTCAGGAGAAAAGGGGAGAAGAGAAAATAAAAGCTTAAGAGCTCAGTATTCAAGGTCTTATGACTTCTGAAAATTGTTTAAATTTTATGGCTTTGAGTTGGGTGATCAAATAACATCTGGCAAAGCTGTCAATTGGTGTGGAGTTGCTCTCTTCCAATTCACTATGATTGCTGAGAGGGAAGCTGCTGAGGCAATGGGATGTGACTTCTAAGCAACATTCCAAGTAGCATGCCTTAGCAACTTACAGGATTTGTGAGAGCTGAAGAAACTTCTTACACTAACTTCTAATTGACTGTATAGAGGAAAGTTTGCTGTGGCACAGCACCCTTACACCTTTCATAAGATTAGCAAAACCCCCTCTGAACTCAAAGAAGTACAACAACAACAACAACCAAATATTTTTACAGTTATTCATTATTCCTTGTTATTCCTGATTAATTGGTTTTAAAATGAGAAAAATACCTTGGCCTTAAGAATGTCAACCCAGCAGTCAGAATTCGCAAAAGAAATAAGCATGGTAAGGAGGAGCTGGAATGGACATCCTGATAGATTAGAATGGTTCTGTAGGTATTCAAATTACTTCCTTTTCTCATAGTTAGATAATATTGCAAGAATCCAAAGAGTTGCTGAATGCTAGATGTACAGGTGGAGAGTATTTTCTTTGAGGTTGGGGATTTTTTTGTGGATGGGTAGTGTTGGTATGCATTTTGGCTAGAAATTGTATATTATACAAGGGTAGCTACATTTCTTGCTTAAAATGAATAAAATAATGTCAAAATGGATGTTCATACTTTCCTTAAAGTTACAGAGACAAATCCTTCAAGTTAGTCCTATTTTTAGTTTTCCAATGCATCATTTTATCTTCATTGGAAAGTGAGTGACCCGCACTCAGATTGAGTAGGAAAAAATTACTGAGCAGTGAAGAATGTTGCTGAGTCACACACCTTCCTTAGCTACCTCTTCTGGAAGGATGTCTCTGCCTTTATAGTAGAGGAAAATTGACAAGGAAAGCCACTGATGGAGAGAAACTCATTGTTCGTGAAAGCCATTCCCTTATCATTTTCAAGTAAAAATACAGAAATGTACAGACTTCTTTCCAAAATGCCTTGTTAATTTTTTCAACCTGCTTTTGCTAACATCGTGCTCCTTGATGCTCTAAGGAGCACTCCCAGCTGCTCTCCTGTGCTATGGTCTCCTTGGCTTGACGTCAAATGAGACATGGGTTTTGCTGTGCCCTAGGGTCTGTAGTTCAAATACTCTCCTGTACTCTGTTAATGGGGGCAGACAATTCCCTCTGTAAAATACAATGCTTGTTCTCTCTTGATTCATGTGCTTCACAGAGACACAAGGTGAGGATACCCTTCTAAATACGAATCGGTGACACAGAGGTAAAACATTAGTCTGCATTAGCACTGTAACTACAAGTCACAGAAAATATGAAAGGAAACTTGGAAGGTAACGAAAACATATTACTGGAATGACATGTACAATGAGGTTTGTGCTGCTCTGGATGTTTGTTCAAAAGGAAAAAATGGTGAAGCTCCCTGAAGCAGGATTTTTTGAGATATTTACCACAGTGGTAGCTAAGCAACGTTATGTTAAGTAACAATAAAATTAACTAAAACATTCATTCTTTCAAGTATGAGCTAGTTCCCTGTTCTCCAGGATATGACAATTATATAAGACAGTCTGAAAGGAATTCTATCACTGTTTCAGCATTTAATTCCTGTCTTTCACCCTCAATTAAATCAATGAGACCTAGACACCTGGGTGGTTTTGGAAATCCTATTAGGTGTGCCTTTTGTACCTAGAAGTTATGAGATACTTTAAAAATCTGGGGTGGACATATGGCTACTTCAGAGGTATACATTAAAAAGAGTTGTGTGGCTTTAATTGCTATTCTGCATTTTGACATATCCTGAAGTAAGAAATTGTTAATTTAAAGTTCATCTTGAATACAAACTGATCTATGCATTATAATTACCAAATATACACTTCTTTTTAAGACTCTGATGGCCTGCCTCTTGGCTACTGTTGGCTGCATAGGACAGCCTGATGACACCATGCCCTTGAGCAAGGTAGGCACTGTAGGCAGGATGTCACCCATATTATTCATGTCATGTACAATTCTCCCAAATCTCACTCCCACTGATGGAACCAAGGGGTGCTGCAACTCCTGCTCAGATTCAAAAGATATTTGCATGGTTGGCTGTTGTGGCCAGATGACCTGGACTCCAAGCACTCCACCATAAACAAGATATCAGTTTTTGATCCTGTGTTTGCTATCTGGGCTCGTGAAAATTGCCTTATGGGCATGTTGTTGCTTGTCTTTTCTACTGTCTTTTCTACTGTCCCAATAAAGCTCTATTTTATAATGTGTCAGACTCTGGTACTGTTCAAACTGCAAATCCTTAGAACTTCTATGCTGATTATAATTCAGATAGCTGGGTTGGAGAAAAAATTTATTACAATTTCCCTGGAGTCAGTGCAGCTTGATAGATAACTATTGTGGGGCACCCAGCTTGCAGAATTTCAGGTGTATTTGTGTGGTACACTTGAAATATTGTGCCAGGAGGTTTTGTTTAGCAGTCATGAGTTTATCTTCTTACCTTCATCAATAGGATAAAATATTGAAGCTGTTGCACAAATTTCTAGTAAGAATACATTTTTGAAGGTACATATAATTTTCAAATATTCACATATAATCAGATTTAAAATGTGTTCATTTTTTTCCTATCACAGGGCTTCATCCCACCCCAGATGCACTGTAATGAAATCCTTTGCTGGATAAGTAATTATGAATTCTAGCAGGAATGATTCACTTAGCTTTGCATTTGACTCTGTGATATTCTCTAACCAACAATGAGAATATTTCTTTCCATGGTATGGAATGACAGTTGACGTAGGTTCTTCTAAATCCACCACCTGCTCTTTAATTTGCCTTTATGTAGATAAAACATTTTTCATAAGGAGATGTCACGCTTCTATTTGATAATGTATTTTATTAAATGCAAAACAGTGAAGTTAAAGGTCTGGATTAAACCAACAAAAGCAAATTTACCACTTCATTCTTAACTTACTCCATATGCCTAGTTAATGCAGCACATAATAAGAAATTTGGCCACTGCACTAAAACCATTGTATTGTCATTGGAACCAACGAAATGGCCTTAAAAGCTATACTGAAGCACTGGAGCATTCCCTTCATTATTGTCTACTTATGTCATTCTCATAATTAGTTTTGTTGTTGTTGGGTTTTGTTGTGGCTGTCATTTTGGTTTTTTGTCGGTTTTTTTGCACTAGCTTATATACACACTGGTTGCTATCAGAGCATGCAAAAAAATTACAATTCCTGTACTTTTCATGTCTTTTTAAAAATTTTTAAAGTCAAATCCCATGTACTAAATCTGATTGGAAAAAGAAAAGTGAAATTTCAACATGAACATAAAACAAACGAACCTTGCCTTTATACCTTTTCCTGTTTTCCATCTTCCCTTCATTCTTTGATTTATAGTTTCTCAAGGTTTTTCCAAACACCTCTGGAGTTTTATATTAACATTCTATGATTCTTTCCCATTAAAAACTATAGAATGTTTTTTTTTTTCCAGTTTAGCCTCTCTTCTGCCATATTTTATACCTTATTTCATGCGCTATTTTTTTTCCATCTTCCTTAATACCTAATTATTTTAGTTCCCTTTTATATTACCTTTCTTTGCTCATTTTCATTCTTCAATTTCTGATTATTTATCGGCAGCCTTTAAATCAGCTTACTTTTACCAGCTAAGAATTTTGCATTTTGTTACTTATCTTGATTCTCTCTCTGATGGGTGAGACATAGAAATCTCGAGGTGGGCTGTGAAGACCCTCCTCTGCATTCCCTGCTGAGTGAAACTACCCGATCCTACAGCTGGTTTTCAGAAGGCTGAATGTGAATAACAACGTCCTAATTTACCAAAGGTAACATTGAAATTCAAACCCATTTTTCCATAGCTGTTTCTGAAGTAACCCTCCAGCATGACACTACCTGGTACTCTACTCTCTAGCAATTAAAACCTATTTACAGTAGCAGCTGGGACTGAGACCATGTGGAGCAAGTCCCAAGTCCTTGCTATCTGTGTGTGTAATGCCTGTTAATACACCTAAAACCTATTGAAAATACTTAGAAAAACCTCTTCAGAAAGTCAGGTTAATTAGTTTTTCAAGTCGTGTTTCTGTCTAGCTTACCATATTTTTCCTTGGTTTGGTTTGGTTTATTTTTTCAACAACAAAAATCCCCAACTGTCTCATCCTCCAAACAAGAAAGAAAACCTTATTGTAATCCTTGTTGAGGTAAATAGTTTCTTCTGTGAAAAATAGGTACTTGCTTCCAGAGCTATTTCCTGTGATAAACACCTAGGATACGAAGAATGAAAAATATCACAAAATAACAATTAAAACATTTATATTGCCAAATTTTTACTTAAAGGTAAAAATTGAAGGACAATTTATGTACAAAGAATGCTGATACTTAGAGGACTTTGTATATATACATAATTGCAACAAGCTCCTTTAGGCATAATTCAAGCATTTACAAGGCGGGAAGGGCTTGTGTATTGGACATGGTGTGTTAGTTGTAGGTTTTTTGGTAGCAAGAATCGAATTGTACTTCTCTGCATATGTAAGGGATGAAAAATAGACATGCTTTTTTGAAGTCCCTACTTAAGGCTTTCATATTAGATCTTTCAGAGGACGGTTGGATAAGTAATGAAAGAAAATATTATTTTGTACATGACATATTTTTAAAACCAGTAGTGATTTTAATTCTAATTTTAATTTTTTTGTCTGAAAAACCCTTTTTTCTGGTAACTATGTATTTTTCTAGAACCTCTTTTATTTATTTTCTTTTATAATAATTATTGCATTTTATAATAGGCATAATTTTCATGAACTTAGCAATAACTAATTTTTATGTGTGAATACTTGTTCTTATGGTTACTCCTACTGAAAATAATCTGGTTTATTTTTCAAAAGCTGATGTATATTTTCAATATTTTCTTAAATTATATTACTTTTTGTGATTGTATTCTTGCAGTTTCATAATCATCTCTGAAGACACATCTTAGTCTTTTGGTAAATGAAAAAAAACCAAACCAGTGTTTTCCAAAATTTATGGAAGAAATAACGGTCCTTTCAGCACTTAAAAGATTTTTTAATATGCGAAAAATGTTTTATGTATGGATAATCTACACAGAATAATATTTTTTACAGATATTTAAGTATGATCTGAATAATGTTTACAAAACCAACATTATGTCAGTATTTAGGTAATAAGTCATGTGTTAAAGCTGCATCAAGGGAAATACAGGCTGGACATTAGGAAGAAGTTTTTCAGAGAATGGGTGATTAAGTTCTGGAATAGTCTGCCCGGGGATGTGGTGGAGTCACCACCCCTGGATGTGTTTAAAAAAAGACTGGATGTGGCACTCAGTGGCATAGTTTAGTTGAGATGTTAGGGCACGGGTTGGACTTGATCTTGCAGGTCTCTTCCAACCTAGTAATTCTGTGAATTCTGTGATTCTGTGATTCTGTGAAACTATATGTCACTACTAGCATTTTGGAAAAAAAATATGGGAGACCAGATTGTTGTACAGTTAGGGTAGAGAACAAAAAGGCAGCAGTTCAGAGTTATTTTCATATATTTGTGACATCCAAGCAGTCTTGCAATCTCAGCTGTGTGAAACAATAAGGACAGAATTTGCTTGCCTGATCAGGCAAGTTAACATTTTTTTGAAGAAGGGTATAGCCTTCTGCAGATCCTGTGTGTCATGTGACAGCTACATGCAGATGATTTGGAGATTTTTGGTCTTGCTAATGGCACCAGGAGCTTGTCTTTAGGCCACGGAATCCCCATGGAAAGTTTGATTCAGTTCCAGATAAGTACCTCCATATGGTTTAGATATCAATACTTTTGTTACGGTTTATGGGCGTCTACTGAGAATAGCAGGTGTAATAGAGAAATACTAGTCTGACAATAAAATATTCAAGTAAAAATGATAATATTCACCATTGTGAAATCATGTGAGGTATTTTAGCCATGATGAGTTGTTCTTTATTTTGATACTGAGGTCTCCTTGGAGAAAAACATTCCTGCTGGGGAAACTTCTGGTAATACTTTGCTGACTTCCTCTCAGCTATTCCATCTTGGCAGAAGCTTGAAACAGTTTCTGTTTGAATGCCACTTCTTGAATCAATGAAAAGGTGTCATAATCATGTTTACAGAATGTGCTCTTGTCCGTGGTATCAAGCATATGGCGTGATAACTATTGTACCTACCATATGGAGGTTGAATACCACAGGAAGTGTAACTCATTAGCCATATCTCTACTGGTGATTACATTTAGCACGCACATACGTCCTGCATATTACTGTGGTTGTAACTAAAAGTAGGACACTTAGAGTCTGTACTTATTTACTCCACAGTGTCCTCCAAGAAAATTCCCTCCTTCCAGCTGAGCCAGTAGGAGTTCCAATAACTTTGTCTCAGCTGGAAATTGCTCTCTGCAATAAATCATGGTCATTTCATGCCTTGATGAACCGTACTGAAATGTGTCAAAAAAAAACCCCCAACAACTTACACAAAGCAAATTCTTGCTATAATCAACATAGCATATTTTTGCTCAAATAACTAAGAAAAAGAATTAAACAATTACAAACGGTCATATAAATAAGAGTTTGTAAAAAGTTCCTTATATGGCATTGAGCTCTACTTTGTACAGGCTAAAGTGCTAAAGGTTTTTTCTATGGGTTTGAATGTTGCTTTGGCTATGACAAGGGTATGACACAACAATTCAATGTGTGTATTCAATATGTGTATTCAATAGTCTTACAATGAGGGGTGTTTCGAAGAATGTGTTCATCCTAGGGGCATCCAGAAATTTTTACTTTTTAATGTTTTCCTTGATAGTAGATTCCCAAAGGATAGCAAGTTTGATTATTACTGTAATTGTATACTGTGTTGGAAATTAAAAATAATTGTCAAATATATTTGCAAAAATATTAGAATTAAGGAATAGTTCCAAAGAAATGTGAAGAAAAAGAACTTCATGTGTAGAAGTAATAATCTATATTTTCTCAGTGAGAAATATGAGCTTTGGCTCAAAGATGGCAGTCATGGCAAGCTGTCTTGAATTATCATCCTATACATCCTTATGGCTGTGACAGAGTTTCTCTCCCTTTTTTAACATGCTAGTTTCAATTTCCTAGATGAATGTAACTAGACTGCACCCATTGGTGACAAGGAAAGTCTTACCAATTTCTTGTCCTCTAGGAAGGGATAAAGAGAAAAAGAGAAACATGGAATTCAACAGAACATGGAAAGATAGACAGATAGACAGACAGATAGATAGATAGATAGATAGATAGATAGATAGATAGATAGAATCAATCAAAATATCTGATTTTCTCAATGTGACAGTAGCACCTTGTTGCTTCCATTGGCTTTTTTTTTATTATTTCATATGTTAGAGAAGAAGCAGATTAATTTTATGTTATACATTCCTTTTAGATTATTTAAAATAATTAGTATGGTATTTTCCACAACAGCTTAATTACTATACATGCAATAAATACACTCAGCTTACATTACAAGTGCAGGCATATCCAGGAATTAAGAGAAATTTTTTTGATCCAGCTTTCCTTGATGAATTATAGACAGCACAAAATATATCTTTAGCAAAATTGTCACTGTTATATAAGTGTAGTCAAATTTTTAGAATATGGAATAGTTGGGGAAATGTGCTTTTGTTGTAAAGGCAATACCTCAGGAAAAAATGTAAATGTTAATGTGTTTGAATGGCAAATTACTGAAATGTCTGAAATTGCAGAATCATAGAATGGTTGATATTGGAAAGGACCTCTAGGAGTGATCTTGTCCCAAATCCCTGCTCAAGCAAGACCACCTAGAACACGCTACCAAAGAACACATCCAAATGGTTTTTGAATATCATCAAGAATAGATACCACAAGCTCCCTGAGTAAGCAGTGTGACACACCTGAGTGTGCCAATGCTTGGTCACCGTCATAGAAAAACAATGTTTTCTGATCCTCAAATTAAGCTTCCTGGCTCCGTTTTTGACCACTGGCTCTGGTCCTTGTTCTGTCCTCTGTGCCCTTGTCCCTCATCACACCTTTAGGTATTTACAAACATTTGATGAGCTCTCTCCTGAGTACCCTCTTTGCCAAGCTGAAGGGGCTCAGCTCTCTCAGAATGACTCTGAGAGACTCTCCAGTGCTGGATCATTTTTGCTGTCCTTTGTTGTGCTCTCTTTGGTATGTCCATATCTCTCTTGATCTGAGAAGCCCAGAACTAGGCTCAGCACACCATGAGTGGACTCACCACTGCTGAGTGGTGGGAAAGGATCTTGACCTGCTGGCAGCACTGGGAAGGAAGTAGGAGGAAAATTGGAATGAAAACACAGAAATAAGGACAAATACAGTTATGTGCAATTTTGTTCTTATTTTCTTTGTCTTAAGAGTCAGGAGAGGGCATATGTTCATCCATGCAAGTGTTTATTACAAAGGTACAAAAAATTAGAAATTAACCAGGTCATTACCAACAATCTCATAGTAATCTAGATGTTGAGTATTTTTTCATAATTTTATAAATTATTTCTGTTACAAATAATGATCATGCATTCAACAGTATTCATCTATGTTTTGTGGAAGTATATGTTTCCAAAGTACCTTATGAAAGTTGTCATTATTTAGATGGAGAAAATGATACCAAATGATGTAAAATGATTTGCTAAGAGTTTCAAAGTAAGCCAGTAGCAGGCTTAAAATAGAACTGAGGTCTCTAGGGACCCACCTGATACCCTCTCTGTAGGAATACATTTTACATTGGACATTGGTTAGAACAATTCCATTTTTCATTTCAATTATAAGTTAAAACTAGCATAATTAATATTAATTGGATCTCATATCTTCCAGTTTGCTGATTAATCAAAAAATGTGTAGATCTTTTTGTAGATAAAGATACGACACAATGAGGGTTAAATTGCAATATAGTTTATTTTTATGTCCATTTGTATGATTTCAGCATGCATTTAAAAAAAGACCCTAACCAAACAAATAACATCACTACAAAACACAAGTATGCTTCTTTGCATTAATTGCACTTTATAGTAATGGCAGATTTCTGCTGTCAACGATAATTCCCAATAAATTCCCTTAGGAAAGAAAGTTTATCTCAACCTATAAATTCTAACTTCAAAGAAAATTAGCTCCAGTGTGTTACAAACAATTTTCAGGTGCCTGCAAATTCAAGTCTTCTGCAATTTTACTTAAAGCTTTTAGATTACATTATTTATGACCTTTTGATGGCAAAGAAAGGGATAAAATCAGGCAACAAAAACTGTAAACTGAAAGAATACTTCTATTATTGTTCCTGAGTCCCCTCTGTTCCAGAACCTTTATACGACCAATCTGGTATCTATGTTGCAAACATCACCGTCAGGCCAACATAAAACTCCATATGGAGGTGGATATTTATTTTCCAGTTCACAGTCAGCTTACAGTTGCATAAGTAGACTGTAATTAGACAGAGGCAGTTCATACTTTCTGAAAAAAAAGTGTTTCTGAAAAATGGACATTGGATATTCTTAAATCCAGAAATTTCATGAAGAATATATCTGTGTTTAAAAGATCATCCCTCTCCAATCAAATAAATATTAGGATAATTCAAGTTTCTTAATGAGCAAAGTAGTGATGAAAGAAATCTTTTAGACAACTGGTAGCATAACTATATCATGTAGATAATTTTTGTTATGTTTTGTCAAAGAATCTTAAATTTTTCCCTATCTTCTACAAATACAAATGACAGATCTCTTTCCATATTCTCTTCAATGACATTTGCAGTAAACTTAATTTATAATATTGTACCAAGTATCCACTGCTACACTGTCATTGAGATTATTGAAATGATAGTTCTGCTAGATAATCTATCAATCCAAACTGCAGGACTTGGGCCAATCTCGTCTATATTAAAATTACCTTCCCTGTAAGAAGGACATAATTCTTCCCCTTTCTTTCACAACTTTGCCTTCTGTTTTGAGTTTTATGAATAATTGCTTTCTACTGATCAAAACCAAATTCTAATATACTGCACAGATGGTCATTGATCACTATAAGCACTAATGTATAAATAAAAATATGTTTATGTTTCAAACTAAAACTGACATCTCTATAATAAGACCTCATACACAGAAGCTAGTACATTACTATACCATACCCAGAGAGGCTGATTGCTCAGCTTCTGTGAGAGATTTTCCAGCTGAAATATGGATCCTATATTAATGAAATATAGAAATATTAGTATATATTTTCTGTGTAAAAAACCCTCTATGTATTTGATTGTTAAATTAACTGAACCCTAGGATTCTCCATTAATTAAGATAGTACTGCAGGTATATATTTTAGCCAAAGTACATTTACAACTTTGTCTTGGTATACCACTATAAACCTGTTTTCTAATTCTGTTTTAGATGAGGAGTTGTCTGATATTCCCTTCCCAATCTCTAGTGGATAATTACCCATGCTACATGATCACCATGCAATTTATGTACAATTGCTCATCTGTTGTTGATAAAGGTCATAAATAAATATATGGCAAGTCAGAGCTGTGATGCACTAGAAATGTTTTGAGGGCTATTGGCACTTGAAAAACTTAGGTAAATATGAGTAAAGGGGAGGAGGAAAATTTAGTTCAGTTTTTAAAAATTTTAAAAATTACCTGAGCATGATTTTTTCTTTTTCATGCACTGCGTAATATATATTAGGTTTGACAGCAGTAGACCAACGGTTTAGAAATAAATGAAAACAGGTCTCTACCCTGAAATTCTCCATACCTTCTCTTTAAAGAATTTCTCCTTGCTGGTTGTAAGAATGTCTACTAAGTGTAAAATCCAAACCAGGACCAATCCAACACCTTACTGTTGACATCTCAGTGGTTTGAATCTAACCTTGACAATGGTGTAGGAAGAGCATTTTTCTTTCTTGGGATATTGTCTGCTTTCTTTTATTGGACTTGAAAGGTTCTATTAAGTAGGATGGGATAGTTCTCAATTCTTCTGCTCTTATGTGTTAGATTGTGAGACATAGAAAAAAGGACCTTAGAATTTAATTATAACTTTCCACTCAGGAAATTCCCCAAGGAAGTTCTTAGTTTGTTTTTTTCCTCTATCCATAAACAGAATTTTTTGGTCACTTTGGCAAATAGTGCACTTCATTACTGCAAAAGGAAAAGCATTATCAAGCAGTATTTTAAAGGGAGATTATGAAAATAAGAAATCAGAAAATACTATTTTTTCATCCTCTTTTTATCTTTTTTTTTTTGTCCACTTTCTATTTTTTCCCTTCTAATACTGTTTCAATTTTCTAAACCTCACTAATCAAAGCACCTTCTCTTTTCTTTAGGTGTTTCAAAGAAAAATGTAGCTCATGATTCATGCCACTTAAAAATGATGTGTTCCCAGTGCTACTGCTGAGAAAAAAAGAGAGAATTTTGTTTACAGATTGTTGGCCAAAATAAGGATGAACAGAAAAATCACTCTAAAGTGAAGAAAGAAATAGAAATTTGCAGATGAGTATGCTGTCTGACTGGCAGCTACTTACCTGTGCGAGGTATAAAAGGTGTTGTAAGAAAAGGACACTCAGTCCCCACCTTTTGCAGCAGAAAAAGGTATATAGACACTGAAATATATAAGAGACACAAATATAAAAGTCTAGTACTTGTCTCCTGTTGAAGATTGTGTAAGCGATTAACTGATAAAAAACCTGTCTTGATTATTCTGCATAGAAGTGAATCTATGACTGAATCTTATCTAATTTCTCCTCGTTAGAAGGATGATGGCCATAAGAGCACAGCTTGGTAACATTTTCTGTTTAGTGCTATTATTTTATTGTTTATTATAGTGCTTTCCAAAGTAATATCCAGGTTTCTAATGGACAAGTTGTGAGCCGAGTCAATTCCTACAGCTTTCTATTCCTTCAGCAACAGAGGTCTTCCAGCAGATCTCTTGCAGTGCCCCAAGCATGTCAGTGAGATGCAAAGTCAAGAACATTTGAGTCCTGGAACCAAAAATCTGAAAATGGAAAAGCAAATCCACAAGCTTTTATTGGTGAAACAATGAGAGGTCTCCTCCTGAGCTCTGACTGGAGCAAATTCCTCTATTACAGTAATAGTGATATATTGCCCTCATAACTGATGCTTAATGGCTATAAATATTGATGTCTGCCCCCTCCTAATTATGACTAACCCAAATTGCATAAGAGAAGTTTAAAACACAGTTAATATGCACAACAGACTTCTTTCCCTTGCCCAAAGAGCCATGTGTTGTTATGGCTTGCCCTCCATGCAGGTGTTGAACTAGTTACTAAATAACCCTCATTGTTAAGAAACCTTATTGTATGCTCCCAGCTTCCCACTTCCCTTCCACAGAGGCAACTGTCACTTTTACGATCCATCTTACTGGATACCTTAGATCTCTCAAATGACACTAGAAGTCTGTGTGTGGGGAACCAACTCAGAGACCAGCAAAGAGCTCTATCCTTACTCTAAAATATTTATTGCATTAGATGTTAAATCTGTGTTTGAACCTTGCCTTAAAAATACATAACATAGTGAAGAACTCAGGATAGTTAAATTGCTAAGATGTTTTGTGTCAAATACATCAACATAATTTTATAAGTAAGAATCTTTAAAACATTAAGTACTATATTCCAAAATATGCAGACATCCAAGCTGCACTCCATTTTATTTTCCAAAATATAAGCATATGGTCCATTTAAAATTATTTAATTGCCTACCATGTTATTTTTATTACTAAGTATGTGCACTATTTATCTTAAATATATTCCAAACAATGATTATCATATACTCAAATCCAATAAATTTTAAATATAACACAAAATAAGTATTTTACTCTGTTCCTAAATGCATCCTGATTACAAAATAATTACCAATTGGTAACAAATATCTAATTTAGTATTTAGGTGTATTATAGGCAAAAGTAAAGGCATACATGGAACATGGGGCCGCATTCCATGACAGAAAGGTTCCAGAGAAATGTTTGATCATTCTTTGTGATGCATAAAATATGTCACAGCTGTACTATAAAAGATATCAGCCATCAGGTAAGGCTGTCATTTGCCCTTGCTGGATTGTATTGGAAAAACACAGTGTTTTTGCCTTGTACTTGTGTGGGATTATTGCTGGAGAAAACACAACCTATTTAGTCTACATACATATTACCATAACCCTGCTCTATTTCAAAAGAAAGTAGTCATAAAATAAACATGGTAAGGAGAATGGATTTGGTTGATATTTTGTTTCAACATACACCCATTTCATAAGTTGTGAATATGCTAAGTACTGGTCTACATTAAAGCTAGGTTCTACAAAAGGATTGCATATTTCTCTGGGGACTAGTTCCTTTCATTTGATTTCTGTTATGCACACATCTTATTTTAGTTCAAAATCTAAGCTTGTGTCACAAATAATAAGTATCACAAAAGAACAATGGCAGTAAAAAGAGACCAAAATTTATAAACATTTACTATATTTTCCGTTAACTCACAGATTTAAAAGAAATGTATTTATTAAAGCATCTATACTATTAACACATTCATCAAAATACATAGAAACTATAACGGCTAGAATTTTAGTAGAATTTAAAGATTTTGTGTCTACTATGTTTGCCCATCAGGAAACACCTTTATCAAAAATTAATACCTCATTATTTATTGGGTAGAGAGGAAATTTGATACTCTACCATAGCAAAAGTTGCCTGTTAAAATAACTGTGGAGACTGGCCTTTGTGAACATTTATTAAATGTAGTATGGTCACATAAAATACAATATATTAATATGCGAGATGTATGAAGCTCACCAAACTGTGTTGGGTAGACCAGCAGTTAAAGTTTATAACAGCTATTGCATCAAACAGTATCTTTATTGAGACGTAGAGATAGATGTTATTCTCTTTTTCTAGTTTAATGTGTTTAGAGTTTGGAGTAATGAGTTTAGTGTTGACGATTTGAGATTTTTCTCTGGGGTTTTTTGATGTTCAAAATTACTCTAATTTACAGAATGAAACACTATCATTAGTTAAAAAAAGCCAGAAGAAAAACAGAAATGCAAGATAAGGAATATTATCATAAAGGTAAATTTATTCAGATTCCCATGAAATGATACGCAAGATGATGAATAACAATCACAGCTTTCAAGACCATTAGAATCAATTTTACCTGTTGTGTAAATATCTTGGGGCTTTCAAAAACTTTTCAAACTTAAACAGACGTATCTAAATGACAGTTTTAGCATTAGTTGCTCAGTAAGAAAATGAAAGTCATTATTTTTTTTAATTGAGTTTGAAGAAACACTTTTCACAGAGAATTAACATACGGCACAACAGACAAAATCGATTAAGGCCCGCCATCTGGCAGAAGTCTAGAAAAGTTGCTGCCATATGTTTTGACCAAGACTGCAAAATAAACTGTTTTATACTGTCAGCACCTCCAGTTCTGTTTTATAAATTACATTTGGTTTTATTATATATATGAAAAAGATTAGGAAAGGTTTCATCTAAGACTGGCTGCCTAATTGGAAAACAGACGCTATATAAAATTTTAAAACAGGCACAGGGTGATTTGGGCTCAGTTTGAAAGCTGTTTGACAGCTGTAAGTAACAAAAGTGCAAGGATTGCTATAAATTGTTTATTAGGCAGATCTTTAATTCTTAATGGGCTATATTTAAATCATTCTTCAAGATTCAACAATTGTAGCTTTTCTTTGACAATTACAGAAGAAAATGTAATACAAAATTCCCAGGCAGATGGGAAGAATGCTCATGAAATTCATAGGTAACATCAAGAAGTGGTGAAATGAAAAAAAACCAAACAAAACATATTTTTTTCTTAAAAGGATATAGTTTCATAAAGAATAGATTTTAAAAATCAGTATATATGTATGTTTCTGTTGGAAAAATAACATCTCTGGTTCAAATGAAATTTAGGAATGTTAATCTCTTTTGCAGCTGCTATTTTTGTTTTATGGTATTTTTACAGCTGTTTTTAATTTCTTTTAAGAAATACTAAACCTTTCAGAGTATTCCCAAGTGAAAGACCATGGTACAGATAATTGGTTTCATTGCAATTCAGATTATGAACATCATTTTTCAGTTGTTACTTTCAAACTGTATACACAGCTAAATCTGTAAGCCATTTTCTTTATTTCAGCTACTATCAAAAAGGGAGAAAATAGCATAAAGTATCACAAAGACTTAATGCCTTGTAAGGATTTGTGATGTTTGAAAGTGTTTACTCTCTAATAAGAAATGTTCATAATAAATACAAAAGTATCTTCTAAGATATTTATGCTTATATTATATATATATATGTATATATAAAACAGATTAATTAGTGCTGGCATAAGGCATTATAAATTGACCTCTCTATGCACCAAAAAATTCCTTGTATCCTGAAGATGTCCATTCAAAGAGAATATGGGTAAAGAAGGTGAAGGTGAAGGTAAAGGTAAGGTAAAGAAGAATTTTAATTCATTTGAATAAGTTTCATGACAACTATAACTGAAGAGCTGAAGAGCTGATAATAAAATATCCAACATTACCTCTGTCCTGTGCTTTGTGCACGCCACATACTAGTTTGTTGTCAAAACTCTTGTAGGAAAAAACCAGGTTTTTCTCCCACTCTTTCCCTCCCCTGAGCCTCTGGAAATACAGGGGACAAAGTGCTAAGCAACACTTGGATATTTCTTTTTATCCTTGTGTTCAACATGTGGTTCTACATTGTATTTATGACATACCCTCTAAGCCCTGAAGCAAATAAGCTTTTATTTTTCTTCATACGCTTCTATCTATGTCATCACTGTAACATCATTGTGCTTCATAAGGAGTGATGAATTTATTCTCAGAACACTCTTATGAGATCAGGAAATACTTTAAGGAATATTTCCTATGACAGAACAGAGAGAGACACTGAGAGGTGTAGTAACATTTCAAGCAAAGCAGAAGCCCAGACTGCTCAATTTTAACCCACGATGTCTTTCACAAGACAACTCTCACTTTTCCAGAGGATCTTAGCTCACTCAGGTTGATCAAAACTTGCTTTACTGTTGCCCAGTGAAGACCTAACTCATACTGATCTGAATTTGTACAGTTTGATTTTGACCTGAAATTAAATGGAGAACAAAAGTCAAATACTTATGTGATCAAATAATAAAAAACCTTTTAAAACATGTACACACAAGGAAGTCAAGTTCATGCTGCATGTGTAACCTCAACTTTGTCATTTCCGTACTCCAAGTGTTTCTCTTTTTGTTGCATATTTCGCTTAACACTAGAGGTAGGAGGCAGTGTTGACATTACAATATTTGTAGAGACTACTTGACAAACACCGAAAATTCAAATATTTTGTTGCTTGGCAAACCAATGAAATTTTTATTCAATATATCTTTTATCCATACTTTTTTTTAACACCCTTATATATATTTACAAGCAGTGAGACAGAAAGGTTTATATCATTCCATATATATATATATATATATATATCTTTCAAATCTTGCTTTCATATGCATCTTCACATAATTAAAAAAAAGAAAAAGAAGGACATTTTCAAGTTCTGCTTTTCTCCCTGTGGACTGTCACTCATTTTGGAATTCCTGTGAGCTACAGACACGTGCAGAGAACCACAAAGAATATAAAGCAGACATTTATGACAACCATTACAGAATTCACCATGAATTCATGTAAACCCTTAGCCTGATTCACACATCAACACCAATTTCACTCCAGCACTAAGAGACACAGTAAGACTGATCCCCAGGCCAAATTTCATTTTTTTAGGCAAATACTCATTGCCGTCTTGTGACTTTGGAACCCCTCTTTTTAAAAATGGAATATACAGGAGACTAATCTTAACTTATAGACTGTTGAGACTTAGGGCTTGTTAAAAGAGAAGAAAGTGATTNAACCTTTCAGAGTATTCCCAAGTGAAAGACCATGGTACAGATAATTGGTTTCATTGCAATTCAGATTATGAACATCATTTTTCAGTTGTTACTTTCAAACTGTATACACAGCTAAATCTGTAAGCCATTTTCTTTATTTCAGCTACTATCAAAAAGGGAGAAAATAGCATAAAGTATCACAAAGACTTAATGCCTTGTAAGGATTTGTGATGTTTGAAAGTGTTTACTCTCTAATAAGAAATGTTCATAATAAATACAAAAGTATCTTCTAAGATATTTATGCTTATATTATATATATATATGTATATATAAAACAGATTAATTAGTGCTGGCATAAGGCATTATAAATTGACCTCTCTATGCACCAAAAAATTCCTTGTATCCTGAAGATGTCCATTCAAAGAGAATATGGGTAAAGAAGGTGAAGGTGAAGGTAAAGGTAAGGTAAAGAAGAATTTTAATTCATTTGAATAAGTTTCATGACAACTATAACTGAAGAGCTGAAGAGCTGATAATAAAATATCCAACATTACCTCTGTCCTGTGCTTTGTGCACGCCACATACTAGTTTGTTGTCAAAACTCTTGTAGGAAAAAACCAGGTTTTTCTCCCACTCTTTCCCTCCCCTGAGCCTCTGGAAATACAGGGGACAAAGTGCTAAGCAACACTTGGATATTTCTTTTTATCCTTGTGTTCAACATGTGGTTCTACATTGTATTTATGACATACCCTCTAAGCCCTGAAGCAAATAAGCTTTTATTTTTCTTCATACGCTTCTATCTATGTCATCACTGTAACATCATTGTGCTTCATAAGGAGTGATGAATTTATTCTCAGAACACTCTTATGAGATCAGGAAATACTTTAAGGAATATTTCCTATGACAGAACAGAGAGAGACACTGAGAGGTGTAGTAACATTTCAAGCAAAGCAGAAGCCCAGACTGCTCAATTTTAACCCACGATGTCTTTCACAAGACAACTCTCACTTTTCCAGAGGATCTTAGCTCACTCAGGTTGATCAAAACTTGCTTTACTGTTGCCCAGTGAAGACCTAACTCATACTGATCTGAATTTGTACAGTTTGATTTTGACCTGAAATTAAATGGAGAACAAAAGTCAAATACTTATGTGATCAAATAATAAAAAACCTTTTAAAACATGTACACACAAGGAAGTCAAGTTCATGCTGCATGTGTAACCTCAACTTTGTCATTTCCGTACTCCAAGTGTTTCTCTTTTTGTTGCATATTTCGCTTAACACTAGAGGTAGGAGGCAGTGTTGACATTACAATATTTGTAGAGACTACTTGACAAACACCGAAAATTCAAATATTTTGTTGCTTGGCAAACCAATGAAATTTTTATTCAATATATCTTTTATCCATACTTTTTTTTAACACCCTTATATATATTTACAAGCAGTGAGACAGAAAGGTTTATATCATTCCATATATATATATATATATATATATCTTTCAAATCTTGCTTTCATATGCATCTTCACATAATTAAAAAAAAGAAAAAGAAGGACATTTTCAAGTTCTGCTTTTCTCCCTGTGGACTGTCACTCATTTTGGAATTCCTGTGAGCTACAGACACGTGCAGAGAACCACAAAGAATATAAAGCAGACATTTATGACAACCATTACAGAATTCACCATGAATTCATGTAAACCCTTAGCCTGATTCACACATCAACACCAATTTCACTCCAGCACTAAGAGACACAGTAAGACTGATCCCCAGGCCAAATTTCATTTTTTTAGGCAAATACTCATTGCCGTCTTGTGACTTTGGAACCCCTCTTTTTAAAAATGGAATATACAGGAGACTAANTTTAACACCCTTATATATATTTACAAGCAGTGAGACAAAAAGGTTTATATCATTCCATATATATATATATATATATATATATATATATCTTTCAAATCTTGCTTTCATATGCATCTTCACATAATTAAAAAAAAGAAAAAGAAGGACATTTTCAAGTTCTGCTTTTCTCCCTGTGGACTGTCACTCATTTTGGAATTCCTGTGAGCTACAGACACGTGCAGAGAACCACAAAGAATATAAAGCAGACATTTATGACAACCATTACAGAATTCACCATGAATTCATGTAAACCCTTAGCCTGATTCACACATCAACACCAATTTCACTCCAGCACTAAGAGACACAGTAAGACTGATCCCCAGGCCAAATTTCATTTTTTTAGGCAAATACTCATTGCCGTCTTGTGACTTTGGAACCCCTCTTTTTAAAAATGGAATATACAGGAGACTAATCTTAACTTATAGACTGTTGAGACTTAGGGCTTGTTAAAAGAGAAGAAAGTGATTCGAAGAACAATTGAAAACTTCACACAGGAATTTCTATTTTGTAGCTAGCTATTAAGAGCTCACTTGTTTGTTTGCTTTCAGCTCAGGTCTTGATTCAAAAATAAGTTTTGCAATTTGAATTGGTAAAATAATAATTCTTCATAAGCATTTATCATCAAATTTCTCAGGAAACCATGTTCTGAGGTAAAGTGATGTTTCAACTGACAGCTATTTTGTATTTTTATTGATAATCCAGCAAAACGTTAAATTTTTGGTGGCAAAGCTTTCAGGCCATATAAGAATTGATGAAGAAGTAAGTCATGATGAGGACATGTTAGTATTAGCAAGTGATACATATTTCTTGTGTAACTGATCTCAATCCAGCAGCATACACTTTATGGCAGACACATGCACAGTTGTACATCTGGCAGCAGAACCGGGTGATTATACTTTAGAAATTAGTATTAATTAGTATTAATATCACTGAAAGAGAGAAATAATGGTGAGTAGCTAGCTAAACCAAACTTACCAGCACAGTTTGGTGACTGTGGTGGACCTGATCCCTGGTTATATAGATGAGGAAATAATGAGAATAATATTCAAACTTGTAGAGTCAGATATTGAAGAAGTCCTCAACTTAGTAAGGTGATAAAGGTCCTGTGAGTCACCAGCTCCTAAAATAAAAGAATTGTTTAAACAGGAGAGTTTTCTTACACATTCTTGGCATCTTTGACCATAATAAATTTGTAGGGCCAAAGCATTTATATATAAGATAGAATGAGAGAAATATGGAAATTAATATACATTTTATGAAAGAATTCATTATATAATGTGAGAAATTAGAGTAGAAAATGTGGCTTTTTTGCCAATATTTTAATTATTGAAGAAAAAGTAATGTGCCACCCATATGATATGGTTCAGTATTTATAGCAATTACTTCTGGGTCAAAATTCTCTTCGTATATACCAAAAATATAACTTATAAATAGCCAAGTTGTTTTCAGGAAGAGGTTTGGTTTGTTTTTTCCTTTCTTAAAGACAGGCTCAATTTATAACTCACATATTATAAGTAAAAAATCCCATATCCATCATTGTTAAAAATAACACATACTTAATATATCTAAAGATTACAGAATGGATATATTGTGGGCATTTGGATTTTTTCTGTCTTTTCACTTTTTGCTACCAACAGCATTTGGCACATGGTTTTTCGTAATTTCTTTCACACAAGCAATCAGGTGGTGTTTCTTTTGTTTTATGAATTTTTGCCAGGAGAATAAGGGACTGAACTTTACTCTCACTCCCCCCCAAAAAATATGAACATATAAAAGAAATTATATGAAAACCACAAAAGCTTACAGAATAATTCAAGGGGAAATCTCCTGTCTGACTGTTTTCCAATAACCTAGATTCAAAGGCATAGTGTCCTTAGAGCACTAAAGACTGCTTCATTCCTGAAATGGCTGAATGGAAATTTATCAGGCAATATAATTATAACATAAACAAAAAACAACCAGAGCAACAGTAAAAGTAATATGAGAGAGAGAAAGAGAAAGAGAGAGAGAGAGAGAGAGAAAGACAGAGCGAAAGACAAAGAGAGAGAGATATTTGGTAAATTAAATGTCAAGGTAAATGGAAGGAAGATTCAACGGAAAGTTAATTGCTGAAAGCAAATAAGATTTAGAACTTCACAATAAGATACTCAAGTGAAAGATATACATGGAAAGGGACAGGTTTCAAAGCATCACTTGCCAGATTTATTCATTTTAATTGAAGTACGGGGTCACTACTTCTCAGAGCTCATCTATTCTATCAGGTACAATGGAAAACGTAAAGACAAAATGTAGAGAGCAACCTAAAATGAGGTTTGTTCACTTCAACCCATTTTTACTGCTCTCAAGCCACAGCTAATGAGGGACCATGACAGGGCTTCTGAGGGCTATGCTTTTTCCTAAGCACACAAAATGGTTCATATTCTAACATGTTCTTATTCACTGCTTCTTCAATTTTGTACTTCCTCTACGGCCGTTACAAGAAAGTAATATATTCTCCCTTAGTGTATGAAAATACCAAGACTCAGTAATACTAAGACAGAAGACTACTTTTTTTTTCTGCCAGATTCCAGCATGTACAATTTAAGGAAATTTCCAGCAGGAAAACTTTAAGGAAGGAGGAATACTCTAATTTACCAAACCTAGTAGGTTCTCCAGCCTTACTTGGGGTCTTAAAGGGCATGGATGAGTACAGACATGCCTAAACTCCTCTTCTGACATTTCTAGCTGTTTCATAGGAAATCTGCTTTAACTTAAAAATCACATAGCTAGTTCACTGTTCTGTCTAAACTTGAAGGAATTGTTTGACCTAATGGCTTTAAATTTATTGCCTTGCCCCTTCAGAGCACTAGCAAAAGAGCATTTCTCCACATTAAGTTACTATTGTTTGGTACAACTTTTTTAAACAGCGAAGTTCTTCTGAAAAGCTAGAATACTCCCTAATACTGGACATCACTGTGATTACAACAGAGGTGAAAATCCATTCTGGTCCTGAAACTGTCTGTTCTGTCAGAAACATAGCATCTTAGAAACATGCACATAGATTGAGACTGAATGGGAAGCAATGCGTCTCTTCATTCTCAATCAGAATGCCAAGACTGCTGCTGAATGCCAGTAGAGGCTGAAGATAAGGGTCGTGTGTCCCATCATGTTCATGCTCTGAGACACAGAGAGGCTTCAAGGAGGGATAAGCTCTGGCTTAGGTTTGAAAACGTGTATCCTACTCATTATAAGTGCTAGATCGCTTGGCCATTGGATTAGTCCTGTTAAGTTTCATTCAGAAAGAGCCTTTTGGGTTTATCCTAAAAGTCAATTTACTTTGCCAAAAGTAGGTATAATGAATTACATGCAGTTTCTTCATATATATAAAAAAAGGCTCTCTATTGGAATCTTATTGCAATTTTGCTATTAGAAAGGCTAAATTATAAAGCCATAAATGTGGTTCTACAGAATATGTATATAAAAAGCATCGTTGAAACCTGGTCAAATGGAATAAAAGAGCAGAACCAGGTTAGGATCTGTAAATTTTCCTGAATTCTGAAATTAATTTTTTTTTACATTTGTGGTACTTCTAGTTATGATGATTTTCACTGATCCACATAAACAGACTAAAAGTGAGCAAAGGTTCCCCTGCAATTAGCAATTAAATGTACTTAACAAATAAATGCTATTTTTACTAGAAAATAAAAGGTATACTACTAAACTAATATAGAATATGACATAAATACATTTCAAAAATTTATTTTTCATCTTAAAACATAAAATGGCACTTACCATTTTTTGCAGTAAGACTTCGCAAATCTGAAGTAAGATTTCGCACTCTCGTCTTCCTAAGTTTTTTTGTTAATCCAAACACATAACAAGAATCTGTTTAGGTAGCATATTATTCTTTTTGTACTTGGAAATAGCTTACTACAACAAAGTTACAGTAAATTATTTAATATTTGGCCTAATTTTTTATATCTATGTATCACAAGCTCACAGATAGCCTATATTTCTTATAGTCTTGATTTTGATAAGGTGTTAACACACACCAAGCATACACCCATTGCTCGGGCATCAAATACTTTATTATAATATATCCTAAAACCAAGAGACTTAGCAATTTTGTGTCTATATTCAACTGCTTTGACTCTGAAAGACTGTGTCGTTAAGGAACATGATCACTTTCTCTCTCTGCCCTAAATAGTGAGGAGAGGAAAGTTCTTCTCAAATCAGGACTTAGTGACACGTTGCCCTCTTCTGCAGAACTCAGAGGGAATTGTATGCACAAACAGAATACCACCTTAAGGTCACTGTTTTCCTCATGGCACACTAAGCATAAAACATGTTATTCTGGCAGGCACATTTTGTGTTTTTGTGAAGTTCACTTTTTAAAACCATACATAGAGAAGCCCATGGCCATAATAGCATCTCAAGGGGGAAAAAAACCAGCACTTTCTTTCTTGTCTGTAAAACCACATACCCACAGTAAAGCTAAATTGAACAAAACTACCCTCATGTTTTCAGGATTTTCAAAGAAATAATGTAACAGTAGCCTACAGGTGGTAACATTTTAAGAAAAGTGCATCTGAATGGAGACCAAAGATTCCAATGCCAGTTACAGGACAAAAAGCAGGACCTGAAGGAAGAGGAGGTACATGCCTCTATTTAACATAAGTCCTAGTGTCGAGCTCTTCATCTACAGCGGGAGGTGGCCCCTCCTAAGGCTAAGTGCCTTAAATTGTACATGCACAGTTCAAAAGTGGGGGTCTCTGGGGAAAATTTCATGAGGAAGGAATAATGCTTTTTAAAAAAATTTATTTCCAAGTAAAGTAAAAAGTTTAATTCAATATACAGATGTGCTTTTTTCCCCCCTCTTTGATCTCTGAAAAGCTCTGGGTAAACACATCTAACAGCTCTCAGCTGCATTTGTTTAGCTTAGGTAGCTGGAATTTTACAACAGGCAGTTGGAAGAACAATTGGATTTCTACTGCAATTGTTCTGAAAGAGACTGAACAGTCTTTTCAAGATAAATAGGACCTCAGAATAGAAATTTACCTGTTGTAAATTTAGATTAATTATAATTAGGATAAACAGAACTACTGATGACATTCTCTGCAGCTGATTCAAAATTTTGTAGATCTCAAGTAAAGATACAAACTGTTAGTATGCTCAAATTTTTAACCATGAACTCTTATCTTTAAAAAATCCAACACACAATAAAATGTATCCCTGGTCACATCTATAATTTTTTCCTTGCTGGTCAATATCTTATTCTTACAGAAATCTGCACAAGTATCATTTAGGTTGTAGGCTTTTACAGTTATTCCCCAGTTTTCTGGAGTGCATCTCATAGCAATACATGAAAAAAAATCAAGTTTTTCAGTCAGAAATATGTTCTGAAAAAGGAATCATAATTTTTAAAAGCAGTGGTGTTTTGGTAGTGATATAGTGTATTTGAGATGGGTATGCAGGCACATGCATACAGCAGATTGAAATATGTGATGTAGAAAGGCTCTTCTGGCAGCAGCTTGGAGTGCAAATGTAAATCATTTCCTCTTTTTAGCACTTAGGCAAGTGTACAAAATGTTGTCTTACCATCATCTGTAGCTCAAATACAGAGCATGTTATATATATGTATGTGTACAGACACACAAATAGTGAAATATAAAATGCTTATAAATAAACCCACGTTACAAAATTGTGTTTATATGAATTTACTTTGTCACATAACCATAAGTACACCCATACAAACATATGAATACAAATGTATATTTCCCATCAAAATAGAAGTAATTTATTTTGCATGTATGTGTCCTTACTTCTTGTAAAGTATATTAAAATACCTTTGATCTCTTTATGTAGTTTGGCTAAAAATCTATAACATTTTAGCAAATGCTGACAGTGAGTTTTCAGTTGTTGAATATCTCCTCAGCCGCACCTGATGTCATTAAAACTAAAGGGCAGGGTGAATACCTCCATGTGGAAAAAAGAATGTGTCAGTGTGAATTATTCTGAGGTGGTAGAAATGAGCCTTCTCCCTTTCTTCTTTAAAATAAATGAAGTGATTTTAGCTTTTCTTAAACTCAAATATACAGTAATGGATTTTTCACTGAGTATCTGAGTTCCCTGTAAGTAGATCCTATTTTAAGGATAAAATGTTTGTACTACCAGAAACATAGACCAGATCTACCTTAGCATTAAAACAGCCAGACTGTCTTAATACCAGGTCCCTAGTCAAAGCACATGAAAACAATTAAAAAATAATTAGAAAAAAAATTAGAAAACCTATAAAAACAAACACAGACCTACATCTAAGCTATATCATTAACTCTTAAACAAGTAAAATTGACTATATTGTTGCTGCTGAATTTAGAGAAAGTGCTGAATAGAGTGGATGGAAATAAGAAAGAGACAGCTAAGCATAAACTGGTCGCACTCTCACATGTGTTGATTTGATGTGTAAAACTCGGGGCCACATTTGTCTAAATTCAGTTTTTCCGTTCCTTAATTTTTTTAACAATAAAACTAAGTCCAAAAATGTCAACTGAAAGTGTTTTTGGAAAATATGTGAGAATGAACAGTACTGCTGAGAGAACATCTTAACATAAACCAGAGTTTTTATAAAAATGTAAACATTTTTTACACTGATTGTCTTTAGCTGGCATAATGAAGCCATATTCTAAAACATATTTTTTGTCTTATGTTAACCTTCCTACTAATAGCAATTTCAAAAGACATCTCTATGTATTGAGGTAACTCCTCCAGGTTCCTTGCTTTCAGAGACAGACATGGCTCCCAGGGCAATTATCCCTTTTATCAGTTCTGGTTTCACTAGCAATCACACTCTGAAAAATGGAGTTTCACCTGCTCCAGTCTCTGGAACCCCAAACACATGGACTCCCCTGACCCATGTCTCCAGCTGCTGGCACACCCCATACACTCACACATATACAGTCAACTCTTCACACATGAAAAGAAAAATTGATTTAAACTGAAAAGACAGGACAGATTGTAGTGATGAGGCCACAGAGAGGCAAGTGTATTGACTAAGTAATTGCTCAAACAGGACTGGCCTTAATTATTCAGTTAACCACCTATTTTCCTGCTTTTCCTTCTCCAAACCTTAATCCCTCTTTCCCTTGCCTCTGTTATTTCTTTAAGCAACCAATAATAAGGCCTCCCAAAATCCCCAATACTCTTGCCATCATGCATCCCATAATATGTTCAGTGCCCCTAGGCAGTAACCCCCTTGATCTGTGAGGTGGCCCATAGAGCCTTATGTCTGACTGCTGGTGCTGTGTGTTCCATGGATGTGCAGTGCTGAGAGTCCCCTGCAACAGCCCTTGGAGAGGTCAGGCAGAGATTTTTGTCTCTTTGACCTAGATACTGAGATTACCCCGCGCAACCATGTACCCCTGTGCTCCTCTGGGCTTGTGGAAACAGGCCTTTGATGGCCTGATACCCCAGGAGATTATTATTTGTGTTACCCAACCTGACATAGTCTCTCTGTGCTCCTTTGTAGGTGTGCAGGGGAGTTTCTGTTGCATAACCTGATAAAAGCCAAGGCAAAGAACAAAAAGTGTGTTATTTTTCCCATGACACTTTACCTCAGGATTGTGTCCAGACAGTTTTTGAATATTTCCAGAGAAGGAGACTACAACCTCTGTGGGAAACCTCAGTCACCTACACTGTAACGAAGTTCTTCCACATGTTCAGGTGGAACTTGATGTGTTTCAGTTTCTGCCCACTGCCTCTCATCCCATTGCTTGGCACCACTGAGAAGAGCCTGACTCCATCCTCTCAGCACTTTCCCTTTAGTTGCTTGTAAACTTTGTTATGATCACCTCTCAGACTTCTTTCTTCATCAGTCAGATGCTCCTCATCACCTTTGTAGTCCTCTGCAGGACTCGCTTCAGGATCTCCATGTATCTCTTGAACTGGAGAGCCCAGAACTGGACACAGCACTCCCAATGTGGCTTCACCAGGACTGAGTAGAGGGGCAGGATCGCTGTCCTTGACCTGCTGGCAATGTCCTTCCTAATCCTCTCCAGGAAACCGTTGACCTTCTTGGCCACAAGGTCACACTGCTGGCTCATGGACAGCTTGTTGTCCACCAGGACCCCCAGTCTGGTGGAAAGAAAGGGTCTTTCTCTGCAGAGCTACTTAAAAACCTCAACAGTTCTGATTCCTTCAACTCTTGAAAAACTTACTAAATTACTTATTTCATGGCTGGCACAGACTAGCAAGTCATTTAACAAAATGTATCTTAAAATCACAACTACTTCCAGAGAGAAGCCCTGCTTCTCAAGTCTCTGCTCAAAGAGCTGAGATTGCAGCGTAAGAGGTAGATCAATTTGTACTACTGGAAATTTCTGTCCAGATATCTGAAAAATTGTTCCAAGGTTGTGTTATGTCATCCAAGTTCTGAATTTATTTAATAGTGAACAGACATGTCTCATAGCTGCAAAAAGAGTTTGCTTGGTTGGTTGTTGTTTGTTCAAGTACTTTGACTGCACTAAAATCTTTACTGCAACCAATAGAAAACTAGTGCAACTCATATGAATGCAAACAGGTGTTATAAAAAAATCAATGCTACTTAGCAGATCACCATATAGTATCCCAATTTAAGTATCCATTATGACTATGTTGTGGCAACCCACTCTGTGGGTAAGACATATATACTATGATGTGGAACTTCATTTCTGAAATAGAGAAATACAGTGTTTGTCAGAAAAAAGCCTGATCTGTAATTGTGACCATTCAATTTAGGCCAGAGATTCGAGATGCTGCAGTTTTACAACAGTAGCAAAAAATGATCAGATATCCCTTAGTCAAATGCACAATATCCTTGTCTCTAAACTGGAGAGGCATGGATTTGACAGACGGACTGCTCAGTGGATAAAGAATTGTCTGGATGGTCATGCTCAAAGACTTGCAGTCAACAACTCAATGTCCAAGTGGAGAGCAGTGGCACTTGCTGTTCCTCAGTATCGGAACCGGCACTTTTTGACATGCTCATTGGAACTGTATACACCCTCAGCAAGTCTGCTGATGACACCAAATTGCGTGGCCAACGTGCTGGAGGAAAGAGATGCCATCCAGAGAGACTTTGAGTGGTGGTCCTGTGTGAAACTCATGAAGTTCAACAAAGCCAAGTGCAAGGTGCTGCACCTGGGTCTGCGCAATCCCAAGCAAAAATACAGGCTGGGCAGGAAATAGATTGTGATTAGCCCTGGGGAGAAGGACTTGGGGGTGTTCATAGACAGGAAGCCCAATGTGACTTGGCAATGCATGCTGGCAGCCCAGAAAGCCTCTCACATCCTGGGTTGCATCAAAATTTGGGTGACAGCAACATGACAGCAGGTCAAGGGAGATGATTCTTCCTCTCTACTCTGCCATTGTCAGGCCCACCTGGAGTGCCGTATTTTGGGACTCCCAACACAAGAAGGAGTTAGAGTGAGTCAGAGCAGGGCCATGAAGATGATCAGAGTGCTGGAGGACTTCTCCTTTGAAGGCAGGTTGAGAGAGTAGGGAGGGACTGTTCAGAGAAGAAAAGACTCCAGGCAGACTTTATATGAGTTTTCCTCATATAAAATTCTAAAGGGATTTTACAAGTGATCTGGAGAGGAACCTCTTTCAAGGTTCTTTGAAGAAAAGAGAGGTCTCTTTTCAAGGGCATCTAGTAATAGGACAAAGGGGGATGGCCCTAAGATGAGGGAGAGGAGGTTTAGGCTAGATGTTGGAAAGAAATTCTTTGCTGTGGGGGTGGTGAGGCACAGGAACAGGTTGACCAGAGAGGTTATGGATGCTCCATTCCTGAGGTTATTCAAGGCCAGGCTGGACAGGGCTTTGAGTAGCCTGGTCTAGTGGAGAGTTCACTGCCTATGGCAGGAGGTGTTCATCTATGTGGTCTTTAAGGTCTCTTCCAACTCTAACCATTCTACGGTTCAAAAAAATATCAACACTGCTGTTTCTTCCTGTTGCATCCTCCAATACAGCAGTATCACCTTCAGATTTATCAGCATATACTTTAACTGACTGGATTTCATTCATTACAAGACCTCCCACAGATGCTACTTTTGCAACCCTTAGCACTAAATAGATCAAGGAAGATGGAGTTATAAAAAGAATCATCAATTTTCAGAAGTAAGATGGTCCTCCTCAACTGAATTTTGTATTATAGAGCATATATTTTTACTGTATCAAATGTAATTAATTCCTGTCTCCAGCTACTACATCTGTTAAAAGCATGATTTTTGTCTGTGCTTTTTTTGTTGTTGTTTTTTGAATGCTCTCTATAGCACTGAGATAATACATTAAATAAATAGGAGGAAAACATGAAAAGGATCTGTCAACTTTTGTACAAAGTATTTGGTATTTTGCGATGTATCCAAAAGGATTGCTAAAGTGCAATTTGCATGCATTTACTAGCCCATGAGACTGAAATATTTTTTTCTTTCAGGAGAAAAACTGAAGTTTCTTAGAATTAATAAAAAATTTCTTTCATGGGATAAAGAAAGTTTAGGAAAAGACCAAATAGATACATTATTCCAAGGTTTTTAAAAACATAGTTGTAACATAAAAGTGTTTATCCTGATATCTTTGAGTGTGTCATAGGCATGTATTCATGGCCTTACAGAAAATACTCCAGCTGGGGAGCCAGTGTATTTCTTACTTCTGGGTTATCCCTTGGTGCTAATCCAAATGATTAATATCAAGAAGTTAATGCAGCACAGCCACATGCTATATAATGGTGCCAGATTAAAGGCATCGGGGTGATATAATTATCACAGTCATAAGAGAAAGATTTCAATTAAAGGTACCATAGCAGCATGCCACTAAAAACAGCACAGCAGCATACTAATTAAACTGCAAAACTCCACTGCAAGCATTGTGGCTTATGCTACTTGGGGCAATGAAACAGCCAACAAAGCAGCATAATAGTATTCTAAAATCCAATAAAATAATGCTAATAAAATAATTATACAGTATATCATAACAATAAAGGGTAAGGTCAAATGTTATAAAGTTGCCATTTGAATGCTATGGACATGCTGTGAACAATTTAATGAAAATGTGGTTTTGAGATATTTTTTACCTTATATAATAAAACCAATCTGAAAGCATCCAAAATAACTTACTTTTCCTGTTCGCAAGCTATTTGAACTCTTACAGTAATGTATTTCTTTTTCTCTAGTATCGGAGGAAAGTAAGCATCAATTGTATATCATAGTTCCAGAAAACCACAGCAGCTTTGACGGTTAGACTGAGTGAAACACAACTGAGAAAACAACTAAGCAGGGCAATCTTCTGGAAGACAATGTAAGATAGCGAGCTAAATAAAATGTATTGTCTTCAGAGAAGCAGTTTGGAAATTAATTTCTGTTGCAGAAGCTGTACATCACTGAGAGGACTTCATCAAGAAGAACTTGAAAACTTGGTTTATAGATAAACAGGAATAGTTCAATCTGGTGATATTGTCTGAGTGCTGAGCAACTACTTTTGATTAAATAATTTGCAAAATAATATGAGCACTTCATAAATAATGTCAATGCTTTTGACGTTCCCTTACCTTACTATGCAGAGTATCTCCAGCTCCTACCAACAACACTGAGAAATGAAAAGGGCCAGCAGAACCAAGGAATGTCCTACTCATCCCTGGTGAAAGACAGACGTGCAAATAACTTTCATAATTTTGGTGGGTTAAACTAAGAGCCAAACTTCCAAGAGGTACTTGCTCAATTCTACCCCTCAGCAGGACAGGGGGAAAAAATAGAACAAGAAAACTCACAGATCAAGGTAAAAGACAGGAAGATCACTCATCAATTACTGTCACGGACAAAACTGACTCAACTGGGGGAAAATTAAGTTATTTCCAATTAAAATGTATATGAACAGTGAGAAACAAATATTAAAGCGACATCTTTGATCCCCTATTCTTCCAGGTCCAATTTGATTCCTTCACTCCAGTTTCATCTACTCTCACTCCCTGAGCAGCTCAGGAAGATGAGAAATGTTTAGGGTCAATTCATAACAGTTCCCTCTGTCCCTCCTTCCTCAGTATTCTTTTTCCCTGCTCCAGTGAAGGCTTTCCCCATGGGCTTCAGTTCTTCAGGATAAATCTGCTTCAGCATGGGCTCTCCATGGGCTCCAGTTCCTTCAGGAAATATCTAACTGTTTCATGGGCAGCAGTAGGGATATCTGCTCTGGTGTGGTCTTCTTCATGGGCTGCAGGGGAATCTCATCTCTGGCACCTGAAGAAGATGCTCCCCCTTCTTCTCTAACTTGGCAGTGCCTCTACTATTTCTCACTGTCTTTTTATCCTCCTCCTCCTCCACCTCCTCTCCTTCTTTGTTGGTTTTCCCTTTATAAACATGATTACATTTAATTACCTTCTTCAGCTGGGCATGATAGACAAGTATAAAAAAAGCAGCACAGGACATACCAAAATATTGCAATGAATATATATGTATACTGGGCATTGTAAAACCAAAAGACATTTTTATCTATTTTTTATGTACTTATCTGTTTGCAAAATCTATTTACATGGCAAAAATAATATGCATAGAAAGGTTATTAACAAAAAAATCTTCTTAAGCACAGAAATAAGACATTTCCTCAGATGACATGAATTTGCACCTTGGACAGCAGGCTATCTACGTGATGAGAAATCACTTCTAAAGTTGAACACTTTCAGTAGTTTTAGTTTGATTCAAGAAGTGTATGCATGTATGAGAATTCAAAAACAAACAGAATGGAATTGGCAACCTTAAGAGATGCTTGAAGGAAGCTGAGAGTGACATCTCAGGAGCCTTTGCATCCAATGACTTTCTAAATACTTTGTGAATTTTCTATGTTCAATCACCTCAATGTTCTTGAAAATTTTAATGATTAGTGGGTATGTCATATGAAATATTGATATTTTCAAAGAAAGAAAATCTAAGGGAGTTATTTCTCTTCAACAAATAACAGAAAAAACACAATATGAAAGAGTAGAGTTATTCCTGTTCTTTCATTATATTTTGCTATTTATCTGCTTAATTACAGTAATAGAGAACCTGTAAAACATATTCTTCTGTCCTTTAACTACATATCAATTTCTACACTAGTCCTATATTTTGACTACACAGAGGAGCAGTGATGACTTCTCTGCTGGGAATGTCACAAAGATCTGTACAAACACTATTCGGGAGCTCTTGGTATCCTAATGTGTGTTAGGACAAAAGAGTAAATCACGAGTAAAAGGAGACATTCAAAACACCTAGACCAGAAAATTTCTTAATACACTCCAGATGAGGAAAATAGTATGCTCATACTTGTTTGGAAAAAGAGATTCAATTTACTCAGGAGAAGACAAAGAGAGGTTATCTCATATCAGGTGAAACCAGAAATGTCTAAAGGGACAACACATCATTCTGCCCTGCCCATACCATTCCTGCCCTGCTCCTTCATGAGCAAGAAAATGCTCATGAAAAGGGAGCTATAGCTAGAAAGAACTATCACCTACAAAATTCTCAACTCTTCACCTTTTCCTTCTTTCTCTTCCTCTCATCTTACTACTTTTTTCTACCTTTTTTACCTACATGCTCAAATCTTCCCTTAAACTTAGTCCCCTTTTATCAGGCCTCTGTTATTGCCTGTACCCTCAGTACTGCCACTCTTCATCCACTTACCTCTTAATACTCCCTGCAAATGTTCCTGTGTGCAAATTGTTGTGTATTAAAAATATTTTGAACAATATTGAATTCTCTCCTCAATTGAGGCAATATATTCTCAAAAAAAACCCCAACCCTAAACCTTACTCTTTGACAGATCAATCCTGACAAAAGAAGCACCTTTTCATAACAAGCAAACTATTTATCCAAGCTTTTAATACATTTTTCTACAATTTACAGTGACCCTTCAGAAAAATCATGGATATGTTTCTGAGCTCCAGCGAGTCCAGCCAAGTACTCCTTTGACCTGGGTGCTACTAACTGCAACATGGGACTTAGAGGTTGTCTGGTATAAATTAAGGCAACACAGGTCCTCGAAGAATTTAACAATTTAAAAAAAAATTCGAAGGCTTGTCTGCATTCCTTAGAAAAAAAAACGGGCAAGGGAATATGAGAAGATGAGACCATCAGATAAGGACAGTCTGTACACAAAAAGACAAATTCACCTACAACGAACTAAACCCTGTAGAAATTGGGCTGTCTACAACAGACATTTTGCATTCTGTTTCAATTTTCTATATGTGGTACTTTAACAGCAAATAAATAAATAATATTCATGGAGTGAGGGAAAAAATACCATATCAAAACTTCCCTTTCCTGAGGGTCTGAAACCACTTTCATTCTTCAAATATGTTATGTAGTCCTTCCATCTTTTCCCCACATATTCCCTAATAAACCTCAATGTTTAAAATATATGGCAAATTAAACCCCCTTGGACTAAAATTCCTATAGTATTTATTGCATTGATTGACTTAGAAGAAATTCTTCTTTTGGGTGGGATATATTTTCTTTTTCTGTTTTCTGTCTTGTGGTGCCTGCTAGTTTTATTGCAACTAAAAATGGTTGAGCACTTTTATAAACCTAAGGGCTAATATAAATAGCTTAAGAAAAAAAGAAAGGTAGTATAATGTTTGAGGAACAGCCTAGATTAACAGCTTTAATTGAAACAAAAGTTTTCTACAAATCAACAAGGTAGCTACAGTACAAGTACAAATTTCCCTGTGCTAAAAATGGTTGTACAAGTTTCCCCTATGCTAAAAATCTCAGCTCTATTCACAAGGGCCCGCTTTCATGGATGAGAGGGCAGTTAAAGGTAAAGATACATTAAATTCTTAACGTCTCTGCTAGAATTCCAAACAAAAGTACAGTTTTTCAGTAGGACTGTTGTTCAGCATTAGAGGTATTTTATGAAGAATTCTGTATTGCATTCCTGTGGCTTAGAAGGAATAAAACTCTTTCACATAATTCAACTCTCTGCAGATAGTTTATCAATATATGCTCTTACATGACTTCATTACAGAGAAAAATAAAATTACTATTTTTTAGCTCTTTTTGTACATTAAATTATCTTCTGGATGAAGGTCTTGCTGAATATAGAGGCAAGAAGGTCCTGGGAAACCACTATATTCATATTCAAAACCATTAAAATTTTCATTTGCATCGTATATACTTGATTATTCTAAATATCTATTAAAATTATATCTACAGGATTTTATACAGATATGAGGTTTCAAATCAATGAAATCCGTTTGAGGGACATGATGATGATGATGTTGATGTTAACATAATAAGAAAATCCATACATTAAGCAAAGGAGATGAAAAATACAAGTTAGAAATGCTTATTTCTTTCCTGTTTGTTCCACTTTTAAGGAAGACTTTTACTTGCCTGATTATGTAGAAAATGCAGATACAGAGATCTTAAGATAATTTCAATTGACCATATATGCAAATGGACATGTCTATCTTCTTCTGAAATGCAACTGGGCTGGTTGTTTCTTTCCTTTACTTTTAAAAAGAAAAAGGGAAATGCTGGTAAAATATTCCAATTGCACTAGAATTGTTCTTGGTCCAAAGGAGCCACTAGTGCCAATGTTCATTGGTAGGAGGGCTCTCCAGCTGCCAGACATCTTGCTCCACGTGACCTCCCACTGCTTATGGTCTTTTAAAGAACATGTTTCTGGTTTAGTGGTTTGTGAATCTTGTGGAAGTTAAGCACACAAGAAAAAAAAAAGCCAAGCAGAGCGCTTTCTTCTTTTTATTTTTCTTTATTTTTCTTATTTTTTTCTTTTTTTTTTCTAAAGAGGAATGAACACAAATATTTACCCTAAATGCTAATTACAAGTAGGATTTTTAGTCAGTAAATAATGTCTTTGGCTCACTGTCACAAGAATTCACCTTAAATAATATACCTGAAATCTTAAGAGATGAGACAAAGTATTTTTGTTCAGAAGTAGTAAGGATTTGGATTATTATGTTTCACTTTTCAGGATGTAAATTTCTTACTTGGAGGGAAACAAGCTTCCCATGTCTTTGATGCTTTAATTTAATGGTGCCTAAAATATTTCTAACTGATGGACACTGACAGGTTAGATAAATGCATTGAAAATATAATTTTATAGCAAATTCTGGGTTTTGTTCAGGTCAAATATAAAATAAATATATCTCTTCCTCAAATTTTTAAAACCAGAAACTTATTTGAAAAATTACCTGAATACCAAAACAACTTTTATAAAGTGTCTCTCAGAAAATTCCTTTTACTCTTAAAGCTAATGAACAATTCAGATACTTGTAGAAAAATACAGAGGATGTCTACTTAAAAAGGATTTCCTTGAGAAATAAAAAGAATAATGTAATAGCCACATCTGAAAATAAATTAGTATTTAGTGAGGGAAGAAATGCACTATTTCAAAGATTCAGTGAGAAAAGCTACAATTATGCAGCCTTCATAAATGATATCATAATGATAGTGCTTTATCTGATTCATAGAAAATGATTCAGCTTGAGACAAAGGAATAAACAATAATGAAACTCAACAATCTAAAGTTAAATGACTAAGATACTCAGCAGCAGTTATGTCTGTACAATAGATGTTTCTTTTCAAAAGACTGAAGAAAACACTCTGGGACTGGAAGGTTTAGGGAAGGGGTAATGAGATACAGAGCCTTGCACCTCTAGGTCATTAAGTTCAATTGCATTTCAGGTTGCTACTGACTGAAATTTGCTTTAGCTGATGGGTATTCAATAGTCTATTGTGAAATTAGTTGGAGGCCTCAATCCCATCCCTACTAGAAAAGTAACCACATAACGTTTACAGGCACAGCAATAACGCCTGCAGCATGTACATCACACCCTGTCACCCTGTGTCTTCCAAAACAAGATGTAAAGGCACCAAATTTTGCTGCAGTACAGGAGTCATTCACAGTTATGACAAAAACATCAGTTCTGACAAGCAAAAATTATACTGTAATTAAATATGAAAATTAACAATCAAGTATTCTCATCTCAATTACATTTTCTATAGGAATTTGCTTGTCTATGTTCCCCCACATAACTGTTTTTTAGCTTACTTTAAGATTTTGCATAACTTACACTGCCCTGTGCAGAGGTACCCGCTCTTACCCCAGTGTGAGCAGGGATGGGGCAGAGGCACCGCTGTGCATCTGGCTGATGTCCATGCAGACCAGTGTTCATGAGATGTTTGCTCCATCCTTACACTGTTGTTCTGAAGATCTCCATCATAAATTCTCTCTTGTAGGTATTTTCTGAAATATGCTGAAAAATTATGGCGTTATGCACAGGAAAGTTGAGGTTAAGGAACCTAAGAAACACTGGAAGCATAAGAAACCTCTAAGAATTACAGTGCAGGAACTGTCACTACTACTAGGCTGGAGAGAAAATAATTCACCTAGGTGGTCATGGCAACATGATATTTGTGGCTCCCTTAAATCTATTAAAATAGGATTTCATTGTTTTGGAATTGTACAGTCTTGGCTATTTTATTCTTCAATAGATCTTTTTGTTTATGTATGACATTTGCCAGGATTATTTCAGACTTGCTATTATAAATTCTGAAAGGATCCTGAGCAATCAATATTTTTTATATCATTTAGAAAGTTACATCACAGTGTAAGAAAAGAAAGAGAAACAGCCACTTCCAGTTTAAATGAAGTAGTCTGATCACAATATAAATATAGATATTAATCAAACAATGAAGAATAAGACAAAAATGAAATTACATTCAATATCCTTATGTTTAATCACATGAAGAGGGAAGTAAAACTTGTATTTGTTTGGAACAATAGTACACCGTTGAAACACATGCCGTGATGTTTCTCAACTACTGATTTTAATTTGGATCACGGACTACTTTTGGAGGAAACTAAAGCATGCCTCAAAATCTGCTTCAAATAGACTTCACTGACAGAAAGTTTGGAGGCAAGTCAGTAGTGGGTACCCCAGGGACTGAAACTGTCACTACTGTTTAAACCCTTCATTACTGACTTGGATGATGGGGAAGGGTGCAGGTCAGGAAATTTGCACTGATACAAAACCGGAAGGAGTGGACAGTAGACCAGGTGCCATTGCAGGGGACCTAGATAGAGTGAGTAATTGGTCTGAAAGGAGTTCTATGAAATTCAGCAAAGGGAAAAGTGCTTACGCACTTGCATCTTGGGAGGAATGACCCCAGGCACCAGTACACTGCTATAACTGCCTGGAAGGGAGCTCTGCTGAGAAGGACCACGGGTTATTGATGGTCAGCAAGCTGAAGCAACATGTGTCATGAGCCAACAATGTGTCTTTGTTGCAAGGAAAGGTAGTGGTACTTTCGACTGAATTAGGAAGCGTTGCCTGCAGGTCAAGAGGTGACCCTTCATCTCTACTCACAACATTATTAATTAATTAATTAATTAATTAAGACATCTGAGTTCTGTGCCCAGTTCTGGGCTCTGCACTACAAGTAAAGTATGGACTTACTGGAGCGAGCCCAGCACAGGGCCGCAAATATCACCAAAGGATGATCATCCTTTGTATGAGGAGAGACTGAAGGAGCTTGAACTGTTCAGCATGAAGAGATTTGTTATCAATATGTATAAATATCTGATTGAATGGAATGAAGAAGAGGGATCCAGACTCTTCTCAGTGATGCCTGGTAATACAACAGGAAGCAATTGGCATAAAATGAATCCCATGAAATTCAATACAGAAAAACTCTTTTATTGCAACTGTGATCAAATGCTGGAACAGGTTGGTAGAGAGATTGTGGAGTGTCCACCTGTGTAGATATTCAAAACCTGACAGACATAATCCTGGGCAATGTGTTCTACTTGACAGTACTTGAGCAAGAGGGTTGGATTAGACAATCTCAAGGGGTGCCTTCCAACCTGAATGATGCTGTGATTCTGTTTGATTCTCTGAAGTTTGTCAACACAGGAGCCAATAAGAGGGTCTTTAATTGTTAAGAGCCCTTGTGACATCTCAAGTTGTTTCTTGCTCTTCATTATATCAATCCATGGCTCTGATTTTAAAATCAACTACAAGATATCAAATCTCTGAGATGTAGCTGTCTCTCTTCTATCCAACTTCTCTTCTACCTTTTACATCAATAACCCTATTCTTCTTTGCCTATCTTACTTTCTTTTGATGTTCCTCTTACTGAATCCTCTTCTGAAATTCATTTCTGTTATTCTGTTTCATTCTGCTCTGTCCTGATGATTACATCAATCTTCTGAGTCTTCCAGAAAATCTTAGATGGTGTCAGCTGTGCCTTTAAAAAGCTGTGCCTCTGTCTTTCCAGAAGCAGCAGAAAAAGTCAGTTATACTCATGACTTCCCCTTGATGAGAGAACGTTGCCCATAGTTCAAGAAGATTAACTTGGTCATTTTATCATTTTAACAGCAATTGCACCTGGCATGTGGCATGGCAGATATGCTTCTATTATGGAAATATTGAAGAGGTCTTCTGTCAGGGGTGTCTTAAGACAAACAGATTGATTTAGATCCTGCAATTTTAGAAGAGCTCAGAGGGCATCTGTTGCTGCTTCAGGTGTCATTTTCTGGACTTGGAATAAAAGCACTGTAAGGCTCACCAGTTTTCAGGGGAAACCTATTCACTCCTTACTAAAGTCAACACCAACCCCTACGGTTAAAACAGGGAACTCCTAGTTACTTCTTTTATTTGCATGATTTTATTATGGGATGAGGAAATAAGTTGGAGGGAGGGACTTCTGGTGTGAGTAGAAGATAGGTGTCAGGTCTAAAAGAATACATGACTGCTGCCAGTCTGATCATAAAGGATGTTGTGCTATTGAAAGCAAGTCCACTGAGACCTTGAGCTGTGAAATATTCCACGTAGCTCTATTGGAGACTACCTGCTCAGTCCTGTGTAAATGCCTAATTCCACCCCTGCACATGAGTACACATTAATGCAGTCCCCCTGGGCTTTTGTGCTACCTCTTTCCAAACACAAGAGTTGAAGTTGTGGCAATGGTGCTATGCAGAGCAACTTTTAAGATTTGTGTACTGGATGATGTTAAGAGACATAGAAAAAAGGGGACTGTGTATCCTTTCTGTGGCATCTTCTGATTTGTCTGTGCCTTGCAGATAATAACCTAGGACAGGAACTAAATTGAAATGTGCATCTTGTTGACACTGCCTAGACAGTTAAGGAATCAATGAAGAATAAAGCCCTGGATGATCTTATTAACATCTCTCACTTGAGCTGCTGAAGCCATGCTGAACAGTGAACTGCTGGAGCCTCAGAGAGCCTGTGTCTGACTGCCCCCAGTGAACTTGTCCACCCCAAGCCAGTTAGCACTGAAAAATGGAGTCAGACCTAAAGAGAATCTGTGGTGGAAACCACCTCTTTTGAGTTCAGGCATCTGCTGCCAGAATTTCATATGGGCAGCAGAGTTCTGTCTTCACTGCAAGCTGTCCTACAGAATAGGCTATTCTTTCAAAATCAAATGGATTGTTTTCATGAAATGAAAATCTATCAAGAACTATTAAATGCTAAGACACTGTAAATTTCTGTTTCAGAAGAATTGGTAGAAGTTGCTAAGGAATTATACTGGGTGAAACACAACTGCATCCTGTAGTTGATGCGGTTCACTGAGCAGGGACAGGACACGGTTCTGGATAAACCTGTAGTCTAGCCTTGCAGTCATGTCAGTCAAAAACTGGGTCCATCAATACAGTCATCTGAGATTTTGAGTTTTTCCATTTTGTTATAATAATAATTTACGTGTCTTTGGTTCATTGATGAGATAAAATCATTGTTTTACCGACGTAAATAAGATAACCACAGCAGTAACAATGAATTTAAAATAAATATGAAAACCTTCAGCTCAGGAATACAGGAAGGTAATTTTTTAAGGAAGATATCCTCAATAATCTTATTGCAGTAGGAGAGGGGTTAATATTTACAAACATACAGGAGAAAAATGGAAAATTAATCAAAACCATGTATTGTATACATGTCACTGAAGTGAATGCAAGATTTGACTTACTCTTATTTTGTTTCCATAGACAGATTGTTAATGATTTTAAGGCAAACCTCCAGCTGGTCAAGAATCAAGTAAAGAATATGTGATCACAACAAAAGTGAAATTTTATCTATATTCTGTTTCAACCTGCTAAACTCTAGAAAAATTAGAAAGTAGTGGTATTAACTTTAGATTACTATTTTCATGCTAAATATGAGATTATGTTCAAAAATACAAAAATTATATCATTGCAATGTATTAACAGCTGCAGTAGAACAACAAAAAAGGACCTTGCTGAGCTGCCAAAATGCACTTCCACAAACATGCAGGCAGACAACTCTTTTTCCTATAGAAGAGACAATCTCAAAGACAGAAAAAAATCTAAATCCTTGATACTTTCTTTAATTGGATAAGAATTTGGCTTTCAAAACATACATTTGCATGCCTCAGTCAAAGAACAATAAACATCAAGATAGATGATTTCATTCAAGCAGTTTCTTTCGAAGAAAAGAGCCTCTATTCCATAGTATTGCCATTCCAGTTGATTAACTCTTACATATCTATTCCAGTCACTTTAATTTAAATTTCATTAAATCTGGTTCTCACTGAGTTCAAAGAAACTTTTATTTTTAAACACTTCCGCCATGAAACTTATTTGTTCTCATCAATATCATTATTTGCTGCATCTGAGAATGTCTTTCATAAGAGCTACTTCCTTGAATATTATTTTTAGAGAATCATAAACATTAAAAAGATAAAAGACTTCTTATACTACACCCAACCCCTCCTTTTTCAGGAGGCTTCCTCAGGCATATTGTTGTATGTCTGTAAAGGCACTTCTTCTAATCACACTCACTCTGTGGTCTGCCATCCTCACAATTCCACCCTTGCAATGTTACAGTCAATGCTGCATCCCAGTTGTCAAATCGATCAGGAAAGGTAAATTATGAACAAGGCAGACATTTTCTGAACACTGAGAGTTGCATTCAGGCAGCCTACCACAGTACCCAGGATGGAGTTAGACACCTCCTGTGGCAGCAATGAACAGTACAGACCAGATAGTATTTAGAACCATCAGATCCCAGTTTACATTTCTGCATCTGTGTTAGCAAACTAAGTGGTGCTGGATGATATTCCCAGACTCTCAGGCAAAAAGGTACAGAATAGTTTTGTCCACTCTCAGGCCAAAAGGTACAGAATAGTTTTGTCCTTGTGCTAGATTCTACTCCTGTAACCTCCAGGAAGAATCTGCCATATGGAAAGTACCTGCAAGAAATTAGTCATACCCACTTCCATAGTGCTTCCTGGGAATGTCTTCTGTGAGTGCTAGCTGATAAATGAGAACCTCTACAGTAGTGAATCAAAAATTTTTACCAGACCAAACTTTGGTCTTAAGGATACTTTTTATGCTAACTTAAAAATATTTTTTTTGCTACAATTCTTATTTCTCCAGTCCATTTTGTATTAGGGAAAAATGAAAATAAAAGCCCCCAGGTTCAACTTTTCTGCAAAGGCAATAAGAGAAGAGGAAGGTATCAGCATGACTGTACAAGGATAAATCTTTATCTCCTTGTTAATAACTTGAATTGCCAAATAAATTTCAGTGTATGTAAAGGACTAATCATTTCTGCATACTAATTATTATTGAATGCTATCTTCATTCTTCTGTTGACAAATAGCTAGTCTTTTTTTCTAGTGAGAAATGTTTACTCTGACAAGATTATTTTATATCTCAAATTAAAAAAACATAAGTTAAACTATGAATTCTTTCTCCAGAATATTTTTAAAAAGTTAAGATCAGAATATTTGAGAAGTGATTTAAACTTTTTGAATTGAGGAGGTCTTTTTTAATATTCATATCTGTAATACTGAATCTAAATGTTAACCTAGTCAATACATATTCAGTGTTCAAGATAATTATGGTATTTTTCCTCAAAGCAATAATAGAAACTAAAATTGACAGTTGAGGACTAATGAGAGTTAATACAGAGAAAAAGGAAACTGAGATGAAGACAAAACTGCAGCTAAAAGTTATATTTTTTGTGTGACAACCAAGGTTGAGAGATAAATGATGTGAGGAAATATAAGGAATACATGATCCAAAACTACAAGAAGATATAACTGAAGAGTTTCACAGACGGAAAATAAATAATTGTTGAGAACAAAGAGTGCCATCTCTGTCATTATTCATTGAACAAAATTCCTATTAATAATTAATACCGGCAGTTTTGATAGAACAAGGACTGAAGAATTTTCCCTTCAAAGATAAAGAAGAAAATTGCAAATGTGAGAAGTGCTGTAGAGAAATCCCAGCTTTCTTGTATTTAATGTAAAGAACTCTGCTGTTCAAAGGTCAATATTTCCATATGTGTTCTGAAGTTCTAAAGCCCAAGTTCACCTCCTTGCCTTTGTTGTATAACTTACAGTCATAGATTCAAATATAAGTTACCTGAGTAAAGGGTTCCCAGCATGAAATCTTCTCACTCCTCTTTCACCTTTCCAAGTGTGGTCTACAGGTCAGAAGTATCAACATTTTTGCACATATTTGAACAAAAATGTAATCATATTTGTTATTGGCATAAATGGTTTTTGGTTGTGGTTTTGGTTGCTTTTTTTGTTTTTACTTTTTAAATACAGCCATAGTTACTTCATTTGTGTCAAAACCAATAGTTCACAAGATTTATTCTCCAACACTGGTTCCTCATGTTCACTTATGCAATCCAAATACCTGGGGAGCATAGCCAAGCAGCACTCACATGAGGTGAAAGAGAGCAGAGTTGACTTCTCCAAGTTCATGGCAGTGTAAGGATCAGCACCAGCAGCAACAACAAAATCATGTGAGAGCCCATTCAGCAGATCTGCACACTTGCAGCTCAAACCTGTCCTGTTAAAAGAGGAAAAGGGAAGGTGTCTCATTTCTGCTCGTAAGAAATCCAATCTGCAAAAAATTTAGACAGAATTTTAAGAGTGGATGAAGAGGGGCAGGGGTGTGAATTATGCATGGAGAAACTTCACAGGAGAACACAAATTATTAAGTAACAGGAGGATAGGGTGAATATGAGGGGAGGTGTTTGAGTCTCTGGGGAGAGAAAAACAAAGTGGAGACACTGATCTTCTTTTTGTGTGTTTGAAATTGCTGTAATTGCAGTAAAAAATAAAGCCCAAGATTGTGGATGAGGATGATGTTAAAAACTTAAAACTTTTAACACTAACCTTGTGGAACAGACTACAAGAGAGAAAAGGAACAACTCATTGATTACTACAAGGAGGCATTGAGATTGAATTAATTCATTCTAATATAGGGCTAAACACTTCTTATTTGTTCTGCCCATGAAAAAGTAAATGCACATGTCACAACCAGATTGGACTGCTGCTAATGAAGGCAGAGTTAAGATTGCATGAGTGTGTTTTGTATTTCAGTACTTCTTAGATTTAGAAGTCTGAATTTGAATTTCTGCATTTCTTAATTTACAGCTGTTTTCATTCAGTTCAGCTCCATGCTCTGGAAGAACATGAAGTGCCATTCCACATCCTTCCTTAATAACCTTTTTTTCTTAGCAAATTATTGTAATTTTTAAAATATATGTTAAATAAGAAACAACCAATGATTGCATCTTCTGACAAATCTTTTCAGTTAAAATCACACATATTATACAATAGGATTTCTTCACAAATTAGAGAAATAGGTAGGTTTTAGTTTTAAGATAATTTTTGCTTAATCCTAACATTATAATTTGCCATAGTTTGGTTGTTGTTTTTTTTTCAAATCTCTGACCAGCTGGCTGCCAAATATCTACCTGCTATGCAGTAATCAAGATATAGGTAGGAGGATGTACTACTGATTAGAGATTTTTTTCAGTACATCTGCAAACACTGGCTATTTTCCAGTCTTCTTATCTGAAGACACTGTTTCAGGTGAACTCCCACCAGGAGCCCTTAAGCCTGAAAATATTCCAGCTTTCTTCAAGCATATGAATCTAGATGCTTTCCTTGCATAAGAATACAGACGGATTATCTTTTATTGAAAACATCATAAACAAAAGCTCCAATAAACACTATTTAGAAAGTGAAAATCAAACTTCAAGACAGGGTTTTATGTATCTGTCAGGAAAATTTTCTTCTTCAGTCTTTGCAATAATTAGGAGGAGAAAATCAGCTAAGGCAGTATGTTTATAATGCAGAAATTTCCTTTTTCTTTCATAAGATCATATGGATTCAAATGGAAGAAGAATGATGACTGCTAGAGGTAAAACATTTTAGGATTAAGATTATTTTTTAGAGCATTGAAATATCTAAAACAGTGAAAATATATCAAAGTTTTCTTTATTTTTATGAAGAGCAAGAATATGCGCCACTTTAAGGCCAGAACACAGCCATTCTTACTAGTGACTGCAAGCAGAAGGGTTCTGTTGAGGTGTTTCTTTGCAATGCCACGTTACCAACAGCTGCAGGCCAGGGGATGAGTGCCCTGGAGAGCCCCTGTCCCAAAGGGGAAAGCCAGCACAAGGGGACAGGAAGAACAAGCCAGGCATTGATCGACCCAACCTCAGTGACTCACTCTTGACGCAGAGAACAAATCATGCTCAACTGATTTGATGCACAGACCAATGGAGCATTGTTCCTCACATAAATCCTTGTGCACACACCCATAAGGTTTGGTAATTTAGTAACAAGAATAATTATTTAATATAATCGTTAATATAAAAACGCACCATCCAAATGGATCGCCTTATTATGAATTTTGTAGCAAATAGTTTTAGTTTGAAGAACCCAGGCTCTGCATATAAAGTAATGTAAGGCAGATTTTGCAAGCACATTGCTGAATACAGTGATATCTTATTTTAGTCTAATTTAATCTGTAAAAACAATTCGTATCAACTTGTACACACAAATTCCTCGAGCAGTAAGGAAGGCTGCAAACTCTCTTTTGAAAAGATATAACTATATATATTCTTATAACTCTCTTTTGAAAATTATCTCATTTATGTATTTTTATAAGGAAGATTGTAACCCTTCTAAAAAATATTACTTCTAATTTTTTTCTTTCATTGTTATTAAATTAACATTTTATGTGAAAGGTAGCTCTTTTTCACCCTAGGTTACTGATCATTTCAACCACAAAAAGAGTTAGCTAAAGATTCTCTCATTTATTCTGTCTGCATCTGTCATCTTATCATAGTCTAAAGAAAAAAAAAAGAAGAAAATAAAAGAGTATATTACTGTCACTTGTCGAAGCTACTGAACATGCAGTCAAACCATGAGCTGGGTGTAACAGTTGCCTTCAAGATCAAAGCTGGCAGTCTGCAACCAGATCATGGTTCATAATTTGAGTGCCACTAATTTCTATTATAAAGGCAACAGATAAACTACATTTTAAAAAGCTTTTTGCTTTACTGGCTGGACAGATTAGGCTTTCCATTTATTCTGGGACTGTAAATGTAGCTGTTGCTATAGTAACTGTATATCTCTTGAAGAGTAAATAATTGTGTTAAATGGCTAAATAGCAAATAGGTTTATGGCTACTCTGGTACTGAGGAACTTGAATATGCTAAATTTTTAACTGTATTTTTAAAGATCATCTGCACAGTGACCATAATGTGTCCTGTATGGAAATAAGATTTTTTTTTTCCTAATGAGTCTTTTCAGAGTTATGCAGTGGTGCACTGAATAAATGCCTGACAAATTTTCTGAGTCTCAGAAAATTAAGGATGAATGTTATTCTAGCATGAATTTCTGTTGCAATATTCTATAACTCTCTCCAAGCAAACATCATAGGAAAGTAATGAAAACATATCAAAAGACTTTGTCAGACTTAGACCCTTAGGTTTAAAGATTAGAGCAACTAAATTGACTGCTGGTGATTTCAAAAAACTCCAAAAGCCATGTAAAAATCCATGGACTTTTCCACAATGCATGTTTTCATTAGAAAAATATTTATTGCTACAGGCAATCCAAAGTAACCAATTTATGCTCTATATTTCTATAGGAGATTTGGAAGAAAATGTCTTTGACGTAACCACCTAAAAGCTCCAACATTTATTTTCTATAAACAGATAATGATTCTATGATTTGATGATTCTATGGTTTAATTCAGTACTATTACACTCACACTACGCCTCCCACCCCCTCCCCTCGTCTAAAATAAAAAGGCAAAATGGAAAGAATAAATTTGCAGTGCTGCCTTTTGCAAAGAAAAATGAGAGATTATACATTTGAACCTCCTCAAGGTAGTGTGTTAATGTCTATGAAATAAAATGTAAGCAAAAAGACATGGGGTCATCAATGAAGAAAAGGAAAAAACCCCTGTATGTTACCAGATGACTGGTCCCACAATGTTATAGAGCCTGTTGTAACAGACAACATTGTGTTATATTTTGTTTGACACAGAAAATTTCTCCATTATAATTCTAAGCAATTTAAAGGACACACTGAGTTATGATCTTTTTAATTAATGAAAAACACTCTTAGTCAAGCTTAAGACAATACATACCAGAGAAAGCAGAAAATATTTCAGATATAGGACTTGAGAGATGATAATCTTATTAGGTAAGTAAATTTTGTCCCTCATTAGAATACTTAAAAAAACAATTGCGAACAACACTATAATAAAACAAAATAAAAGATATCTCATGTTACAGCCAGTCATGGCTCTTATGAGAGGATATAGTAGATGAAAGTATCACAAATATTTAAGCACATCCCCAAAATCCTGAGCAGGTATATGACCATTACCAAATCCTGTAATCATAGAATCATTAAGGTTGGAAAAGACCTCCAAAATCATCAAGTTCAACCTTTGACCGGACACAACCATGTCAACTAAACCATAGCACTAAGTACCACATTCAGTCATTTCTTGAACACTTCCAGGGATGGTGACTCCAGCACTTCCCTATGCAGCCCATTCCAACGTTTGACAGGCCTTTCGATAAAAATATTGTTCCTAATGTCCAACCTAAGGTCCAGCCTGTGACCATTTTCTCTAGTCCTGTCACTAGTTGCCTGGGAGATGTAGGCTCACTACAACCTCCTTTCAGGTAATTGTAGAGAGTAATAAGACCTTCACTAAGCCTCCTTTTTCTCCATGGAAAACCACCCCAGCTCCCTCAACCACTCCTCATAGGATTTACTCTCTAGATTGCTCACAAACTTTGTTGCCATTCTCTGATTTTGTTGCAGCACCTTTCTTGGAGGGTGGGGAACTGGAGACAGTACTTGAGGTGTGGCTTCACCAGTGCCTGTATTATACCTGCATGTAAACTATGTATGTATGTATTATACCTGTATGGATCTCAAAACCTCTGTTTCCCTCTTTAAATATGCTGCAATATTGGAGTTGCCAAGCACTTAGGTTGATTCCATTTAGTTTTAAGGTTTCAAGATCAGGTCTGGCTGACTAATGAGGACAACTATTAAAATCTGCTTTTTCAGAAAATTATCATACATCTGACATAATATTCTAAAAACAATGATTGAATATGCAACATCAGAGAATATGCCAAATACTTTTTCATGCTTCTAGGGAAATTTTAATTTTTTTAGAAAAGCTGAAGTTCTGAAAAGACAGACCTGTGGATGTGCTATGAAGACCAGAGCGCAACAGCACTGCAGGAGACTGTGTGAACTTTATTGTATAGTCCGTGCTTGAATCTTAGAAGCTTTCAAGATTGTTGAAAGATTTGTCTACATAAATTAACTGTTTTCAGGTAGTCAGGGAATAGTAACCACCAGCACAGAAGTCTAAAACATAGTTGAGTTGTCTGTAATGTAGTGAAATTACTCTGGATTGAACAATGTAGCCTACTTTGTTGTCCTGGTTCCAACAAGGCAAGGTTCCAATAACTGGAAGGGAGATGCTCTGTACCACATCATGTCACTGCCAGGGCAGGGGGAAGGGACTCTCTTCAGGGAAGAAAGGTTTCCTGCTGAGAATACAGGGCAGGCAGAATGGTTTGATATTGTTTATTGTTGGGGACTTACCATATCAATCTTTTCTTTACTTATCAATCTTTTCTTTACTTATACCTTTAGTTATTCATATTGCTGCTGTTACTGTTAGTTTTCTTATCTCATTGCTGTTTCCAGGAAATTGTTCTTATCTCAGCTGTGATCTTTGCCTTTTGTGCCTCCAGCTGGAGAGGGAGGGGAAGCAGCATGTGATTTTAGCAAGAGTAAACGAACTTGGAGAATGCTCAGCCTAAAACATTACAACTGTGCATAAGAATTGCCAGAGATAAAATACATACTTTTCAGCAAATGAATGACCAATGAAAAGGCAACACAAGCAAAACCTAAAAGCAAGAAGCCACACCTTTCTCTTGAAAAATAACCTAACAGCAATGGGACAAGGATATATACCGAAAAGAAGCTCACTGGTCTAGGCTTCTTGGGAATACCTTTGCAAACTATTTGGCAAGAAGGATATAAACTGAGAAACATACAGGTTTATGCTATATGTAAGCCTGTATTATGTTATTTTATGCATCAATATAGGTAGTTTAGTAATTAGTTATTTAATAAAACTTAACCTTAGGTGAATGTCATATGGTTGCTGTGATTTATTTAAATTTAATTTCTTGACCTGTTCCATCATCTGATACCTTCACTACATGTAGGAAAGTATGTCTCCATTATTCTCTGTGAAGACCCATGCAAAAGAAATCCTTCAGGTTTTCTGTAATCTCTTTATCCTTTAATGCAGAAATCCTTCCATATGAATTCCTAATTTAATTCTATATTTGTTAGCAATGAAGTCAACATACTTCATTCTCCTGTCAGACTACTATTCCTGATATTTTAAAATAGCCTTTTTTTGGATTATCTTTTGTTCTTTATCCATATAGCACCCAGCACAATAACAATTAGATAATGAATCAGGTTCTTAATAATCTGTGATAATAAAGACAACTGTCTTTATTCTTAGCTTTATATATTTTCTGAAGATATCTGTCATCTTTAAAATATATTTACATTAAAATCACTTTATTTTTAGTGTGATCTATAGTTTTCCATTGGATTTTCCCACTATTTCTTTGTCTGCAGCTAGAGCTGGATCAGGTTCTGAACAAAATACTTTTCTTTTTGCTGTTTGCAAAGTAAAATTTCATGGCTTCATGTCAGCACTAATTGACATGAATTCTGTTCTTATTATTTCATGCTATTCTGATAATCCTAATAAGTTTATGAGAAAGTGTATTTACACTATATTTAATTTTTCTATGGTACTGTGTTTTGAGGTAACACTTGCGATGTAAATGAAAAAGGGTTAATTAATCTTCAAGTTACCCCAAATTGACTTTTTGTTTTAAATAAATGCTTTCTAGGATGTCTTATTTTTTCTTTCATATCATTACCGTTTCGTAGATTACATGTTTTTGAAGGAAGAGGTTTCCTTCAACTAAAGCATGAAATGTATTAACTGATTTGCTTAAAATTATATGCAGCAGAATATTCATCAAATGCTTTGGCAATATTTAGTAATTAATGTTTTTTGGAGACACTCAACACTTCCACATAAGAGCTACTTTGGTGTTTAAAATTGTTTTGGGTAGATCATATTTCAAAGAGAGATGTTTTCTTCATTTTATGTCAGCCAGCATTGGTTGTCGGAGGTTTCACCATCCAAACAACTGCAGAGACTCTCGGGGCAGATACTGCTGGGAAGAGCTCAGAGGAAGGATACTGCCAAGTTTACAGAACAGGCAAGTGTGATAGCTTTTTATTTCCACTGCTCAGCTGGGTCTCCAATGTAAAATTAGCTGAGTGAAGCATGGTACAAGTTCAGCCTAGGCAGCACTTTCAGTCAGAACCTGAGAACTGATCATGATTTTCCCTTGTAGCTGTATACATTTACATCTTCAAAGAAGGCTTTATTTTATCAAAGCCTAAGCAACCGGCCTCTCCTGTTTCAGTTTTAAGTTGTGTTTTCTAGTGCTTATTTTTGTTCTTTTTATTCTCTTTCAACTAATTTTATCCTGGTGAGAGGTGAAACTTGGATTTGAGGAAGAGCGTGCATGATTACCGATTATTTCCTGGTTTCTGAAGAAAATCAGACCTACAACAATCAGGGCTATGTCTCTGTCTGTGCACCCACAAAGGCATTTAAAAATACTGGTCAATTTGAATAAACCTGACAGGAGGTAATGGTCTCATTGTCCTCCTCAATGATCTCAGGATGGTAAAGCTGTTGTCTTCAACGACAGGAAGAATGCATCTCAAGGATGTTAAAAACCTGTAATTCTAATCAAAAATAGTTAGAAAAGAGCTGTTATTAGTGTGTAAGACAGAAGCTGTTAATGTCCAAACATGGACAAGCTACACTCAGGTCTCACATCTCATTAACCACTACAGGATTAATTATGAAGCACATATCCATAAGAAACTAAGTTGGATTTTATCCTACTTACAAGAATATTTAAATCCTAGACTTTTATGTTAATACACCAATCAGCTGTGAAATTTATAATTCTGCTTTTCATGGACTTCTCAAGGATTTTTCCTAAAGTCCTAGCAAATAGTACCATTGAGATATTTGAAACAATCTCTCTTGAGCTTATATCCTAGGCAAAATCCTACAAATTTTATAATTTCTGTAATAGTTTCTGTCAGAAACCAAGAAGCAACACATTTGTTCTCTAGCACTATTTTTTTTTTCAATGTGCACTGTGTAGATTTTTATACTCTTCTGTTTCCTTGGCAGTGGACTCAATGAAAATCTATTTCTCTCCATATGCAAAATTACTTAATTATAGTAATCAGAAAAAATATTAAAATGGCAAATTTATTTTCATATTAACAAAGCCACCCATCTCCGAAAATCTGATATCAAAGAAATATCATTAATATCAAATGCATTATATGGGCAAGGCTACCACAGTAGTCTCCTCTGAAGTCAACAAAAGTCTTTTGCCATGTTTGTGGTGGTTTTTTAGAAAAAAGTGCTAACACTGTTTCGATTAATTTGTCACCAATAATTTCAACAAAGTGCCTGAAGGTTTTTCAGTGCCTGCCCAATGCCATTCAGAACAACAAAATGAAACAGTGAGTCTCTTAAGTAAATTCTAAAATTATTTAAATTTGTCTTTCTTGGTAAAATCACTGCTGGTATTTTTAGAAACCCTTGGAAATTAGGTTTGCTTGGTCCCTGCAGTCCATTTGTCACAATAAGAATGTCAACAACCCCGAGCGCATCTGGGTAGTAGCACTCATTTAATAATCAACAGGATGTGAGCTGTGACACTACTTGATTATCTTACATACTCACTTGATCACTCTGCCTCCATCTTTATGATTCTTTAGTCTTTAACTCTCTTCCACTTCCAGAATTTTGCTACTGGCCTGAAGTGGCTGGGCAAAAGGTTCAGATTTCATTCTGGGAATCCGCTCATGAGTCTCAGTATCTCCATAGTTCTCCTCCATTGCCAGACCGTCCCTCCAGTCTCAGGCTTTCGTAGAATCCTAGAATAGAGTCACAGAATATCCTGAGTTGGAAGGGGCCCACTAGGACATCGAAGTCCAACTCCTGGCCCTACACAGTACAGCTCCAAGAATCACATCATGTGCCTGAGTTTTCTTCATCTAAATACTCTATGTGCAGAAACATAGCATGTCATGGATTGAGTGCATCCGTGAGAAGGACTTGGGGATCTTGATGGATGAAAAGCTTTACATGCCCTGGAAATGCACACTTGCAGCCTAGAAAGCCAACTGTGTCCTGAACTTTTTCTAAACAAGTGTGACAGAATGCTGAGGGAGATGACTCACCCCTTCTACTCTGCCCCCATGAAACCTCACCTGGAATACTTTGTCCAGCTTTGGGGCTCACAAAATAAGAACTTGAACCTGTTGGGGAGACTCCAGAAATGAGCTGGATGCTCAAAGGACTGGAGCACCTCTCCTATGAAGGCAGGCTGAGAGATCTGGGGTTTAGCCTGGAGAAGATAAGGTCCCAAGGAAACATCCCCTACCATACCTTAAAAGGGGGCCACAAGGAAGCTGGAGTGGAACTCTTCACAGGACATGTAGTGACAGGATAAGAGGGAATGGCTGAAAAAGAGTAGGTTTAGATTAGGAAGAAATTTTTTACAGTGAGGGTGGTGAGGCACTGGAACAGGTTGCCCAGAGAAGATGTGGATGCCCTGGAGGGGTTCAAGGCCCAGCTGGATGGGCCAGAAGATGTGAATGCCCCACCCCTGGAGGGGTTCAAGGTTCAGCTTTGAGAACCTGGACTAATGGATGGTGTCCTTGCCTATGGCAGAGGGGTTGGAACCAGATGATCTTTAAGTTCCCTTCCAACCAAATACATTCCATTATTCTATGATAGCAAACTTTCCTAGTGCTAAACAAAAGTTCAAGGGTGGGACACATTACTTTATAACACTACAAACAAACAAAAACTCAAACAGATCTACTGTAAATATGGGCACAGGCAGAATCTTAAATACAGAAATATGAATAAGAGGATAATAAAATAAAATGTTTTGACAAATTAACAAGACATCCTGTAATATTCCAAAATCAAAATACATAATGTGTTAGGAAAGATGATCTTTAGCTCACACAAAACCTTTACCTGCCTTTGTGGTCATTTCAGTGTGGTTTTCTAGTTATGAAATAAAGCCTAGAAGTGTCAAATGATGTAGGTAAGTAAGCAGACAATTGTTAAGTATTTATGAATAGGAACACTTCTGGACTTGGATATAGCATATGCTTTTCTTGATTGGCTAGTCAATGTTAAAGTAATACATCTTGCAACATCAGTATTAGAAACATTTCATATCACAGTTTAAAGGTTGGAAGGATCTTGTTAACTGTCATATTATGATATATGCATGATATGCAATAACTTCTGCTAGTTAGAAAATGTTTTATGTTCTTTTGCAGAGATCCTATTTGACAACTTATGTGACTATTCCTTTTCAGTGTTGGAATACAGATTTAGCAATAGTTTAAAAATCACCCTATGTGCAATGACAGGGAAATAAGGTTTCTTATTTTGTCTTTGCCACAGATTTTTAGAAATACAGAGGATTCATGTGGTTAGGACCTGCAGTCCAGCAAACATTGTAATGATCATAAAGTAGTACTATAAATCATGCAAAGTCAGGAGAGTGATCCTATAACTAGTGATTAGAACTACATAGCCAAGGAAAAATGTAACAAAGAACATTCCAGAAGGACTGAGATTATCTGATTACCTAAAACATATGGAAAGCTACTTAAACCTCTTCAAAAATCCTTTAGCCTATATTTTAATGTATTCAATATTTAGCTTTTTATCTGTAGCTTTTGGTCTTGTCTCAATTTTAAAAAAAACAACTTGAACATTTCATTTTACCTTCTCCATTAACCTAAATGACATATAGATGTTATAATCTTACTGAAGACTCTTATGATTAACACCATCCTAAACCTCTCTTCTTGTAAACTCTTGTGCATCTTGAAACATGAGAAAGAGACAAGATAAACTACAGTTAACCACAATATAAAAGCTTCAGGACAGAATTCAATTGACCAGTACTATAGTCTCTATTGCATCATAAAGAAACTAATGGAGCTATTCACTCACTGATTTCTAACAAAGTCAACAGCTGTTAATAAAGGATGTTGAAACAAATAGTCATACTTCACAATGGATCCTGATCATCCCCAGAAACCAATAAAAAATGGTGACCTCAGTTAGAAGCCTATGGTTACTGTTGTTTTCCGAACTAAATCTATAAAAGTGAAAGAAATGTGATGTATATATACATGCTATTGAAAGAAAACAGAAGTTTAGAACATGCAGCTCCCAAGAGTTTGCTCATTGAATGAAGTTTGCATTAAAGCTTCCTGGAGAAAACCAAATTTTGAATCCTTCTGAAATTACTATTGAGAGCCTCCTGATATCTATGCACAAATCCTCATGTATTTTCAAAAACTCAAAACCCATGCAAAATTAGGCCACAAGTTGAAAGCTAACTTTCATGATGAAAAATCTTAAAGATATCCATGCAAAAAACAAAGTCAACAGTAAGGAGAAGATGCTGAAAAATCTTAGTATGAAGGGAAAATAAATACCCACTGTATAGTATATACCATCCCCTGCTACAGCTGAGCAGAGAAGAGAAAAATTAATGAAGGCCTCATGAGGTGAGACAAGGACTAGGAGAAAACACTCCAAGGGTAAAACAGGCTCAGCTTGGAGGTATAAAGAGTACTTATTACTAACAGAGCCAGAAGAGGATAATGAAAAGTAAAATAAGCCCTTAAAAACACCTTTTTTTCCCCCAACCCTTCCCTCCTTCCCACCAATGGCACAGGGAGACAGGGCATGGGGGTTTGGTCAGTTCATCATCCAAGGTTTTCTTCTGCTGCTGAGGGAGAGGAGTCCTTCTCCTGCGAGACCGTGGAGTTCCTCCCATGGGAGACAACTCTCTGTGAACTTCTCCAGCATGGCTCCAAACCTCATGAGCAGCAGTTCTCCCAAAACTGCTACAGTGTGAGTCCCTCCCGTGGGCACACAGTCCTCCCAAAACTGCTGTGGCATTGGTCACTCTTCCATGAGGTGCTGTCGGACAGACTGCTCTAGCCTGGAAGTAGGGCCCTCTCTCTCCACTGTTCTCCCACAGGATCACAGCCCCCTCCAGACATCCACCTGCTCCAGCATGGGTACCTCCCCCACGGGCTGTGGGTGGATCTCTGCATCCCCCCTGGATCCCCACAGGCTATGAATGGATCTCTGCATCCCCCTGGATCCCCACGGGCTGCAGGGGCACAGCTGCTTCACCATGGTCTCACCACGGCCTGCAGAGGAATCTCAGCTCTGCCTCCTGGAGCACCTCCTGCCCTCCTTCTCCACTGACCTTGGTGATTCCATGACGTTTCCCTCACGTGTTCTCACCTCCTCCTCTTCTCTGACTAGAAGGAAAAAAACTCTGCATGCCCCACTTTGTTTTGATTTTCTTCTTAAATATATTATCACAGAGGCATTATCAGCCTCTCTCATTGGCCCAGCTTTGGCCAGCAGCATGTCCATCTTCAAAGCCATCAGGGATTGGTTCTTCTGGGCATGGTGAAAGCTTCCAGCAGCTTCTCACAGAAGCCACCTCTGTGGCCCCCTTGCTACCAAAAACCAGGACATGCAAAACCAACACAGTATACTTCAAATTATTCATTGTTAAAGAATGATGAGGAAGAGATATATATTTTTTGTGCACACAGATCTATTTTGAAATAGCTATGCCTCAGGAAAAAAAAATATGAGAGAATGAAGTAAAAGTGTAGCCAATGTACAAAAAAAAGAGGGAAAAAAGTTGAAAAATTAGGTTCAATTGAAAAAAGGAAAAAACCCCTCAATTTAAAACTATTTCGCTTGACCTCTATTTGTGTTTGAAAAAAACACACCTAGGCCAAAGCACCTAAGGCTGAAGCACCTTGAAGTGATCTGCCTCAACAATAATTAAGACATTTACTTATATTTTACAGTTACTGATGTTTTCAATTTAAATAGGTCCTACAATGGTCAGCAGAAAGAAGAAATAAAAGGAAAAGTGTATAAACACATTCTAGTTCAACAAAGATTATTTGAAAATTTTATGTTCAAGGATTTCAAATACCTGTACCAGAAAACAAATCTGACTGCAGTATAATCTAGCTTCATTCCACCAATACTGCTCTCTTCCTCACAACACCAACGTTATCTCTAATTCAATGAGAAACATATTTACAGGAGAAATTTTTATCAATCATAAAATATTCCTTAACAGCTCAGAGATAGTGGGCTTATAGATAACTCCATAGAGACTTTTGCAGGTTAGTTGAGAAAGTGCACACAGAAGATTTCCATAAACAATAACTCTGATACAGAAGATTTTCAAATAGAAAAGCCTCAGGGATCTATTCTTAGGCATCTTTTTCTTTTTAATTCCTTTTTCTTTCATGTTTTGTTTATTAAATTTTTAAGATAAAGGAACAAAAAAAGGACAGACTCTGGAAGTTCCAAAATATATATATAATTATTAGATCGATAAACAATTCAGCAATTCTTAGAGGACATTCAAATAACCTTCTACAATAAAAAGCCTACACTATATGTGAAATACAAATCTTAAGAGATAGTTAACATTCCAGGCAAATACAAGCATATTGGTAATGTTGATTTAGCACTCTTAATTTTGTTCAAAATTACCTCCACAGATCATAGACTCAAAGAATAATAAAGAGAACAAAAGCAGCCCACCACAAAGAAATGTGCCTAAAAGGAACAGCAATAAATAAAATAAAAACTGGAAAACTGGATAGATAATAAACAAATAAGTAAGTAGAATAGTAATATTTCATCAGCCCCTCACTAAGCAAACACTGACTCTGAAATCTGATCTATAATATCGTTTAATGCAAACAATATATAAAAAATTTACTGCCAATCATCCTGTATTATCATGTCTATGGTGTGGCATTGTTGAAATAAATCACACGATCTATATTTTAGGACCTTGTTACTTGTTATTACATCTCTATATTTTTGGGAAAGAAGCAGCATGTTGCAAAATAACTGAACTCATAACAAATTTGGCCTGATGCACCCTTGCATAACCTCAACTATTCAATTTTATTGGGGCAACCTGCTCAAAATTTTTGTCTGAATTAAAAGAGCACTGTTACTGTTAAGTATCAGTTAGATAAGTGCATGCATTCCTTTCTCTGCAAAATGAATTTTTACCCAGTCTGTCCCATATGGCCTTCAATTATGTATTATGACATCTTTGATCTAGGTTATTGGAAGTGTCAAATCAAACTTTAACAAGGTGTAAGGAAGGATAACCAGGAATGAGGTGATTCTAAAATGAAATTAATATTAAAAGGGATCTTTATTTCACCTCCATGACTACAGAAAAAGGAAACGATGAATGTTCTCTTTTTGTCATGGATCCAATACTTGGGCACCATATAGTGCAGATCAAAAAAAAACTTTTGAGAGTGCAGATTGCTCTGCAAAACATTCTGCTCACTTTCACCTGCGACAAAATTGTGTATTTAAATATCCCTATGGTGTCATTTGGGAAGCTGGAATCCTAGGACACAAATTGGTTTTATAAATTTGTACCTATAACATATATTTTGTACCACTGTAATCAATTAATTATCCAGTCTGGCAAGGCTATACATTTTATTTTTTAAAATTTTATATTAGTTTGCCTATATTGATTTCTAATGACATGATATATATCATAACTTTAATTTCATTTACTCTATCATTCCCAAAAGGCTAAATTTGAAATTTGAAAATTATTTCTGTGAGTTAGTTTCTACAATCAAAAAAAAGCCCTCTAAAAATTCCAAGATTTCTATTTAATCAAAATGTGAAAAATTCAGAATGACTGCATATACTTTGTTACTTTCTGAACTTGAGACATCCCTATAAAAACTCCGAAGCAATCAAAGGAGTTCTGTGAATTTCCTTTTCTGCTCTATAAAAGATGTCTTTTATTTAAAATATCTTATACAATGTGAACTATAAATATATGTAAATTATTATAAAAGAAAGTTCCTCTTCCAAAACCCTGTGTATCCTAGGCAAAACAGAGACTATTTTTAAAATATAATTTAGAAACTGATGGGGAAAAAATACAACTCTAAGATATGCAACATGGTGCCTGTGTTAATGGAAAGCTACAGTCATTTATTTAATATTAGTTCCTATGCCACTTGAGAATTTTTTTCAAGTGTGTTAAAGACATAAGACAGAATCAGAAAACACTGTCATGGCATTTTTATAATATGACAATGATCTAAACATTTTAGTCAAAGTGAGGAAAAAAAATAATTAAGGAATTTTGCCTTGCCAAGGAGACCAATATAATTCTATTGTAGACTCATAGCATTTAAACCAGAAAGCCATCAATGCATTAAGGAATCTAAAGGGCTAGAGTTGTGATTTCCAGCACACGAGATGTCCTGACCTTGCCTGTGAGGTTTTTAAATGAGGTTGATCATATGGTTGGTATCTACATCTCCAAAAGCTGTCTTGGGCTTTCTTTTTAGTCAATGGGAAATTAATCGATACAGACAATGGAATTTTTTTAATTAGTCATTTTATCTTTAAAAGGCTTTAAATTGATCAGATTTGTTAGAGACGTAAGTTATAGGCTTTTCAGACTACATAAAGGGACCTATAAAGGGAGCCAACTGCTCGTAGAAGCACTTGCTATTAAAAGAAAACAGTCCCACATATCAAGAATTATTTTGTACTATAATTTAACTCATTAAACCGTTCATTTTTCCTAGTAACACCTTTCTATATGTTTGGGCAAGGTGCTTGCAAAGAGACATAACAAATTTGCCATAATTTCCCATAACCCTGCACAATTTTTATAGAGAATTTGTTTCTTCTTTTGGACCCACACTGGCATTCTCAAACTGTTTATCATTATGATATAGACTCAGGATCATTCAATTATCTAGTTCATTTCAACTCCCTCCTTGAAGGTGGACAGTTTTTGTAGAAGTACCCAAAAATCATAGGCTCTAATTAGTTTACCTAATTATAGGCTCTAATTAATTTACCTGTCAAAAAACATTATTATAGATGCTGCTTAAAGTTTCATAATAAAGATGGCAAAAATTATTTAAATTACTCAAATAATCAAAGGAAGGTGAGGCTTAGTTTTATGGCTATATATATGTACAGAATTACAAGCATATGTTTATCTCATAAGAAATAAAGGTTGGCTGTTTCTCACCAGCTTACTTGCTCATTTAAATATTGACTTTTAAGAACGTAAATTAGTTTTCATTATTAAGAGTCCACATAAATACTGCAGACAAAAATACATTTAAAATTTTAAAATTTTATTATAGAAGCTCTGCAAAATCTAATAAAACAGACATAAAGGATAAGAACATATACAAAAAATTTTACTTAGAGGTCAGTTACTTTATTAACAGGTCTGAAAATTGTACTATGCTCTTACACATAAATTATTTATTATTTTATTATTTGTTCTATTTCATAAGAACATAAATGTGATGGTAAAAACCCCTCGACAATATGTTTATAAAAACCTGTTGTTGAGCTTCAGATAAAAGATATGGCAGTAAGTTGAGAAGAGAGTTCTTATGAATGCTTTAATTGTTTGGGGCCATAGGAAATGAAATCAGATTAAAAAAAAAAAAAAAGGACTCAATTTTACTCACTTTTGTTCTTTGATCCACTGATTAACATTTGCAACCACTAACTCACTTTCCTGATGGAGGTGACTGTTGTCAGTTCGTGCTGCTTCCAGAGACTGGCACAAAGTTTCCAGCTGTGGATGCAGAGAGATCAAAGCATATGATGGACTCCCTAGAACACACTCTATCTGGAATACTAATAATAGTCTGCACTACTTGTAAAGAATCAAGTCATTTTTCTCCACTCCTTCAAATAATCAGGGTTTCCTTGTACATGCTATTAATTGATTCAATATGCTAGAAGGAATGTCTGAACTTTTCCCACGCCTTACGTTTACCCGTTTATTATAATATACACTAGTCTACCTCCAGAGGTTGTTTTAATTGAAATCAGATTTATTTTATAAAAATGGAACCATTATAACTTACTATGTTTCAGTTTAAATGTTTTATTCTTTCCACTTTTTGTTTTATTTTTGCTATGTATTTCTTTAAGATTAGCTCTTTGGTCATGGCTCATTGAATTTAGTATAGAAAGAATTTTAGAGGGATGGAGTTATTTTGGTAGTACCAATATATAAAAAAAAAATAGGGAGTGCTGAAAGACTGAAAACCTAAAACTTGGGAGTTGAATGTCAGACTTTCAACTTTATATGTCCAAATGGAATCAAATACAAGCCAATGGTGTTAAAAATCTGTTAACATCTGATAGATAGTCAAGGCCTAGGTAAAATGATAAAATGGTTTGATGGTTTCTGAACAACCTCTTTTGGTGCAATTCACATCCCATTTTGGATGCAGTTTACATCACAAAAGGCATCACAAGATGAATTCTACTAGCATACTCTAAATGGGCCAAATCCTGATTTTTTTCAGTAGTCCACTTCTCACCTAGCTGCCATAATCACTACTAGTGCATGCTGACAATAATTTATAATTATGCAGAAATTAATTTCTAGGAAAGTAAATACACTTTCAAGGTCTGTAATGGTAACAAAATTCTGAGTGGAGAAACCTTTTGTTCAACAAACAATAACTAAAGCTTACATGAAGAAGAAACAAGTGAGAGCAGAATAGATTGGTCTTGGCTACATTGGCCATAATAGATTTAGAAACCATTGCTGGCCAAATAGAAGAATTCTACATACAAACAAGAAATCTACGTACGAAACCATATGTATATTTTTAAGAAATGTATATATATATATATATGTATGAACATATATATTTTCATGTTTTTCAAATGAGAACAGACATTTAAAATTAACATTTCCTTCAATAACGTTTTACCATTTTTAAACCCAAGAAAAATTAGCATCAAAAGTTTTTGACTGCTGTTCAACATAGTAGTTTCATACCAATAACATCTAAAACTTCTGAGTGTAACAAACCTTCAAATATTATGCATAAAAGCCTCTTATGGTATTAATATGCATAATATATAATGGAAGAGACAATATATATCTAATTAAAATCAAATCAAAATAATATCCGTTCATCTTGTGAGAGCAATCTGTTATGCATGTTAATGTTATACAACAGATTACATTAATACTGTAAAATCAGTTTTACTTTTTTTAAAGATCTTTAAAACATTATCATGTATTACTAAGCTACACATCATTTATATCTGGTTGCTTTTGTAATTATGTAAAATTAGAAAAGAAGGTTTAGTAATTGACAAGTTATGATTTCCTGATATACTGACAAAGCATACAAAATATGTCAAACAGATGTTGACAAAAACAGGTTGATCTGTAAGGTTTTAGAAGGGTTACAAATATGAGTGGTTCATATATTTATAGAAATATACATGTCTATATTTTTAAATGAGAGTAATTTGAAACAGAAAACCACATACATCTACACATGCAATATCAAAAATATTGGAAAAAAATCATATTTCAAGTGTTCTGTCTTAAAAAATGAGACAATAACAACTGATGTGGATACACAGTTTCAATAGGAATAAAACTAAAGTTTTCATAATTTTATCATTTTTATTTAGACTTTTGAAAGATAATCATTGGCAGTATACTCCTTTTTCTTTGCTTTTGAAAAGTTGTGAGCAAGTTGTAGTCCTCATAAAAACGAAATTTCAGTAAATGCAATTTAGGTAGGTAAACCATGACCTTACAATAAAGAGAGTGAACATCCTTCTAGCATTTTTCATCATTTTCAATCGGTATTATGTGCCTTCCCATCTAGCTTGACATCTCTACAGAAAAGACAAAGGAATGTGCAAACTCATAGTAATTTTGGACCAAGCCATATTACGCAGGAAGAAATTATAGTTACCAGCAATTTCTCCCTGTCTCCAATAATCTTTGCTGAATCATTGCTTGGAGTGTGTGGATACCACCAAGCTGCTTAGAGATTGATCTCAGCAATTAGCAAATGGCTAAGGGGCAAGTCTGAGCACTATGTTCTTTAGGTATGAATTTGTCACCTCCGTCACGTGAGCAGAGACATACTGGCTACTGGGAATGGGGCAGAGCTGAGCAGACAGCAAATGGGGCTCTACAAGACTATTTCTTTTCCTGGGAAACCTAGGTTAGATGGTGACCTGTACAGAAACTTTCTGTTACTTCTACAGCCTGCCCCCTCCTGAAGCTGCCTGCACTCTGTGCCCAGCCATGTGCTGGTAAGTACCGTGGCACTCTCCTCAGTTTGATCATGCCATTGCCCAGGCAGGTTTCCATGAAAAGTGAGGTCCAGTGGTTGAGAACAAAGGAACTGTTGTATACTGAGCATTGTTCCAATACAGAGGTAGTTAAGGATCACACCTTAGCCCAGGAGCACTCCAAGATGCACATACATGTAAAAAATATGTGCAAAAACAATTGAACATAATTATAAGAGATTAGATATGCAAACATGCTTAAGTAGAAAGCTGAGATTAAGCCATTAAAGTCATCCCCACTTGTGTCCTAAGAAATAAGTTGAACCCAGTTTCACATAAGTAGTTCCTTTGCTAGCCCAGCATTCTCTGAATAAATTAAATTAATAAGATAAGCAAATGTGAGGCCCAGCCTTAGTAGGAAGCTGCTTTTACTGGATCAAGGGCTTTTCTTCTGCACCATGTAATTCTAATTCATCACATTTTCCAAATATTGTCAACAGTTTGAAGTATTGTTTTTGTAGAGATGTGCTTCTGCTACCAGAAAGTATGCAACATTGTTCATAGTGAATTTTACCACAAATTGAGGCACTTTTTTTGCCCTAAGGAAAGGCTACCAAAGTTGTAGAGTGGATAATCACTGACTGATGTGAGTGTACCTGCGTAATACAAAACAATGAGCCTTGGCTCCTACGTGATTTTAGGAAATTCCATTACTAAAAATTTTCTTGGGAACAAAATTACACATACATCCAAGTTTCATGATGTTAAGTTACTGATGATGTTAAGTTGCTAAGATGTTAAGTCAATCTAAGCATGCTGAAAATGTTTACAATTAGAAATGAAGTGTAACTTCAGTGCAAAAGTGAAGTCCTAAGGTTGCGCCAAATTAACAGATTTTGCATTTAGAGGTGAATGAAGGAATGAATAATAAAACAAGTTGACAGTGATATTCTGTTTATGTGAGTGGTAGAAGATACAGTATATTTTATCAGTTGCCTACAACATATAAAATCAAATATCTCAAATAAAAATTTTGTCTTTGTCCAGTTTTTAGAACAGTATATCTGGTTTTCTACTGTTCTAAAATCTGAAAATTCAGAACCCTTCACTACTGCTCAAGGTTTGGCTTCTAGAAATTATACTCTGTAACTGGATTTATACCCTGTATTAATGTAATTTAATTATACTTTTCTAAACAAAATTCCTGAAATATGAACAATCTTGGTTCAGTTGGTTGCTCTGTATACATGAGTAAGATTTAAAGAGGGTGATCTTAGTTTGGCTCTCTCTAGAATCTCTCTCTAGAGCTGAGAAGAGAGTCAGTTACTTTAAGAGTGACAAGTGAGTACAGAGACATGATGGGAGCATAGTCCATTTATTCAAACATACCTCCTAAAATTGGTTTTACAACAGATAGGATGGTGTCCTAATCTCCCTCTTATGTTTTCTCTGGAAAAATTACTGCAAAAAGGTCATAGCATGACTGCAGAAACAAGTTACAATGTGTTATTGGCAGAAGTTTCAGTCTTGCCTCACCCCTCTCCCTCAAGTCTTTTGTTCTTTTCAGAACCTTTTTCTAAACTATTATCTCATCTTTAACCATAATGATGAGGTAACACTCGTGTCCACCATATATTATGACTGGGGACTGATTATGGAAGATCATGACTTTATGAATGGAAGACATAGTAGTTTAATGGAGAAGAAATACATGGACATTGCAATGCTTCTGTGGAAAAAATCTATGTATTTAGGAGAAAGAATGACCAAGGTTTAAGGTTTTGAATAAAACAGGAAAGAATGACCCAGGCTTAAAACTTTGAATACAACTGAAATAAACAACTTACACATTGTTAATTCAATAAATAAATTTCTGATTCCAGACTCTGCCATAACATCAGTAAATTACCCATCTTCCCAGTAAGGAAATGGAGGCTGTCTGTCTAGTTAGGCAAATGTTACTACTTTTTTTACATGTAAGATTTTAATTCCTGGACAAGAAAAAGCACAAACAAAGCTAACACTTTTTCTGGTGCAAGAATATTTGTTTCATTAAAATGGTACATTGAGTAATTTGTCCGTAGTCCTCATACAATATTTTCTCTCATTTTGAGAGAATACCTTCTTTGCAGTTATGGTTTAAATCTGACAAAGATGCCATATTAATGGAAAAAAATTTTATGCAACAAAGAGAATATGAATATATGGTACTAGAAAATTTGTTTATATTTTGATTTACAATTATTTTTAACCTATACTTAGGCATGTTTTCTATACTGAAAAGCACTGCTTCATGTTTTCAAATACAGCTTTCTTTTGCTTTGTATAGACCCTTATTACTTTTGAAGTAAGTTGAACCAAGTTACATGATCACTAGATATAGTGATGAAGAAAGGTCTTGAGCCTGGGCCTGTAATACCTTACATGCACACTTCAAAATAGAATTTAACTTCTAGGATTCTGGTCTAAGTTTATTGTTGTTCCAGTTTTGTGGTTTAGATTTTACAGACACAGCTTTGGTGCATTCTAGTAATTTCTGTGTTTTCTCCTATTGTTGAAAGGATTATATGAATCTTTATTATTCATGTATACATAGAACAGGAGATGACATCAGCAATCATTTTACTAAGAAACATATCCTTCAAAGCCACTCAAATTTGTAAAGAAATCTTCCCATGTCACTTCACCATAGTTGTAGAGCATTTTGTCATCTAACATAGGAAGCTTGTGGAATTTCTATGACAGCATATTAGACAGTATGTTAGGCAAATAGACAAAAAGATAGGAAGAGCAGTCTTGAAAATATTCTTAGATATATAGCCTGTAGTATCTCTCTCTTAAATTCCTGGTTAGCAGTATACTAAATGGACTGATAACTTCATATTTAACCATAATTTTTCCTTAGATAATCAGTGAAAGCACAGAGGATTTTGGGGGGCTTGAAAATTGTGAAATTACGGAAGGAGTTGGGTGTTAATCAAGAATGGATACCAATTCCCTCTTTTGACTTCTTGTCTATATTGGCCATATTAGAAGTATGTACAAGTTAAACTAGGTTTGCAGATTATTTTTTGCCTTCACAGCTTGTTTTCAAAAAGACAGGATTTCTTAAAGACAATCTATAATTTTGTGGGTATCTGTTTTTATCTGCTTTTAAATTTTTCTATATTCCTACTGTTTATAATTCAAGTATTCTTTTGGTTTGTCAAGTTAAGAATCCAAAATTACAAGGCAATTTAAAAAAAGTCTGAAAGGACTTTTTAGAAATCCTCGTAACTACAGATGTTGCTTACAGGATGAACAAATTTGTAATCAACTCAAGAAATACTTTATAGGAAATGAAAAACACAAAAAACAAAACAAAACCAACTTACTTCAAGTTTGGAAAATGGCATCATTTAATAAGGAAATTTGACTCATTTAATTACTTTAAATCAGAAGAAGTGCATTACTCATGTTGCATAATCTAATTGTGGAATTAGTAATTCATTACTTAGTGAAGTGACACTTAAAAAAAAATCCGCCTTAATTTAAATTTATCATTATAAAGAGAGTGTAATAGAGTGGACAGGAATGAAGTTTTTTCTTTAGCTCCTTCCTCCTGGATGTTACTTACATTTTCAACAGAGGCAGATGGGACATCTGTATGGTGGGACACCTGTCTGACCTGATCACACAATTTTGTGATTCTGCCAGTTTCTTCAGTCTCGTGTCACTAATGGGAAGACATAGAGAAAGCAATTTCTTGTCAGCCTGAATTTTTGCAGATGTTTGTCACTGTTAAGTATGGGCCAGCATAAGTAGCACTGGAATCTTTAAAATGATAGCTAGATTACAGCCTCTCCTGGATCACCAGGTGAGACAGGTTCTTACACGTCACATTCTGCAGGAGCCTGTCTACATGTCCCAAGATATCTGGATTTATCCTATTTGGTTCTAACTGCTTATCTGATTAAATACATTCTTTAATGATTTTTTGCTCTTTTTTGTGCCCTTAGACCAACAGGGCCATGGAACTTTATAATTTAAATTTTGTGACGTTTATGTCTGGGGATTCTGTAATCTGCCTCCTTGTTCACTGGAGACCAACAGAAACACAATTTCGTGATCCTTGATCTGCCCTCCTATTGAGACTTGTTTCTCTTTATTGACTAGATGGATAAGCACAGATACCTAAATTCCTATAGGAGAACCATTTAATGGTGGCTGAATCAGTTTATTAAAAGAATATTTGTTAAACTCAGGTGTTTAATACAGAAATAAGGTAACACGATTCCTGACTTGCTACCTACCTTTAGTAGATATGCCAGGTCACAGTGTGGTCAGCTGCCTCTGCAATAGAATAAATCAAATTGAGCAACTCATTATTTCTCTTAATCATTGCAAAGGAAAGTAGCATTTAATTGCATACCTTAAAATCACAATAAACTTTTCTTCCATCTCTTCAGTAGGATAGGAAAAACAAGCAGTTTGTGGCACAGCTGATACAACTGAAAATTTCAACACCCTTCTCACTCTTCTCTTGTGTTTTGAAGGCATTAAACACCATGTATCTACTGTCCACCCATATTTGCTCTGGGGATGAAGGTAGTAAATGGTATGCAATGCCCTATTAGTATAGTAGCAACCATTCCCATTCTTTTTTCTTTTTGACATGTGGTATTGAAATATACAGAGTGTATATTGAAGTATATTTTTGAAACCAGAAAGTAATCAAGAGGATTCAGTGGCTTGTATTTTAAGCACTCTATGACAATATACTGTAATAAATTTTAGAGCTTTCAGATTTTGAAACCAAATATGCATCCATTTAAAAAAAGGCTGATTTTTCGTTAATAGCTTCAAATAAAAGTTCTCTACCATGAAGACACAGAAACATCCAAATGTTTTAAACTTAAATCCTGGAAATACCTGTCCAAATTTAGCAAGTTTTCTTGAAGGAGGAAGCTTATGGGCAAAAAAAGGAGGGGGAAATAAGGATGAGGGGCTTTACTTTGAACTCCCAGTTCAGCTAATTTCAGGGTTTTTTAAAATGAAGAAAGAAATTATTTTTCCTGCAGAAATATAAAGAAGATGCAAATAATGTGGAGAAAGACCAAATACTTTTTTTTTAATGGGGAAAGGCTTCCACAATGGACTCTGAGAAGTTTGGGAAAGGGACTATTATGTTGCTTTTGCAAACCCATATTGTATGATTTCCCCTTAAACAGTGGAGTTTTTCTTTGCTGCTATGCTTTGGGGAATAAAGATGAAAAGCTAGTAACAATTTGGCTGCATGTCTTTAATAAAATCCAGGATTTCCTTTGAGGTCACTAAAAGAAGCACAATTTCTAATTCATGTTTTAACAAATCCATAATGCATCAGTAGACTCACCTTCTTGCCTAAGAGAATACCACAGAAAAATCATGCTGTGGGTGCAAAAAAGAAGTGCACATCACTTTGAATAAGTAGTTGAATAGAAAAACTAGTTCATAAAAACTTCTGGTTCCTGTTTCCTGAACTATCTGCATGTTTATATTACTCAGTCATTGGGAAGAAGAAAAAAAACAGCAAAAATTGTTTTGGGACTAGGGATTAGACTGGAAGTCTCCCTGCTTCCTTTTGGCTTGATTCCTTTTTAGTCTTAGAAGTCTTTTATTTTTGGCAGCACAGTGAGCTGACTTCAGGAGAAGAGAGGGCAGGTTTGCCCATCCCAGTTCCACAAGGCTTTGTGTTGGGCACAGCATGGCAGGTCTGACATGGAAAAGATCTGGCATTCGTCCACCTCTCCCCCTACCCTTAGGTACCACTAGAACAGGAGTCCATGCCCTTTAATACTGCAGGTTATATTGGCTTGAGGCTTTTGTGTATGCTAGGCATACTAACTAGTTTATACTCTGCATAAAATTTATAGGGAAAAAGCTGAATGCTGAATTCAGTTTAGCACCAGTTTGTCATGATTAGGTCTGATGAAAATTCAAACTAACATGCTAGCAGGACACCCTCCTATTTTCAGGGAACTTTGAATTCCAATTGCAGGCAAGTTGTGTTATTTGCTTAGGTGGCATCTCAAAATACAGGCTGCATTCAACTCTTAGTTTTAAGTACCGTATTCCCCAATGAAAATGTTTTACATCCTTCTGATTTCATTTTATATAAAACAAATGTAACATATCTAGGGACTAAACATAAATGAAGCAAAGACCATGCAGTATAGCAAAGGTTGAAAAAGCTTTAAATTCACGTAGGAAATAAAGTAACCAAAATGCTGTTTTTTATAGTGCATTTTTAAGTGACAGCTTTCAGACAAGAGTGGAATGGAGAATGTATATATTCTTTAACAAATAACTAACACAACAAGCAAATATAATTGGTTCAATAAAAGCATGGTAGATGAATATGATGGCAGACAATTAAACTGTTTCTGAAGTAGAAAAACTGGTATATTTAAATTCTGATGTTTCTGCTGAGGTCATTTCCTTGTTATTTATTTTAAAAGATGAGTGGACTTCAAACATTTAATATATTGTGCGACTGGTAAAGGTTTTACTTTTATTTCCCAACATCTAAATAGGAGCAATAAGTTTAGGAGAAACTACTCTATATTTTAATTTTTCAAATCTGTGTCACCTTCACTGAATATCTGGATTACTGCATGTTAATCCACAAAATAAAAAGTATCCCATTCAGTTTAATGGTTGCTGTTCTTGAACATATACATGTGGCAGTGCGGAAACTGTTAAACACACAAATTAAGAAACAAATATATTTAAACTGTCAAAATAGTTTATACGGAAAATGTCATTTGAGTAAAAAACCCCAATAAATAATTGGATATTTTAGTAAATATGTATGCAAAATGATGACTCCTGTGTGAATCTATTGCAGTGGATTTATTGAAGTAGATGTCTCAAAATAAATAGGCAGTGTAGATTCTGTGTTTGCATGGCTACCAAATTTCTAGAGTAGCTCAGATTAAACTAAACACTATCTACAACAGCTGCCTTAACATGTCCTCACAGCCAGTATTGATACTGATGTAGGCTGTCACTGCACCCTTAGAGGTTTAGGTCAATATTATGGTCACTCTTGTTGAAACATGTTTAGCCATCCTAACTAGCTCAAGATATGGTGGGATCCATTTCAACTGCATGTACCACTGCAGCAGGCTCTCCAAAGAAAGCTGAAAGGCTTTTCACCTACAACAGATTATTATTAGAATTCCAAATGGAGGAATCACAATGTCTTTGCTTAAAGAGAAGGGAATCAAGATCAGCCAGAAATGCATAGAAAAATGGCAGATCTTTATAATGAGCTTTTCTTGGAATCACAATCACAAAATATTTTAGATTAGAAGGGACTTTGGAAATCATCTGCTTTCAACCCCCTGCTATGGGCGCAAACACCTTCTGCTAGACCAGGTTACTCAGACTTCCATCCAACCTGGCCATAAACACCTCCAGGGATGGAGCATCCACGCCTTTTCTGGGCAGCCTGTTCCAATGCCTCACCATCCTCACAGAGAAGAGCTTTTTCCTGATATCTAATCTAAACCTACTCTGTCTTAATTTAAATCCATTCATTCCCCCTTGTTCTGTCACTACATGCTCTTGTAAAAAGTCCCTCTCCATCTTTCTTGTAGGTTCCCTTCTGATACTGCAAGGCCACAATTAGGTCACCAAAGCCTTCTATACTCTGTTTGGGTTAGTTTATGTTACACTTACAGATGTTAACAAAATTTTTCTTAATCAAATTATTCTACTTATTTGTGACTCCTTGAATACTCAATATGTGTATTTGCTTCATGCATGCAACATTTAGTGCTCTCACAAACACATTTACTATTCTATCTTCCTACTATTTTTTCCCTGTATCACCTGTGGTTTAAAGGCGCAATTTACTTCTATGTTAAAACAAATAAAAGCTGCTGAAAAACTCTACAATTGAAAAACTCACACGGATAAGATTCTAAAACATAAATGCCATGAATCATAAAATATTTAAAGACATAAAAGTATTCCATTTTAACAATTTAAATAAACCCATAAACATACAATACTGAATCTCTGTGGATTCAAACTGCTACTTGCGTAGTATCAATAACTGTAAAAGTGACACATGACATCTGCTGCTTCTTGATTTTCTTTCCCATAATATCTACTCAAGTTTCTAATGCAGGGGAGAAAAGAGGGGGAAAAAATCTTTTAAAGCACAATTTTTTCTGTCTTTTTATTTCCGTCTAGGTGAAGCTGTGAATTTAAAATTCAGAGAAAAACAATAGGCAGTAGTTACCCTTCAACTTTACTAAAATACTTTGCTAACCTCAGTATATTTACAGTTAAGTAGTACTGCATTAACAGATTAAGTTACTTAACCCCTTTTAAGGTCTTTTCTTTTCTTGAAGGTTACTAATGCAATATTTGTTATTACAAACCTATTTAAAGATTTTTAATATATTTGAAGCTATATTTCCAGGCCTTTTTCTTGGAAAAAGTAAAAGAGGACTCTGCATAAAATTTATGGGGAAAAAACCTTGCTGCAATTTTTCATTATTTAATTATGAAAGTAGAAGTTTCATTAAGTATTACACAATAGTCATAAAAAGCCATTATGGTTACCAGATGAATGGTCATAGCAGGCCTGGATAGCAAGTAGTGATGACTAAATGTACTGGAATAAAGTTTATAATGGAAATTCCTGAATTCCCGCATCTCCACCCCCTAAAAAAACCTGCAATCACCCACTTTTACGCATCTATGTGTATATATAGAAAGAGAGATCATTCGATGTGCAGATTTTTGCTGGATATAGAAATATCTTCAGCATCTTCTGAACTATATTTTGTTTGGAAAACCAATCTGGCTCCAGTGTCTTTTGTCAGCAGCTTCCTTCAAATCACGGAATCACAGAAAAGATCATGTTGGAAGGGAGCACAGGGCATCATGTGGTCCAACTTCCCTGCTCAGCCAGGGTCTTCTTAGAGCACATAACACAGGACTGTGTCCAGATCCAGACAGTTCTTGAATATCTCCAGTGAGGGAGACTCCACAACCTCCCTGGGCAAGCTGTTCCAGTGTGAGGTCACTTGCACAGTAAAGAACTTCTCCTTGATATTCAGGTGGAACGTAGCTGACTGAATTTCAACCATAACCCGAGCAATGACTGATTGAAAGTAAAAAAATGGGCAAGAAACTACTATGAATATCAAGAAAAACTATTTTCCAGTGTTAAGAAACAGTAATCTATATAATAATGGGAGGAAAATCTGTCCTTAAGCCGACGTGTACCTCAAACACTGTTGATGATAAAAAAACCCAATATGGCACAAGGGTAGGACATTTTTACCATATTTTAAGCAGAAAAAGGACTTTCTTCTGCAGAGGAGATTAAGGAAGAAAACAGAGGTATGTCTGGAGAGGTAAGCATGGGGCAGTTACTCTTCCAGTGGGGAAACACCTCTCTATAACTGACTTTAAGGACCTCATTGAGCAGTTTGCTAGCAGAAACTCCAGCTGAAGATGAATGAAAGGAAGGAAATTTGACTCCACTCTGTCTTTCTGGTAGTGATGCAGCAGAATAAAATGCCTACTATGATGTTGCTATATACAAGACATTTGGAAACCTATAGTAGTATAGCTTTATAGCAGTACCCTATAAAACCTTTCTTACTGTCAAAAATCTGTATTGAGAATTCTGCAGCATATAAATGTTTTACAATATTTTATTTTGTACACCAGATATATTCATCAAAGTGACTTTGACCTGGAAAAATGGAATCAGGAGAAACATATTAAAAAAGTCATCCTATGCATAAACAACAGAAAATGTCAGATTACTTTGTATTAAAAGGAAAATTACGTTCAAATCAGAGATAGTTTTAAATAACTCTCTAGTTTTTCTTATTAGGAGATGCAACTAAGTATCATTTATATGGTAGTCCCATTATTGTAGGCACAGTATGAAAGAAATAACAAGGAAGTACTGTAAATATGGTAGTAATGTGGTAATGTACCATGATGTATCTGCAGGAGATGCTGAAAAATTGTCAGTGGTAACCAATCCAATGAAGCAAAAATGAATTTTTCTTACTAGATTCAATGGATACCTAAATAAATCAAACCACTATCAAAACACTATTAATTTTTTAGAATATATATTCTGCAGAGAGGGAATTTTGATTTAATGAGATTGGAAAACACATAGCACCTTGTGGGTGCTTTTATAATAAATATGAAGAAATAGAATCTATCTGAGTTCTTACATGAACATTCCACTTATAAAGTTCTCCTGATTCAGAAAGGGAAAGAAAAACAAAGAAAAGAAAACAGTGGTAGTACAAGAAAATGTGAATCATGTGCCAGTGTTCTTAAATGCGTTATACAACTACCACTTAAGAAATAATTTGATGCAGCAGTCCTTTTTAGCATACCATAACTTTTGAGCAAAACAGAAACTATCAAATAGTGAGTAAAGAAGGTTGACAAGGGGTAATGTGGACCTTATACTCCTTAAATACTTCTAAATATCAGACAAAGCCTTTTATTTGGTTCTTCATTTTAATACATGGATCAACACATGGATACATGAACCATATTTCATTTTTTGGGCAGTGTAAGTTTCCTACAAAGGTATTAAGAGCACCTGTTAAAGAGAAAAAAAAAAAACAAACCTAACGAAACCAAAAAGCCCACTGGTCTCCACTAACTATTTTTAAAACAACAGACTTTTTCTCCTATAGGAGTTCAACCTTCACTAGATAATTTTCAATGCACATATGGGACTGTTTTCTCTCCCCAGATTTTTCTCTCCCCAGACTGGCACCTCTTCCCCTAGAAACAAGTAGCATTCATTAGCTGAGCATTGGGGTAGCCCTGCTTCTGCTCTTAATATGTTTGAATTCATCTCTGTTCATCTGCGATTACTGACAGCAGTTTCACAATCAATAATGACTCTTGCTCAGTCCAGGAAGGAAAATGCAGTAGTGGCAAAAGACTATTTTAAGGGCAGTTATGAATGGCAATGCAAAACATTCTGTCTGTGTTTTGCTTTTGGATGCATTTTCAAAGAAAAAAAAACCACTGTAATAAATTATCATACTGTGCAAAACAGAAAGGAAATTTAAAATATGGAATGATGTCTTTTTCTAAATATTAGAGAAATTTTAAGGGAATTACACACAAGAATTTTTGCTATTTCATTTGCTTGCTTGTTCTGTTGTTTCCAAGATTAGAGAAATTGTTTTTACACTTTGTATTCACATACTTCTATAAAACAACCCTTCATTTAAAATGTATTCACACATCAATGGGCCAACTGTGTACTCCTGTACTACTGAATGATCATAAGTATGATTTTTTTCCAGGGTAATCGATTAAAGTAGGTGGGTACATTTTATAGGTTTGTATACACCCTAAAAGCAGGTCTGCATGTACAAAGTCTAGAAGGGAAAGATAAAAACTGTATGAGTAAGAAGATTGGTATTCTCAAGATCACTGAGAAGAAAGATGATCCCTGAATAGTTTCACAAATGGGGATTTCTGAATGTTTTGGAAAGGAATTAACTTCATATTTTTTCCAATATTCATCTAGATAATGTTCTTTTGATTTAAAAAAAATATGATCTTTAATTCCTTTTTTTCTGGTCTTTCAGGTATGTATTTAAATTCCCAATTTCTAAAAGACAGACATAAATTTAAAATGTAGAATTAATAATAAATATATACAGACTAAAACATAATTTAATTTCTCAGTGCAAAATAAGGAAGTGAGATATCTGTTGTCCTCTTTACATTTATTTCCTACATGGACAGTCTATGGTTCTCAGTACCAGTAAAAGAACCTGTATCTTACTACTAACTCTTAAATCAAGATGGGGAGAAAAACTCTGAATATTCTAATGATCTCCTCAGATGGGTAGTATCAACCACCTATTGTAATCACAAGATATATTTGATACACCTGTATTTGTAAATTTGCAAATAACTTCTTTATCCCATCTCATCCTTACCACTTCCTTGGTATCTTGTGTTTGACCCCTAACTATCCTCTACCAAGTAAGCTGACAGAAAGACTACAGATTTCATATAACCAGAGATGCAAAAAAACCTAAAGGTTTTACAAATTCTATGAAATTGCTTACCCGATGAAAGCATACTAAAGTAAAACTACTTTTAAAAATAATTCGGTTTTATTGATGAATCAATTATTATATTATTCTTCCATTTTAGGCTTAGTGGACTTAGTAAAACTGAAATACTGAATATTCTAATGATCTCCTCAGATGTTACCTCCTCCTTACCAAATGTTATACATTCTGTACCCCTTTTCTGATGCTAAGGTCCATGTTTCTCTAAGTAGGCCACATTTTCCACCCGTTTATTTGCAAGATTCTTACTAGTTCCCATATCTGTCATGCTACATAATCCAAATGAAGTTGACTCCCATGTAAACTTCTATTTTCATCATCCTTCTTCTAACCACAGTCAACCCTTTATCCCTTTTGTGTAAACTATTGTGTTGTCTATAATGAACACCAAAAAATTCTACCAGAGAACAGAGAATAAATGTGTCAGTTTCAAAAGGGTGGGAAACTGATAATTTACTTGAGGGCATACTTCTGATCATCTATCTGTTATTTATTAAAAACACATATATCACATAATTAATTAGGAGCTTGACACATAGACATTGATGACAATTATATGCTTGCTACATCAATTTTTTCAATAATTTGCCATAGTGATCCTTGATGTTCCATATTTAAAGAAAAAAAAAAAGAAAAATAGTAGCAAATGGCAAATGAATGTGTGACAATTATGGAAGATGGTAGCTGTCATGGAAAAAAACTGAATTCTTGCAAGAGATGTGTCAGAAATCTTGGAAGAAAAGATAAGGCTGATGCTTCCTCCCTATAAAGAAGCAGCGTGATCAGTGTCCCACTCACCTTTTGTAGCAAGTCATGCTTACTTCTTAAAAATGTGCCTCTGTCCTTATAAATGTATTACATTCAATGTCAAGGGGTTTTCTGTCTTTTTCAATTAGATTAAATAAACCTTTTCTTGCATGTATTTCCTTTTAGAGCATGTATTTGTGCATGTAACCTCATTATCTACTTTTTGAAAAACAGATTGAAATATAGTTTCAATCTACCTATAGTTTCAATCATGTCTACCACTATGTTTTCTGCAGTCTTTGAATTATTTTCCACCTCTTTCCCAAATCCTTTTCATTTTTAACATCAATCTTTCCAATATATTTTATGACAACAAAATCAGTGCCTCCTTTTCCAGAAGTTCTCTTCTTATGCATCCAAAATGTAAGGTACTCCATCAGTAATCTGTCACTCGACTTTGTCACTATGATGTTGCATTAGATGTTGACATGGAGTTACTTACCCACATAGAACCACTAGATTATTCTCCAAATTACTGCTTTTCAGGACACAGTCCCCTGCTCTTAGATATAGCAGATCGCACTTCTTTATTTTATTTACAGTGACTTTATATTTACTTTCAAATCATTAACAAGGCAACTGGCCAAATTTATATCCTTACAAATCCTAGCTGGATTTCATGATCTCATCAGAGATCAGACACTTCCAGACCTAACATTTATACCCATTTACATATGCTCTTAATGCTCATTTCTTTTAGTCAGAATATCATTGTTGTGTTGCCAGTGTGCAACAGTGTTGTCAGGTAAAATGTTTGTCAAAGATTTAAAATATTAAATCTTCATAAATCAAAAATCCAATTTATTTGATCTAAATTTTTTTCTTAAAAACACACTCTTGACTTATAAAAGTGAAGAGTATAAGTATATAGTACAAGTATCCATGTATAAATATTACTGAAATTTTTCTGATATTACAAACCTTCTACCCTAGTCAGTCTGCCAGTTTTGAATGTTGGAGCAAAATAAATATTGTTCTGTGTTCACAGATTTTACATCAGTAATCTTGGGTTTCAAAAAAACCCCAGACACCAAGAATTCTGAGAGGTCTCCCAGTTCTTTTGCTACTCTAATGCCAATTATGCTAGGTCGCTGATTTAAAGTTTTATCTCTAGCAGATGCTATTGTTAGGGTAGGAAACAATTAATTATCCTCATGTGCTATAAGCCATCATATTCATTATTACACAAAGAAATATTTAACACTTTTGCTTTCCTCTCCTTTATTAGTGGTTTTACCATCTTAATCTTACAAGATTATAATAATACAATAAAGTTACAAGTACTGGAATGATTCAATAATGCTTTAGGAATTTATTTCTAAATAATTTATAATTATTATTTATCCTGAGAGTTGCTGGCCATTGATTCTTTACAACTTTCAAAGTAGTTGAAAAAGTAATTAGAGCTAGAAACACATAGTTGAGTATGATAAGAGCACAAATGAAAATTCTTTTTATTCAACTGATTAGTAGTATTTCTCAAAACCAAACACCTATTAAATAACAAAGAAACCTGACATGAGTTTCTCAACCTTCTAAAATGGCTCTGACAAGCTCCCAACCAAAAGTTATCAAGAAAATCAGTGGTTACAGACGAGAGGATGGTTTATAGATCTGATTCTATACAAGAACTGGAAAGTAAAAGCTGGAAAATATGGTGAACTTTCAACCTGGAAGAAATATTTAGTAGGATTTCCAAGAATTTACAGAATTTCTGTAACAGAAATGTTATCTAATATATGTATTAATACATGGGAAACAAGGCTATGTGAGATGATGCAGGTGCGTGAGACAAGATCTAACAACATCTCAAAAAATCTAGGCAGGGGAATGGTGAAAAAGGTTTGCTAAAAGTCATTGTAGGTAAATGTTCATTACTTGTTTTTAATTCTGAAGTTCTAAATAAATCATAACCTTTCAAACAAAGTAATTATTTTATTCTGCACAATGTATAAGTTTATATATTTTTAGCAGGAACTTGCATTCAAGGCATCATATGAATGATCAGCTCTTCAATGGGTGTTAATTAGTAAATTTTAGCTAAGTTCAGCAGACCTACACTGATTTATACCACTTTAGAACTTATTTCAAATTGGTATTTAAAAAAATATATAAATGAATGAGTATTGATAAAGTCAATGGTATATATCTTATTTAGAATTAACTTTGCTCATGTCATCTTTAAAGTACACATTTTACAAATTAAAAAATGGACTAAATAAGCAGAATGATCAAAAACATGAAAAAATTATGAAATTAAGTGCAAATCAAAGTATTCTTAAATATAAAAATAAGATAAAAATTAAAGGCAATATGAACTAAATGTTTAATGAATGTTTGCCCTAATAAATTTCCTTAGAATTATATACTAGATTAAAATTTTAAAATAAAAGATCCACTTACTTACAGTGATGTGAGGGCTTTTTCCTGTAGATTATAAACAGTAGAATTTAATGCCTCCAGTGTAAAACTGACCAACATATAATATAAAAATCAAATAAATTCTCTCTCTCAAATATAATGTCATAGCAGTTAAAGATAGACAGATTAAGTTATTTTAGTATTAAGAATGTTATCTCACCATGTTATTTAGGAGAGAAGAAATAAATTATAAAAATGTTGACAATTGTTTACTTTAATCCAAGGTATAAGATGGGGATGGGTCTGTAATATTCTTCTATGGTCTTTTATATGCTTCTGTGTGCTCATGAGCTTGTTAATAGTTCTATA
>VXAX01005707.1:590704-693277 GCA_013399835.1 Leptocoma aspasia
TAAAACACAACGAAATATCCCCATGAACAAAACACTGAAAAGAAATTACATGTGTTTACTGCGCAGCTGAAAATTGAGCAAACAGGGATTCTTCTACATTAAAGCAAGTGCACAGCCAACTGACACACAAAGATGTATAAGGTGCATAAATTAGAAGAATGAGGGAAAAAATACCCACAATATCTGTTATACTACATAATGTATTGCAACTTGTATTCCAAAGAGGAATCCTACTGCAACTTCTTTGTAAACACTGCAATAATGTTGCAATGGCATTTAATTCTTCTTAAAGGGAAAATAAAAGGACGCATCTTAATTAATTAAAATAATGAGATGATAGGGAAATCTTCCAAATCAGAGTTCTAATTAGTAACATGCAGATATTCCCCTCAACACATTTAATGACTGTGAAACTTTTATGAAAAGAAAAATTTCTCTTTTTTTTTTTCTTCCATGGAGCAACCTGATCACCTCATTTCCTGTTACCACATCTTGCACACCAGCCAGATTTTTCAAATTAAATCATCCTTTTACATAATTTTCAGCATTAAAAATGTCACTATCCCCCTTCTGCTATATAAGTACTATTAAAATATTGATGGTATTTGTGAATTAGTATCTAACCTGGATTTTATTCCTCTCCTTAAATCTCTGTCTGAACAATGATCATGACCAGATTCCTCAGGCTGTTGACCCTTTGGATGAAAATGAATACAAAATAAAAGGACTGTCCTGATGACAGAGACTTTATAAGGAATAAAATCTGGACTTGGATTTCATAACTTTTACATAAAAATTTACAAAGGTGAAAATTATCTGTCTTGTAAATAATAGTTATGGTTTTACTTCTTTTTTTCTTTAAATGTTTAAATAGAGATGATGTTATAGGTCCAGCAATCCAGAGCAACAGCTTCCTTGTTTCGTGTGTGAGTCAATGGTTTATTTCTATTTTCACTATTAAAAGAGCTACATCAGTTTGTAACTCAGAAGCCATCAGCTGAGGTAACACCTCTCCTTAGCAGTGAATCTACATTCAGGCCTTGGTGACTTTTTGAAAGGAAAGGTTGCTGCAGTCAGGGTTACCTGTATGCATTCCTTGTAAATAACAAGTATCTGCTTTGGTTTGTTTCTTTGTAAAATTTTAAAAATGCTGTCACATATCTACAAAAACACAGTCTAAAACATTAATAGCGTGTAAAGTATTACCAATATGTTATCCTGTTAAATGCGAAGATTGGAGGGTACTGAAGATTCTGAAGACAGATGACCAAATTCAAATCAAAGAAATAGAGAGAGAGAATTAACAAAGAAGAGACCAGTTAGGACAGAGTTAACACAATGCCATCTGGACAGATCAGAAATATAGAAAATGAAACATGAATTTTTATTTAATGCAAACATCTGAAACAAAATTAATTGATACATACTCAATGAGAGAAAGAATGCTGCTGTCTTAAGAGAGCCACAGGACTTTCCATGTGTGAAACCAGTAACTACTATGCTGACCACTGTGTCTTCTTGTTTTCTTCTAATTTCCGTCTTATTATTAATTCTTTTCTTTTTATGCCATCTTGTCTTAGTTGTTTGGGCTTATGTAGACTGTGGACTCTTGGCTGAAAAGACTGTCTTGTTCTTGTGTTTATCTGATGCCTGGCATGAATGTCAGAGCTGGTTTTCTACACAATTGTGACAATGCAGCCATTAAAAGTTAATTACTGCACTGATCACAGCGCTGAATTGGACAAGTATTTGTACTAGAACATAATTAACATCCTAGACACAAGTTATAAAGGCACCATTGGTTTGGGATGTTCATAACAAACCAGACATATTATAGAATAGAATCATAGTCTTTGTAGCGAGTATAAAACCAATTTTTAAACCATCACTGGGCTTTGTGTCACTCAAGAAAGAGAAGAGCTGAAATGCACACTGTTTTGTAGGTTTCTTATTGATAAAATTCTACCCAGAAGCTAAAGACACTTTGGACAACAGAAACTGTCACAAAACTGTAGGGAAGATAGAACAATACAGAAATAGAACTATAAATAAATAAATAAATATTAAATATATCATGGTTTCCTCTTATATAAAATATATCATGGCTTCCTCTTTGCTGAAATGAGGGGACTTGGTAACAGCCCCTGAATATCTTAGGAGTGTAAATCCAAGGCAGGAGAAGAATCACTCAGGATGATAAACAGGGATTTAAACAGCAGTAATAGGATTAAAGTAAGAATGAAAAAGTTCAAGCTGCATATCAGAGAATGTTTTCTGTTGATATATTAACAAATAAAGAGTCATAAAAGTGTTGTTGATAACTTTTGTCTCTGGATTCTTAAAATACAAAAAAAGGGTAGATAAACTTATTCCCATTTCATTTGTGAAAAAGTGAGGAAACCTTTCAGGTAAGGGAAGGTGTAGCTCAATTTTTATATTAAAATCAAAATACACATACTTAAGCACCATCTGGAAAAGAAGACATAGTCAGTGCTCTGCAAAGTATGCACAGTACTGTAGGTCGCTATAGACCACATCAGATTGGTCAGGCAAATTTCTCTGGCTGCAGCAGAGTTCTGCAAACAGATTATCTTCCCTGGGTCACACATGGAGACCCCCCACTTCCTAATTTGACCTCCTCTGCTTTGCTGGCAGATGTGCATGTATCATAACTCTCTAAAAAGATTCTATCTAGAAAATAAAAATAGTCTTGCATATTTAATAATAAAGAGGCTTTCCTCCTTTAGGTAGAACATGATCTTCTGAAAGGAATGAAAAAAATTAAGAAAAGAGAGATGAGTGGGATAGGCACAAAATGTTTTAACCTGGCACAAATGTCATGTGAGCAGCACATCCAAATCCAGCTTCAGTCTCTGAATAATCTTAATAGTAATACTTTTACAGAGAGTAATTCAGAATCACAGAATCACCAAGATTGGAAGAGACCTTCAAAATCTCCCAGTCCAGCTGCCAACCAAGTATCACCACAATCACCCCTAAACCAGATCTCCAAGTGCCACGTCCAGATACCACCTGACCACTTCCAGAGATGGTGGTTCCACCACTTCCCTGTGCAGCTCATTCCAATACTTTGACAACCTTTTTAGTGAAAAAAACCCCCAACTTTTCAATATCTAATCTGAACCTTCCCTGGCACAAATTAAGGTAATTTTTTCTTATCCTTTCTCTAGGAACATGGCAGAAGAGATGAAGCCCCACATCACAGCAGTTTCCTTTCAGGTAGTTGTAGAGAGCAATGAGGTCTCCTCTGAGCCTCCTTTTCTCCACACCAAACAGCCCCAGCTGCCTCAGCTGCTCCTCATGAGCCTTGTGCTCCAGATTCTTCCCCAGCTTTGTTATGCTGCTCTGGACACCAGCACCTCAATGTCCTCTTTGAAATGAGGGGCCTGGAACTAAACACAGTTCTAAAGTTGTGGCCTCACCAGTGCTGAGTACAGCAGGACAATGGTTTCCCTAGCCCTGCTGGGCATACCAGTCTTCTCAGTAGCCCAATGAAGAGGCAGTAAAGGAATGGATAGCTATAATATACACACCTGGCAGAAAAGGTCACAATTTTCTAAGCTGGTATGGGAAAAGGAAAGCACTCCTGGTCATTGTTAAATTTTCAACCAGTTAAATTTCCAAAACTAAGCCAATAATTCTAAGTAAGGAACATCTAATAAATCTCAGGGGTTTCACTTTTATTTTGAGTCTTAATTACTTCCTCCAAGCTTCTATGCTTTCTTCACTTTTCTTTAGAATGAGCATAAACCAGACAGCTCCTGTCTTTTTCCCAGTCTGTACCTCATATTAGCTGAAGCCATTAATATCATTGTCTAGACTAGTCTCATACAAGCATAGGTTTTGTGCAGGTATCAGTGAGGCGTGTAAAAGTTGTTTCTTATTAAAACAGTCACACAAATTGTGTCAAATGCTGGCACAGCATATTCACTTTCTTTTGTCAAAATTATTACATCACACTATTAATATTCTCAATAAACTATGTCCTTTTTTTGTATTATTCCACAGATAGTAATGAAACAATCAAGTGTCATTATATTACATTATTTATATAATATATTCTATTATATATTATTTGCTTAGGTAGTTTGTTTCAGAATTCCATTGAATTTTTGACTATATATCTTAAAACCTGATATGGAGATCCAATGGTGTGCACTGAAAAAAAAAATAGAGTTCAATGCATAAACCTGACATCATAACATATTTTCTCATCTAATTCTGACCATGGGCAGTATTATATTGCACAGCTTAGATTTGATTCAGCCTACAGCTAAAAAAAATTATGATTTTTTTTAGCTGCACCTGTGTCATCCAAATGTAGGAATACTACACTGTAAGACCTTTTCTTACACATAAAGCATAATCTGTACAAGTATATGTTATTTTTGGTTTGTATACTTGCATTCACTCAAGCCAGCTTGCACAGCTTTACCTTTGCTCAGCTGGCAAAGGCAGTGTAACTTGCATGCAGATAAATCTTCCCAATGAAGGTGAGGATGCATAATGGAAGCATAATATCATATGCTTTCTCATTAGATTTCTGAATGACCTTCCTTATATGTCAAAGAATTCAAGTAACAGAAAAATAACTAACATAACTTCCCTTGAGAAACCAAATGGAAGAGCAAGAATTTCTCACACCTTCACTATATCTTTGAAAGAAAAGAACTGGTCTTGAGTTCAAGCAAGGCCCAGAGAAAAGAGAACGCCCTGTCTCAAGGCAGAGAGCAAACTTGATGAAATTTCAATTGTATCAAAGTGAAGGCAGAAATTAGAAACAAAATGTGAAAATATTAAGCAAGCAGTAAACCCAAGAAATTATTAAGAGCATAGAACTGATACAAGAAACTTAAGACAGCACACTAAAACGTTGGGTCCAAGGACTAAGAAAAATAAGGTCTAGTTTTCAGGAGAAAAAACCCTGTCCAAAGGCCCTACCAAAGAATAAAATCTTAATAGTTGTATAGGTGTATTAGTAAACAGACATGATGGAATGCATTCAACAGGTAATTCTAATTGAAATTCTAAAAGAAGCAGGAGCATTGTTCATATCATAAAAATAAAATAATTGTAGAATAAGTTGCCTTTACCTGGTTCATCCTGCCCCTGCACTACCCTTTCTGTACTTTTTCAGTCTGTGTCCTTCTGTGAGCAATTAATGGGTAAAGTTATTGTGTTAAAAATATTTTTTTTAATATGGTGGGGCCCTTTTAGTAAGTGGTTTAGTATCATATTTCAAGTCCACAGCTACACCAGGTCTACAAAAACATCGGTGAAGTAGCATGAAGCTGAAGTCTGGGGGATAAGCAAGTGGAGGAGCAAAGACAAAGGAGAAGACACAATCCAAACTGCTATCATATGGAAAACCACATTTCTGATTCTCCCAGACTGCAGCCACATGATGCAGAGCTACCTCATCAAAGGAGCTGACTTGAGCTTCCTCATGTGCCTGAAGAGTCACTGGAATTTAAGCATTATTCAGCTCACCATTTGGACTGGCACTGCTTCTGTAAAGTCAGAGAGAAGCATAATTGTAAGTGCAGACCAGGCAAACAGTGTGTGGCATGGCATCCATCACTGGTGAGCTTTCTTGTTCAATCAACCAAACACAGGTGATATGCATAGGATGAAGTAATGTCAATGCACTGTCCAGAGTGGAAGAGTTAATAATTCAGCAGTGAGGGCAAATAAGCACCCAGGGGAAAAAAAACAAAACAAAACAAAACAAAACACTGAATCCTCTCTGTTTCTCTGTCAAAAACATGCATTTCAGAATCTTGAGATTTTTGTTCTTTACCAGAAGCAGAACACAACACCATCCAGTCATTTACTATGAGGTAGTCACATAACTGTGCCTGCAGTAATTGTGATCAGAGAGAACAAAGATATCTAGATCTTCCAAAGTCTGGTTTGATTAACTCTATCCATATCCATAGTAAAACTTATAAGTTGATATCTTGGAGAACTTATATTAGTATTATTAATTTAAACAACAATTAATCAAAGCTTGTGCTACTACTTCAGTAAAATTTGTTTATGTAGTCTGTTCTAGGACAGGTATTTTGTATCAAGAAAAAATCCCACTAAATTTTATTTCTAATCCCACTAAATTTCATTTCCTATTAATCTGAATGTATAGTACATTTTATTTATTTCAGGGAACAAAACTGTCAAAACTGACAAAGGGATAAAAAATTAAATACCTACAGCAAAAGGAGAAAAGGATCCAAAGAGGTAAAAAAAGTAATGATGGTTATAACCTACAAGTTGTAGGAAAAAAATATTCTAGATTGGAAGATTTGGATGGAAGAATCTCCTGACTTAATATGTGTTTTATATAACATTATATAAGATCATTACTGTATCAAAAATGAAAAGGAAGCAGCTGAAAGCTACAGCATACTGCAAAATACTTTGAAGATACTGATATAGATGGATAATATAAATCTTTTACTAAATGTGTCTCTCATAGCATAGGCAATATCTTTTTGAATTTCATAACACAGCAAATTAAACCCCAATGACAGTCAGTGAGGTTTTTGAATCATTGTACTGTGCCCTGATGCAGTAATGATCTTACTATCATAAAATATAACTAAGTTAGCACACATTTATTAACTCAAAAGCATTAAAATTCTGTTAAATCACTTTCAAAGACAAAATTAAGATTTGCCTGGTTTTTAAGTATGTGATTTTGGTCTGTGGATGTTAATACCATATCTGAAATTCCCCAAAAATATCTACTTATTCTGTACTTGAAATAAGAAATACCAGTTTAACAAAACTATGTATGTGTGTTTTTAGATTGTCTTTGGAATGAAGAATCAGGAAGGAAATGCCAAACTGTGTTTTTTAATGAATACACTTTCACTGTTTCTCCACACAAAACTTGCTATTTATATTTTAATATATCCCTGATATTTAGATGATCAAAGCTATAGAACAGTACTGGTGTCAGAACAGCATAACATTACTAGAATCCTTAGAAAAACAGTTTTTTCCAACAGTATTTTAAAAAAGTCAATGTATTTTAATGATTTTGTATTCTTTTTCAAAACCACAGTACTTCAAAATCAATTTTATCTTTCTTATTTTTTTCCCAAATTGTTTTTAATGAAGATTAATTTTAGGGAGACTTTCCTACTATTAGCGATGTCTCTGATAGGTACAATTCTTCCCTTCCGGCACCATTTCCATTCAAACTCCTCTATGGAGCAGCAGGCTGCAATTTCTGCATCTGTGCTGTAATTCTACTGTAATTCTTGCACAGAAGCCTAGTCAATCAACCCTGTCCTCCCCGTGCTAGCCAACTGTCCCTTTAATACATCCATAGAATTCGATATGAATTGAATGAATAGAATTGCAGTGCTAGGGAGACAGTCAGCTACTACAGAGGGACGGCATTGATTGACATTAAAGCATCTGTGGAAGAGTTATAGAAGAATTACAGCAGAGTCACTGAAATTGCACCCTCCACACCTCATGAGAGGGAAGGGAAGCTACAAGAGACACTATTAATAAATAAATCTGCCTTCCAACTAAAGCCGCATCAAAACCTTTTTTTTTTTTTTCTTTTTGTATCCCCAACTTCAATTTGTGAGAAGCTTTTATTAACTATGTGAAAATTGGGTGCGACTTCAATTCTACAGTGGTTACAATTCTAGGACAGTTTTAATTCAAAGTCAGATGGCAGTTTTTTCAAGCCACAATGTCGCTTTTCCAGTTCATTCTTCCATTTCCTCACTATTGATATGGTTGGAAGTATATGGAACTTACTCACATTGAATTTTAGGTGTTTTTTAGTATCAGAACAGGAATACATATAGTATTGTTGCAAGATAAACACAGTTTCTATTTTTCAGTTGTAATAATCAATCCAATTCTGTGATAAAGTATTACGTATTTAAATTGCCTGATTCTATTTTGCTTTAATCAGAAGAGAAGGTGAATGTGTTGAATTTAACTAAACACTAATTCCTTCTTTATAGCAAGTCTCGCTCCAGATTACGCAAACTAAATTTAACTTCATAATGAAGTTAAATTTAACAAAAAATGATCATTTAATCTTTCATTCTAGTTGCATATAGGCTATTTAGAAGCACTGATATGAGAGTTATATTCAGATAACTTATGTAGCTGTGTCTTGTTAGCTTCATTTTGAAGATTTTCGTAATTGTACCTAAAGATTAAATTCTTCTTGGTGTAATGCCACTGGCAATAGGTGGTGATGTTCAGACTGTAAGCATGTATGGTTTTTTAAAGTTCCCTATTTTTTGCATGTTTTCAGACATACTTGCCTTTGTCTTGTTTTTCTTCTGCCCACCAATAAACAGCAGTTTCATCATCAGTAAAACCTTAAATAATATAAAAATTTTCTTTAAGTATTGGTTTCCTCACAAATACTTTTTAGACGTCTTTATAGACTCAGATGGATATTATGACACACATTTCTCCAGATGTACCTCTGCAGCCGTAAATTCTAGAATTATTTTCAATGAAATCATCAGATTTTGAAAAAGATATTGAAACATTTTATTCCAGTGTGAAGGCTTATGCTGGTATCTTATCCATGTTAAACCATCTGGAGAGAATGTTTAGGCTTTTTGTTGTTGTTGTTGTTGTTGTTGTTTGTTTTTATTTTTAAATAGCTGTAATAATAAATCATTACAAAAAACAATTCTTTTGAAGTAACAGAATGTTTTGAATGATCTTGAATAAATCCACTTATAGTTTTGCAGTATTCCAAAACAAAAATAGGTACAGAAACTGCCTTTCTGAAGTCAGTTACCATAGAAAGGAAGTATAATAATAAAATCCTTCATGAGATCATACTTTATTGATCTAATCAGCTTTAAAATGTATGGATTTTTATGTGGCTACATTTCTATTTTATTTAACTGAAACAAATGTCTAAAAATGTATGAATTATTAATGCTTAATTTTAACATTGTTTGGGGTTTTTTTTCTTATAGTGATGTCAATGAAACAAATAATCCATTTCAGGCACACAAATTACATAAATCAAAGGTACAATAATTTATATGAATAATGTACCTCAAAAAATATTTTGAGAATGCTAAGGAAACCCTTACAATGTTTAAAACCAGTTCTATGCTCTTGCAAGTGCTAAGTGCAAAATGAAGTGGACCAGAAGAAGAACAGTTAAAGGTAATGGGTTGGCTTGTCAAGAAAACAGTTTGTTAGAGATGAAAAGACTAATCTCTCTTTGCTCCTGTGTCCAAAGAGAAGAGGAATAAGGAAGGTCATAAAATTGCTCCTATTTGCAACAGAAAAACAAGGATGATTAAGAATGGATCAACATTGAAGATCAAAGAGAGTGAATGGCATTTCTTCTCCACTGTTTGTTTGTTTGGATATTTTTTGTTCAATTAAAATGAAAACACTTAGTCCTGCAAGAGGTATACTGATAACTTTTGTTTTCCTTCTCAGCTGCCAGGAAGGTAAGAGCTGCATTCTGTCCTTGACACACAGACAAGGCATCACCTGGTATTCCCAAATCTCATACTCTCTTGCTAGTGAAAAGAAAACCAAACTAAGAAGTAGATGAAAACCTCTTGCTTAGGGAAACTCAGTATAGGAAGGGGCAGTCACGCAGCATATATTCTCATTTGCTATATTTGTTAATGCACATCAGGATATTCAGACTGAATATCCATGCTGCCTGCAACAATCTTCTTGTGATGCTGGTTCTGTAATTATCTCTCTCTGCATTCTCTTTTCCTTGGATATCCTTCATCAGACAGTAAGATAAGATAAACACAACTTAAAGAACAGTGCAATAGTTTATTGGCTAATGCTCAAAGAACAAGTTACTGGAACTAATACCTTCTAGACCAAGCATTTATTTGCTCATAAACCCCAAAGAGACAACCAACAAATCTCTGTGACCAAGCAGTCATCTGCCAGATGGGGAAAGATCAATCTTCGTTGCTGCTAGTAAGAAATAAATCATCATCATCATCATCATCATCATGTTCTTCAAGGATCTTTTTAATCTTTTGTATTTTTTCAGATAAATCATAAAATCATAGAATATCCTGAGTTGGAAGGGACCCACAAGTATTTGTTTTATTTAATCCTTGAACTGTTAATGACTGCTGTCTCAACAATAATACTATTTTTTTACCTTTTTCAGTATATTTCTTTCCTGGCTGGAGAGTATGGAGATGCCTAGTGATTTTTGAACTTGTATCATGAGAAGGTTGGAATACATTTAAGGACTTTTTTTCTATATCATGAAATTTGTTCAGTTACAGGAATAGATTGACCCTATTCCTTGGAGATACCCCTGAAGATCTTAATTTAAAATTTCTCTGGATACAGTCTTTACCAATCTACTCTCATTGGAACTCTTTGAGCAGTAGCTTGGACTACATGACTTCCAGAGGTCTCATTAAACCTAAATTGATTTATGATTCTATGACATTTTCCAGAAAGGAATGCCCTGGAATAAATGTCTGTTGAAAGAGACAAAATAAAGTGCACAGATATATGGAAGTGCAATGAGAGAAGTCCTATAAAAATTTTACAGAGACAGATAAAGGAATTTGCAAAGGAAACTCACAGAAACATAGAAAGATTTGGGTTGGAAAAGACCTTAAAGACCGTCTAGTTCCAATCCCCCAGTCATGATCTAGGTCACCTTTTACTACAACAAGTTGCTCAAAGCCCCATCCAACGTGACCTTGAACATTTCCAGGGATAGTGCATCCAAAACTTCTCAGAGCAACTTGTTCCAGGATCTCCCCACCCTCACAGAAAACAATTGCTTCCTGATTTCCAATCTAAGCCTAACCTCTTTCAGTTTAAAGCCATTACTCCTTGTCCTATCAGTACATGCCCTTGTAAAAAGTCTTTTTCCAGCTTCTACAGGAAGTAATCATAAAGCTGAGAGAGATGTGGAGGAGGAAAAAAAAGACATTAAAAGTTATTCTTTTCAGGTGAATTGCAGACATAATTTCCCCACACAATCCCAGGATTTTTGGAACCTCCTAGATGTATTCATCTTTCTTTATTTAATTCTATGCTTTGCTTGTTTAGATGAAGGCTTCCTTCTTCAAATCTGGATGAGCCTTCCATAGAGGCAAAGACCTCAGCTGAGAGAAATAATATACACCTAAACAGGTCAGCAAGATCTTGAAGCCTGGATGTCTGTGCTGTTGGAAACTATAAACAAGTTCAATATTGTCATCCATGTTCTCCCTCTAAAGACAGCTGTTAATGAACAATTTGTTTTAAATCATGCCAAAAAACATTTTCAGGAAGTTGCTCAGTCCTGATCTTGATGATAAAAATAATGTCATTTGGAGTAGATCTCATTGTTACTTAGGCTAGAAAGGAACATTAGCCTTGTTCTTTATAAAACTTGATGTTATGATTTTACTGCTATTGCAGCCTTGGAAAATGTTCAAAGGCAGAACCAATATTTCTTTCAAATGGAGTTCCAGAAATCTTATGTTCCCTATATCAGTGTCATTATTTTCTTTCTTTTTGACTTTATTTATATCATTTTAACTCATTCTCAGCCTGGTATATAGCTGTTTGGTTGTTCTTTGTATGTTAACACTGTATGATGCAAATGGAAGCTTTCCTGGCACAAATTATGAAAAAAAGAAATATTCTATAAAAAGAAAATATACTTAAATTGGCCTTGTTGGTGTAATATATTATGCCCTAAAATTTGACTGGTGTTCCTGGTCACCCAATTAAGCAACTTTTATTCCCAGCACAGTAATATGAGGGTGAGTATACATGACTGAAGTAGAGATTCTAAATTTTTTTGGTATAGTCATCCTTCTGACATCATATATCTTTTTCTTTACTTCTGAGGCTGACCAGTGTATCGCATGATAGAGAACAACAGCACACGTTAACAGCAGCTGTTGAGCTTTTCCATAGGAGCCTATCAGATAGGCTCCTTGATAGGAGCCTATCAGATGTGAAGTAGATAATGAGCAGTACATGTCTCATGACTTTTACCCATACAACAAAAAAGCTGGCTGGTGCAACACAGCCCAGCATTAACTGTCCATAAAGTGCTCTCTGGCATAAACTTTAATATAAGTCCATAAACAATGTAGAACAGTATTAGAGATAATCAAACAAGTGTTAAGTATGTCAATCTTGGATTTAGAAGCTGTATAACTATATTTTTACAATGCTTCATCCAACTGCAGTGGCTGAGAAACAAATCTCATTAGCCCAGGCACAGCACTGCATCAACAAATCTTCATTGGCTGTGGGAATCTCAGGTGGCATTACTATTCACTGTTTTGTCACAGTACATCAACGTATGGGTTCTGGTTGCTTGCTTCAAGCTATACTGAAAATAGAGACCTCATGAATTACTGAGGGTCATCACGCACTAGGAAATCAACAGATCATAAAAGGAAAAAAAATAGTTCGAAGAATACTGCAAAAAATAAACCTTAACTGTTCCTCTGCCAGTTCCCTCTGGACCTGCAGATGCATCTCACCAGGTCTCATGGACTTGTGCACATTCAAATTCCTTAAATGGTCTCAAATGTGGTCTCCTGTTTGCTGGCAGTTTTTAATTTTCCTAGTCCCTGCTTTTGTCTTTTATGGCTCAGGTGGCATTGCTGGAACGCTTGCTGGTGACAACCAAGACAAGAAAGTCATTAAGTATCTCAGCCTTCTCCATATCCTGGCTAACCAGGTCTCCTGTTTCCTTCTGGAGAGGGCTCACATTTTCTCTAGCCTTCTCTTGCCATTAGTGCCCCTGGCCAGGTTTAATTTTATCAGGACTTCAGCTTTCTTAATCTGATCTCTGGCTGCTTGGATAATCTCTCTGTATTCCTCCCAGGTTACTTGACCCTGTTTCCACTCCCTTTAGGCTACTTTTTTTTTTCTGTGTTTGAGGTTGTTCAGGAATTCCTTGGTTATCCACACAGGCCTCCTGGCATTTTTGCCTAAGGTGATCCTTCAATATTAAGAAGCTTTCTTGAGCCCCTCTTCTCTCCAAGGCTTTATCACACAGCACTCTACCAAGCAGAACCCTGAAGAAGCCAAAGTTTGTTTTCTAGAAGCCCAGGGTAGTGAGCTTGCTGTGTGTTCTTCCCACTTTGCTAAGGATTTCAAAAATCCACCATTTCATTGTCACAGCAGCCAAGGCTGCCCCTGAACACTACTTTCCCCACCTCAACAGCTCATCCTTGTTGGTAAGAAAAAGGTTCAGTGCAACATCTCCTTGCTGTACTTGGAGAGGGACATTGCCACCAACACATTCCAGGAACTTGCTTATGCCTTTCTGTGTTTTCCCTCCAACACAGAAAAATTGATGTGATATTGGGGCGGTTGAAGTCCCCCACAGGGGCTTGTGAAAATGAGGCTGCTCCTATTTGTCTGTAAGGGGCCTCATAAGCTCAATCTTCTGTTGGGCGGCCTGCCCCAGACCCCCACTATAATGCCCAGTCCCTGCTCTCCCTTAATCCTGACCCATAAGCTCTCAGGCTGCTGCTCATCCATCCCTAGGTGGAGCTCCATACACTCCAGGAGATCATTGGCATGGAGGGCAACACCCCCTTCCTAAAGAGCCTGTGTCCTTGCATTCCACATCAGCCATTCCACCACATCTCCACGACAGTAAGATCGCAGCCCTGCAGGCTACGTGAACAGTGAACGTGTTTTTGTAACTCCTCTTGTTTATTCCACTACAAAAACAGTGAACGTGTTTTTGTAACTCCTCTTGTTTATTCCCTATGTATGTCTTAGAGGCATTTAAGCTGGGCCCAGGACGAAGCTGACATCTTGGCTTCATTTGCAATTTTTATTTTCAGGAAGTATTTTTAAGCAGGTATTTATTTCATGAAGTTGAACAGAGAAAAACTCCTTACCTGTCACAGAACAGACTTTAAGCAAATAAAAAAGCTAAAAAATGAAGTCTCTACAGATCTAAGATGACAAGACAAAAGAAACGCTATTAAAGTAGCAAGAAAGATAAAGGGTAATAACCCAAATATTCTACATTTGAAATAAGACATAGGAGGAATTTGGAAGAAATGCATTCTCTCTCCAAAAATAATGTAGAGATGAAGGTAAAGTTCAAGCACCCAAACCCATTTGAAAATACCAAAGAGGCATTTTCAATTGTTCTTGGGTTTACATTAATGATATATTTGTGTTTGTATATTTTACCAGCATTTTGCCCTCCTGCTCCTACTTTTAGTATTCTAATCCTACGTTCACCTTCAAAATAGTTTGATATCTTTTTAAAATTAGGAGAGAAGGATAGGTATTCTTCTTTTCCTCCACAAGTATAACTCTCTAGAGGGATACTGGCCTGAAGCCCAGGAGTAGTGCTACCAGCTTAGACTAATAAATAATTTTTAATCAGATAGTTTGTATCACTGTAGTAGTGTTAATTTCCTTTTAATATCTTTGTGTCCAGAGAACTCAGAGTAGTTTCTTTCAGATTTTACAGTTTAATCTTTTGAATTCAAAAGATAAATACATAAAATAGAATCCCCCACATATGCAAAATTTTAGGTACTAATGGATTATTATTTGATTGAGCTTTCATTTCTAGATTCAGTGAGAGAACCATATTTTGCAAACCATAATTTCAAAAGAAAATGTGAAAATATACCAAAAAATAGCTTTCTTTGTATAGATGCAACTAAAAAAGACGTTGCCTGTCATCTTAATTCCTCTCTGTTCATTACATTAAAAATATCAAGTTTTACTAATGCTGAAAACATTAGTAAGAATTTGTATCTTCTCAGGTCCTTGTCCTTGTTTCATCTGTGCGCATGCATAGTCTAAAAATATTTGTTGAATTTTTTTGTCCTCAAAATATGTATAATATGTTCCCTTCTACAATAAAATAAATGAACTAGACAACAAAAGGGTATATGAAATCCCTGAAGAAGGTATATCCTAAAATAAATCAGAATATTTTAAGAATAAAGTAATGAATCCATTTCATTATTTCTTGCAATAAGAACAGCAATCTGAACATTAGGAAGTTCAGAATGTAATGCATCATGGACTTCCATATAGAGAGCAGAAAAGCAATTCTAATAAATAGGCAGATCATATAAAAATGATTTGTATCAATATCTATCAGTCTGAACTCTGACAGTAGTGCACCCACTGTTTCCCCCAAAGTAGGCAATAATGAAAAAGTGTCTCTTCCATCTATGCATTAATTTCAGGACTGATTGCACCTAACCACATTGAATCTGTCCACATCCCTTTCAAGCATGGCAACTAATGATCACAATTCCTGTCATGTAGATCAGTGCTTCAACATCCGGTTGGAAATTGTCAACTCTGCATACTACAAATCTATGTTCTGTCAATATTACAAATGGATAAGCAGACAGGTGCCATTTCAGAACTCCTCTCATACTGTTTTAAACTATGCTGAGCCATTTTGTCAAATAAAGCTCAAAAAATAGATTTCCCTGAGCTCAAAAAATGTTTCCATGCATTTGCTTTTTAATACACAATATTGCATGTGTCCATTTCCAGTTTTTTATCCTGACTCAATTTTTGCTTTTCAGCATAGTACAACTTTAAGGTATAATGTCCCATAATAAAACACCGAGAAAATATCATAACAATTTTCTATGCTAGCTTTTTAGTTAGGCAATAACTCATACACAGAGGATGTCTAATGGGTCTTATACAGATCAAATTTAATAATTTTACAGGCTGGAAAATTAAGAACAGTCCTGCCAAGAAGAACTTGTGGGTCCTGGTGCACAAAAGGGTGGACCTGAGCTGGCGATGTGCATTTGCAGTCCAGAAAGTCAACCAAATCCCAGGCTGCACCAAGAGAAGAGGTGGCCAGCAAGTCTATGGAGGTGATTCTTCCCCTTCATTCTTGTGAGACCTCATCTGGAATCCTGAATCCAGCTTTGATGTCCTCAGCACAGGAATGACATGTACCTGTTGGAGTGAATTGGGAGGAGAGCCATGAAGATGACTGGAGGGATGAAATACCTCTTCTGTGAGAAAAGTCTGAGAGAGTTGGGGCTGTTCAGCCTGCAGAAGAGAAGGCTCTGGTGAAACCACATTCCTTTGAGTACTTAAAAGAACTTTTTGAAACAGATGTGGACAAATATTTTCTCAGGGTCTGTTGCAATAGGACAAGAGGTAATGGTTTTAAACGCATAGAAGGTCAACTTAGATTTGATATAAAGAAGAAATATTTTACAATGAGGATGGTGTGACCCTGGAGCAGATTGCCCAGAGTGGTGGTGTATACCCCATCCCTAGAAACATTACTGGCCAGATTGGATGGGAGTCTTAGCAACCTCTTGTAGTTTAAGATGTCCCTTATTGCAATGGAAGTTTGAACTAGATGACCTGCAAAGATGTCTTCAAACTCAAACTGTTCCATGATTCTATGATTTTCATATTTATGTCTCTTGCTATCTTCTTTAATGACTTCCTAATTCTAAAAAATAATAAACAAATTAGAGTGAGGGGGAAAAAAAAGAAAAAAGTATACATCAGGAATAAATTATTTTCAGAGGAAAGTAATATTTACAACATAAGCTTCAGTTTAATTATTATGCAGAACATAAAAGCTACAGTGAAATAAAATACAATATGATCAATAAATTGCGTAGTGTTAATCATGTCAAATAAGGGACATTGTAGACAATCCAGAAAAGGTCAGTGATGATTTGAGTATTACTGTGAAAATCTACTTGACAATAGAATGCTAGCTTTTCTGAAGGAATAGACATTTTAAAAGTTAGAGAAGAAGAATGAATGCTGTCAAATTAGGCAAAAAGAATACTTACAAACTAGGAATGACAAAGAGGTAATCATGCTGACATCAAAACTTTTGCATAAAATAACATCTACTGTTAAAAAGTGTGAAGAGTTTTGTTTATAATGAATATTTTGACAGATATGTCATACAGGTTTCACCTCTCCTCCAAATTTCCATTTTATTAACACAAAAGAACAAATGGAAGAAAAACATTTTTCATAGTATAGTAAATGCACATATATGTGCATACATTTTTAAGATACATATGTGCTCTGATGGTTAAGGAGTATGTGGTCTGACCTTTTGAGTATTTTCTGATTTGTTTGCTTTGTTAATCTCCTACCTCTGTTTTTAAGCTAGACCTCACAGGAAACTTCCATTGGATTTCTATTTCCAAAAGATTTGAGATATTTTCTAGCTACTTAAGAGATGTTGATCTAAGCCTCATACCACCAGTGTGAACAAGAGTCCTTTTCAGGTCACAGATTTTTTATGCAAAGAGAGATCTAGAAATATTTTTAACGGTTTTTTTTCAGATGGAAAAAATGTGTTCTCATTTCTATGCATATTAATTTATGATGTGATTTGTTTCACACTATACCATTACCAGCCCATTTCAAAAACTGTAGAATAAACTCAACACCAATCCATTTATCCATATCTATGTGTGTTCATTTTGGGTACTTACATTTATGCAGTCTCCCTGTCTGCCTTTTTAAAGTCTGTGGTGGGTTAATCCCTGCCAGACACTATGGCTGGCTCTTGCTCCCTCCCATCTTCCACAGGATGGGATCAAAACAGAAGGAAGGCAAGAAGGCTTGTGGATCAAGATAATGACAGTTCAATAAATTAAACAAAAACCACATAAGTGGCCAAAGTAGAAAAAAAGTTTCTTTTAGTTCTTCCTGTTAGCAGGCAGATGTCCAGCTACTTCCCGGGAAGCAGGGCCCTTAGCCTTCATAACAGTTGCTTGGAAAGACAAAGACCACAATCACAAACTTCCCTCTTCCTACTATTTTCCCTGAGCTTCTTACTGCTGAGCATGACAGCTTACAGTATGGAATATCCATTTAGTCCGTTTGGTTAAGTTGTCTCAACTACGTTCACTCACAAATTCTTATCCACCCCAAGCCTACTTATTCTGACAGAACATGACGTGGAGAAAGAAAATCTTGGTACTGTGCATTGCTGATCAACAGATAAATGATTGCTGTGTTATCAACATTCTTTTAACCACAAATGCAAATCACAGTTTTCACATGCATTGCTATGAAGAAAGTTAACTTCATTCCACCCAGACTCAGTTCAAAGTCTAATTTCCTATTTGCAGATGTGAGTAAAGAGGTAAATGTTATACTTCCTCCATCTTTCTAATTTTTACCATGTTGCACAAAGAGGAAATTATGAGTCTACATCAGGAGTGAACCTAAAGATAGCGATGCACCAAGAAAAAGTTGACAGCTCTACTCAGTTTGTTTTTTTTTTTTAAAGTAAACATGTTATGGAAACCAGAAAAGAACCAGAGATCACAGAAGGAAGAAAGCATACAATTATATTTGGTCAGGACATTGGGACAACCTGGGTCTTACTTACAATGAGGTCTTACTGTCTTAATGACCTTAACTTCTACATAACTAGAAGATAGAAACAATAGAACTAGAACTATGGAAATATGTATGTGTGTGTATATATATATATATATATACACACACTTCTAAGTATTATATTAAATTTATACTATTAATATAAATGGTTTAGATACGGAGAACACATCAGACTTTAACAATTCCATGGTCTTGCTGGGCATGTTGAAAAACAGGTGGACATTCAACATTCACATAATAGGATGCACAGATGAGTTTTCAGTAAAGCTTCACTATGAATTTTGGGGCTTTTTTTGTTTTACACTGTCTGAAATGGTGAGTTATAGAGCTGGTGAAAAATATTTCCATATCACTTAAATTTAATGTACTTGTCTGTAACTCTGGAAAGACTTCAGACCAGCTGGAGCAATTGACATTGTGACAACTACCTAAGAATTATCACTATGTAGTAGAGCATAAAACTTTAAAACCACTTCTAGAATCAGATGGATTTACACCTGCAAAACCTCAGGCTTGCAACAACAGAGTAGATAGGCTTGCACACTTTAATGCCAAAGTAGGTAAGACAGCACAAGAACTAAATTTTCCCAAGTCAGGTGTTCATTATGTCCTATCAAGTACATCCTTCTACTATACAAGAAAAGGATGGCAATTCTATCCCTTACTGCCAAGCCCCACAGCTTAGTAGAGAGCTATCTCCTTAAAATCAACAACAAAAACAACAACAAGATCAAAAGAACTTTGGGCATATAGAGAAATTATTAATAGAGTCTTCATTAAGACTACATTACAGCATGGGTTTACACTTTCTTCTCTGGCAAAAGGGGATCTCTCCCAAATCCCAGCTACAGATCTATAGTGCAGCTAAGTTCCTATGACTATTTTAAGGGAAAAAATAATAAATTAGTCAAGCCAGTCAGCAAGTCTTTTTTTTTTTTAACAAACCAATTATTATTCAAAATCTAAATCAAGGGGATTTTATCTCAGTTTAGACTACTTGTAACAATAAATATACTTCAAGACAATAAATAAAACATCCAGACTGAACATAAACCCTTCAAAAACAAAAGAATCACAAATATAAGAATATCAGAATGTCATTGGAAAGTTATTTGATGCTTAAGCATATTTGCAGAATGTTTCTGTAATTAGGTTTAGCAATTTAAAACATATTTTCTTTAATAATGAACACTTAATCACAGAAAAAAGTAATAAATTTTGAAAAAAATAAGATAGGATTTTGTAAATAGGAGTAAAGTAAATTATTCTACTCGTGGTTCTTTGTTTCCTCTAACACTCAAATATCAAAACCTGAAACAGAACAAATAGCTCACCTCTTTCCCTTGAAAGTAATTAAAGATAAAATATGCTCTGCAGCTGTCACACAAATGAAAAAATGGAAACAATTTCCAATAACAGAAAGAAGAAATAAGTTTTTCTATTATTAGAATTATGTCAAACATACATAGTACTTTCTTCTAATATGGAAAAGTCAACATCAGTAGCAAACTTATTTTCACTCCCTTTAAATACAGAGTTTAAAAGCTACATAGAAACTTAGCTATAGTGAGACTTGGAAAGCCTCTGGAAATTTTTTGTGTGTGTTCTACAGCCCCCAGTGCCCTTATTTCTGTCATGGGAATGGCATATACAGTCCATTTATTCATTTTTCACACAGAATTTGGTGTCTGAGCCTTCTAGTGCTGAGAAGAGGAGATAAAATTTATATGTGCACAGCAAGAAGCAGAAAGAGCTTGAGAAGAAAAGAACAGAGGTTGTGTTATTGTGCAGAAATTCTGGCATCTTTGGTTACAACAGACAACAAGAGATCTCTCTCCTGATGTGAGCCATCAGCCTAAAAACCAAACTTCTTCAATCAGAATCAGAGAATTCATAACATTAATTTTTAGGTTCATCAACATTACAGATAAAATAATGTCTCTAATGTAGCACTGGGGTATACTTTGCTAAGCTTTAAATCCAATTGTTTGTGTTCCAGTCACAGGATAGTGGTTGAAATACAAAATAAAATTCAATAACTTTGCTCACACATTTTTTTTCTTTTTTGGAGGGTGTGAGTTCTGATTTACAGTTACTACTGAGCTGAAAATATTCTGTATAGGCTTCAGTTAGAAATTGAGTAATTAATTCAGTAAAAATGTAACTCAAGTCTTTCTGTACTACACTTAACACTGCCATGTCTTCAAATAAGTTATTACATACACCGTGCAGTGCAAATACATGATAGACCTGCTGAAGTAAGGAAGACTAGGAAAAATCTAAGGAAAGATTTGGAGAGAAAGACTGCATGAAGGGAAGTGCAACACAGTAAACAGAACAGAGAAATTAAATGGATTAAAAGTGTTGAGCAAAGGAAAGTTTTTGCTACAAATCTGTAGCTAAACTATTAGTATAATGTAGAACATGATATTATAGTAGAGATATCTTTATGAATCTCTTAAGAAACATGCAATGTCTTTTGTCCCTACTGATTCAGGAGCACTGACAAAGCCTTTCCTTTTACTGATTGTTCCACAAAACAACAATTTGAGTAACAGAAAGTACCTTGCGACCTTCAGNTATAAAGGGTCAATAGCAATGACCCTTTATATATTCTCTGCTTTTTCCTAATTGCAATTTATATTAAATACCAAGTCAGTAGTGATATTGAAAATACTTTTACATGTAACTATGTGCAACATTTTATATTAAATCATTACACAGAGCTATAGGATGAAAAAAAAAACATTACCTTGTCAACTTATAGCACATATAGCACAGGAAGAACATTGACCTGCTGGAGCCAGTCCAGAGGAGGGCCACCAGGATGATTAGAGGAATGGAAGCACCTCTCCTATGAGGAAAGCCTGAGAATCTGGGGTTTGTTCAGCCTGGAAAAGAAAAGGCTTCAGGGTGACCTAATTGTGGCCTTCCAGTACCTAATGGGGACCTACAAAAAAATGGAGAAGGACATTTTACAAGGGAATGTAGTGACAGGATATGGGGGAAAAGCTTCAAACTGAAATAGAGTAGGTTTAGAGTATGCATTAAGGGAAAATTCCTTGCTCTGCAGGTGGTGAAGCACTGGAACAGGTTGCCCAGAGGAATTGTGGTTGCCCCATCCCTAAAAGGGTCCAAGGACAGGTTGGGTGGGGCTTGGAGCAACCTGTCTGATGGAAGGTGCCCCTGTCCATGACAGAGGGTTGGAAGTAAGTGGTCTTTAAGGTCTCTTCCAACCCAAAACATTCTGTGATTCTATGACTCTATGAACATATGGTTACCTTCCCAAAAAACTTATGCCCTGTTAAATCTTGAATATCCTTTTCCAAAGCAATTCAAGATTCTTCATGCTATATTATATACATATACTCATATATATAAAATGACCCCTTGAAGCCTTTTTAGTAAGTATTCATAAAACTTAGTCCTTAAACAACATTTCTTTGAAGAAAAAACTGAAGCATTGCATGCAACAAATATGCGTGGATCTTAACTGATCTTTTTGGGGGAGGTCCATTTCCTCATTATTTGATGACTAAACAGATTCTTCACACTAAAATACACACAAGGTCATAGTCTGTAATTTCTGACCTCCTGTAAAATATCATAATTTTACAGTTTCTTATGGATATCTAGAGGTGCTTGAATATCACTATATGACATTTCCTTCTCTCCTGCTAATTGAATATTTTAGTAATTTCAACATACCTTGGATGTCAATTGTGAATACTAATGCACATTTTGTTCTGCAGGAAAGGTACATAAACATTATATGAATACATATGCCTGATTACTTCAATTTCTTTCTTTAAAGATATTTTCCTAAATCTAGCTGTATGCATGGAACTAGACAATTTTGGGGTTTTTTCTGCATCAGCACACATAGCATGAAATTATAATGTTTTTTTCAATGTAGAATATTTTCGCATCCTCTGCTCTTCCCCATCTGCAAGCATGATCTAATATTCCCCAAAAATACAAAGACTTTGTCAAATTCACTGGGTATTTTATTGGCAAATATATTCAAAGAAAGGAAATTAAAAATCAGACATATGGATGATATATTTGAAAACATAGGGCATTTCCCCGTCTATAAAATATTATCTGACTGCCATCTATAAGTATATTTAATATGGATGATGAAAAATGAAATAGAAATTGTATACTTCAATTCTTTAATTTTCACAATGGTTGTGGCACTGTTCCAGCAGCTGTAACCTTACTGGAGTGTGATCTTTTCTAAATATATAAGTGTACCAGAAATTGTGTGCACAACTTGACAGCATAGAAAGAGGTAAGAGGTACTAGCCTACGTGGTTTCCCTCTCAAGTTCTAAGATGTAGGATGTTATTTATTTCAAAGCAGTTTCTCTAGCACTAATGTAACTTCTCATATACAAAAAGGCTAGAATTCCTTTCATATAATAATATTTTCTCCAAATTAGCATTACTTCATTGTGTAGTTACCTTTTGTGTTGTAAAGTCAATTTAGCCAGACAGATATTTTTTCAATTATATTTGACCTAGAAGATAAAAGTCATGCAGTGATACAACATAAAAGACATCAACTATTCTATATCCCAATTTACATAAGCATAAATTATTGTAGAGTAGATACAATACATAGAATGTCAGGTGTCTGTAAGTGCATAATGGCTATAATTCCAGAAATTTCCATTTTGAAGCAAGGCATTTGCATGTAGCTATCTACAGATTTCCTAAAATTAACCTGGAAAAGAGAACAATTATTGAGGAATTAAGGGAAAAATAAATTAAATGAAAACANTTATTCAAAATCTAAATCAAGGGGATTTTATCTCAGTTTAGACTACTTGTAACAATAAATATACTTCAAGACAATAAATAAAACATCCAGACTGAACATAAACCCTTCAAAAACAAAAGAATCACAAATATAAGAATATCAGAATGTCATTGGAAAGTTATTTGATGCTTAAGCATATTTGCAGAATGTTTCTGTAATTAGGTTTAGCAATTTAAAACATATTTTCTTTAATAATGAACACTTAATCACAGAAAAAAGTAATAAATTTTGAAAAAAATAAGATAGGATTTTGTAAATAGGAGTAAAGTAAATTATTCTACTCGTGGTTCTTTGTTTCCTCTAACACTCAAATATCAAAACCTGAAACAGAACAAATAGCTCACCTCTTTCCCTTGAAAGTAATTAAAGATAAAATATGCTCTGCAGCTGTCACACAAATGAAAAAATGGAAACAATTTCCAATAACAGAAAGAAGAAATAAGTTTTTCTATTATTAGAATTATGTCAAACATACATAGTACTTTCTTCTAATATGGAAAAGTCAACATCAGTAGCAAACTTATTTTCACTCCCTTTAAATACAGAGTTTAAAAGCTACATAGAAACTTAGCTATAGTGAGACTTGGAAAGCCTCTGGAAATTTTTTGTGTGTGTTCTACAGCCCCCAGTGCCCTTATTTCTGTCATGGGAATGGCATATACAGTCCATTTATTCATTTTTCACACAGAATTTGGTGTCTGAGCCTTCTAGTGCTGAGAAGAGGAGATAAAATTTATATGTGCACAGCAAGAAGCAGAAAGAGCTTGAGAAGAAAAGAACAGAGGTTGTGTTATTGTGCAGAAATTCTGGCATCTTTGGTTACAACAGACAACAAGAGATCTCTCTCCTGATGTGAGCCATCAGCCTAAAAACCAAACTTCTTCAATCAGAATCAGAGAATTCATAACATTAATTTTTAGGTTCATCAACATTACAGATAAAATAATGTCTCTAATGTAGCACTGGGGTATACTTTGCTAAGCTTTAAATCCAATTGTTTGTGTTCCAGTCACAGGATAGTGGTTGAAATACAAAATAAAATTCAATAACTTTGCTCACACATTTTTTTTCTTTTTTGGAGGGTGTGAGTTCTGATTTACAGTTACTACTGAGCTGAAAATATTCTGTATAGGCTTCAGTTAGAAATTGAGTAATTAATTCAGTAAAAATGTAACTCAAGTCTTTCTGTACTACACTTAACACTGCCATGTCTTCAAATAAGTTATTACATACACCGTGCAGTGCAAATACATGATAGACCTGCTGAAGTAAGGAAGACTAGGAAAAATCTAAGGAAAGATTTGGAGAGAAAGACTGCATGAAGGGAAGTGCAACACAGTAAACAGAACAGAGAAATTAAATGGATTAAAAGTGTTGAGCAAAGGAAAGTTTTTGCTACAAATCTGTAGCTAAACTATTAGTATAATGTAGAACATGATATTATAGTAGAGATATCTTTATGAATCTCTTAAGAAACATGCAATGTCTTTTGTCCCTACTGATTCAGGAGCACTGACAAAGCCTTTCCTTTTACTGATTGTTCCACAAAACAACAATTTGAGTAACAGAAAGTACCTTGCGACCTTCAGACCTGCTATAAAATTTTGAATTTATTTCAAAACATGATTTGTGCTTGCTAAATTAGGTAGGCAAAATTGGGAATGGCTCAGTAAAAAATAAAAAGCTCCCTTTTTATCCCTGCTTTCATATTGTCATTCGGTATGGACGACTACAAGGGTAGTTAAGCTATACATAGCATATTCAGAATGGGGACGATAACCCAAACTTCTTAGCACCACTCCATGATACTTTGCCCTTGTAGTACACATGCCTCAGAAAATTTTCACCTGACACTCTAGCCAGAAAGATGTGAGGCATCTGGAACTGGGAAAGTTGGAAACACTGGAAATCTGAAACAAAATAATCAAATAATAGAAAACCTCACAAGTTGTTTTAAAAGAGGAAAATGAGAAAAGATCATGGATAACAGAGAAGAAAGCATAGAAATCATTTAGAGTCAAAGACTGTAGAATTGCTGGGCATTCAATGAAAATGGATTTTGTATCAAAAATATTTGAACTTTTTATTTTACTAGACAGATAATTATCTTCTGACGTCTCCTCTGTTTCTCTCTCTCTCTCTCTCTCTCCATATATATATATATANAAGCAATTCAAGATTCTTCATGCTATATTATATACATATACTCATATATATAAAATGACCCCTTGAAGCCTTTTTAGTAAGTATTCATAAAACTTAGTCCTTAAACAACATTTCTTTGAAGAAAAAACTGAAGCATTGCATGCAACAAATATGCGTGGATCTTAACTGATCTTTTTGGGGGAGGTCCATTTCCTCATTATTTGATGACTAAACAGATTCTTCACACTAAAATACACACAAGGTCATAGTCTGTAATTTCTGACCTCCTGTAAAATATCATAATTTTACAGTTTCTTATGGATATCTAGAGGTGCTTGAATATCACTATATGACATTTCCTTCTCTCCTGCTAATTGAATATTTTAGTAATTTCAACATACCTTGGATGTCAATTGTGAATACTAATGCACATTTTGTTCTGCAGGAAAGGTACATAAACATTATATGAATACATATGCCTGATTACTTCAATTTCTTTCTTTAAAGATATTTTCCTAAATCTAGCTGTATGCATGGAACTAGACAATTTTGGGGTTTTTTCTGCATCAGCACACATAGCATGAAATTATAATGTTTTTTTCAATGTAGAATATTTTCGCATCCTCTGCTCTTCCCCATCTGCAAGCATGATCTAATATTCCCCAAAAATACAAAGACTTTGTCAAATTCACTGGGTATTTTATTGGCAAATATATTCAAAGAAAGGAAATTAAAAATCAGACATATGGATGATATATTTGAAAACATAGGGCATTTCCCCGTCTATAAAATATTATCTGACTGCCATCTATAAGTATATTTAATATGGATGATGAAAAATGAAATAGAAATTGTATACTTCAATTCTTTAATTTTCACAATGGTTGTGGCACTGTTCCAGCAGCTGTAACCTTACTGGAGTGTGATCTTTTCTAAATATATAAGTGTACCAGAAATTGTGTGCACAACTTGACAGCATAGAAAGAGGTAAGAGGTACTAGCCTACGTGGTTTCCCTCTCAAGTTCTAAGATGTAGGATGTTATTTATTTCAAAGCAGTTTCTCTAGCACTAATGTAACTTCTCATATACAAAAAGGCTAGAATTCCTTTCATATAATAATATTTTCTCCAAATTAGCATTACTTCATTGTGTAGTTACCTTTTGTGTTGTAAAGTCAATTTAGCCAGACAGATATTTTTTCAATTATATTTGACCTAGAAGATAAAAGTCATGCAGTGATACAACATAAAAGACATCAACTATTCTATATCCCAATTTACATAAGCATAAATTATTGTAGAGTAGATACAATACATAGAATGTCAGGTGTCTGTAAGTGCATAATGGCTATAATTCCAGAAATTTCCATTTTGAAGCAAGGCATTTGCATGTAGCTATCTACAGATTTCCTAAAATTAACCTGGAAAAGAGAACAATTATTGAGGAATTAAGGGAAAAATAAATTAAATGAAAACATAAATTCTAAAGTATTTTGGATAGAGGAGTTAAAATTTATGTAAGCAGAAATGGCAGAGCAGCAGCGTGCACCCACATATACTCAATCCCCTCATTCAGGTTGCTACTAAGCAGTATACATCATGTAGGTTTCCTGAATGACTCCTGAGATTATACCAAATCAGGAGTAAATTATTCATTGGCATGCATTTTGGAGATTGGTCTCACGTGACTTACAAGCAATAGTTCTGATTAAAGAATAATAAGGAGAAATGAAAGGAAGAGTCTTCATAGACATGACTCTCAGACTCTTTTCTTTGGTGCTCACTCAGAAGCGTCTTTATAAACTTAAATTGCCCAACAATACTAAGCATGCAATGAAGCAAAAGTGGATCATATACCCTTAATTCCACTTTGTACAGCTAGTGATATCACCTCGACTAGAATTCATTTTAGCCTACAGCCAGCTTTCTGGTGTAACTAAGGAATATTATCCTTTCAAAAGATAAAGCTGTATTTCAAAGAAATAGAGTAGTTAGAAGATGTTTAAAACTTATGGTCTTACAGCAATGAAAAGATTACAATCTAACAGCTATTGTTAGAGTTACAGTAACACTAAATACCAACAAGGAAGCAAATGAAAAATTTTATTAGACATTGCTTATTCTGTATTAAAACAATATGCAACTCAATGTCTGGCTTTTTCATGCTTTATTTTCCTTTTCTTATTGACGATTTGGTTTTTCCTATATTGCTTGCTAACAACACTCTACTATATGCAAAAAAGAAAAAAATCATGAAGTCTGAATGAAGAGAAGTTAAACTTTGGTACAACAAAGAAAATGTTTATACAATGCTTACTTACCCGTCAGCTGAAGTTTGACTAAATCCAGCAGAAAGCCAGGCAAATATGTTCCTAAAACTTTAATATATGCCACAATGAAATTGAGTATGCCATTCTCCCCATCTTCTAGACACCTGCCTCTACTTATTTTGTAATAAAATGTGAAATTACTTACTTATGAATCCATAACAATGAGAGAAATGAAAAGAAATTCCACTAGAAAAGTAAAGATCTTTTCACCTTTGACAGAAGCTTTTTGCTCAAGGGAAACAAAATCAAAATAATAATTTGATACATATTGCTTATTGTAGATAGATGTAGTCCACACAGTTTAAAATCTGAAGTTACTTACAAAATTTCTTTGAGTAACATATACAGGAGTTTACTAATAACACTGTTAACAGAAAATTTCTTATTAGTTCAAATGGAATAAATACTAACACTGTGAAATGCTGTTCTCATAACCACTATACCAGTTAAACATTGTTGCCAGGAACAAATAAATAAATAAAAAAATGAGCTGTTAAAGTAATTTGATCTGCTTAGAAACATTTGATACCTTAATGTTACTGATTTAGCAATCTGTAATGGAACAATGTTCTCAAAAACATGATAAGCAAAATCCGGTGCAAAGTAAGTTAAGCTATTTTAAGTTACCAGACTTCTGAACATTGAAAATTAACTTTGTGAAGACTTTTAAAACGTGGGTTTAGAACTAGACTTGGAGGAAAAATGTTGAGCTCTCCTCAGAAACTTCAGAGAAAATTAGTGTATTGGAGATGCTAAACTATGCTTACCAAAGTATTCCTTGAAACATTTTAAGAAACACCCCCCCCACAGATAAACTAAACCAACTATAAAATTAATTTTTATAATTATGATTAATTGTATTTTTATTTGTTCTATCAATTTAAAACACATGAGTAGGCATTAATTACAAAACTAGAAGTTAGTAATTCTTCTGGCAAGAGGAATCTTGAACAAGTCATATTTTGAGGTGTAAACATGTCCTAAAGTTGTTATAAATTTTATGTGGCAACTTGCAGATAGAATTAACCATGGACATTGATTTCCATGTACACACTCATATGACACTGTGCATATGTGCACAAACTATCTTAAGAGAAAAAAACCCACAAAAATTAATAAATGGGATAGGAATTTTAATATAAAAATAAGATCCTTTCTGTAATTTTTTCGATGGCATTACATACATCTGCATCTCTCTCTCCTCAAAAAAGAAGAGATTTAAGAAATCAAAAGTAACAATGGAATTCACAGTATTTGGTTTAGGATAAAAACTATTGCAGTCACAGAAGTACATATGGATTTTTACTTTCCTATGTAGAATTCCTAAGAATTTTTGAAGAGCTATTAGATAAAAAATTCTAGACCATTTTTAGGCTGTATGGTTTTAGAAACTGTGAAAGGTTTTTTAAAAAGTAGAAACTAATACTATAATGCTCTATTAATTCTCTGTTAATACTTTTTTGGGTCTAACTGTGAGATTCAAATAATTCTGCCCTGGCATTTACTAATCTATTCCACTCAAACTATTGAAAGACTGGTATCATAAATCCATACTAATTTGCATTGACTGTAGATATAAAGAACACATGTAGATTAATATAATTAGATTAATATAAATACTACAAATTACTGTGTCTGTACTGTAAACACAGCTTGTCCAACTATGTGCTATATTGGTTTTAAGAGATTTCAGGTACTGTTGATTAAGATTAAAAGATAATATATTTTAGTTCTATATTAAGTTTCATATGACATTTTGAGTAAGAGGCTAAAACGATAATCAACATATTGCATGTTTTCAAAAGCTGGATTTATTGAGAAAACCTATGAAGGATTGTCACAAATTCTGTTACAGTGGCTTTTTTAAGTCAAGAATGTATTAAAAAAATGTATGCTGTATTTAATATGCTCCATTTCAGTCACATTTACTTAGACATGACGTACCACTTAATTCACTGAAGTCCTATGGCCTATATTGTGTCACATATGAGACTCGATTACACTGTTTCTTCTGGCTTTATGACATATGAATCCATTAAGATCCACAGAATTAAGCAGTTTTATGTCTGGTAGTTAAAGACGTGTGACTGCATTAAAGGAGGCTAAAAAGTTACCATATTTCAATGTAAAATTCTTTCTAATGAACTCTTTACATAAGTAAAGATAATAAATAGAGTCTTTAGAAAGATGAAACCTTCAGCCTACCTTCCCAAGCTACTTAGCTGGAGAACTGACTAATTTGGAAGCTTAATGGCACCAGTTGCTCCCAGTGGCAATCTGCATCTACTGGGGAAGAATCCGTATGAATAAAAAAATTAGCGTGATGATACATTGATAATCCACGTCTTAGCATGATTACTTATTTCACTTGCTTGATTTGATTTTCATTGCATATTTATCTCTTCATTAAATCTTTCTTATCTCTCAAATCACTTTATTATGTGTTGGAGGTTTTTTGGCTGTTGTTTCCCCCCACAACCTGCTGGGAACCTACCTCCAGGGCCCTTGAAGGAGATTCCCTGCGTGAGTTCTTTGCCAGGGATGAAAAATGNCCTGGATTCCAACATCATGAAATACTTATTCAAATAAATATGAAGTGAATATGACTACAGATTTACTTTATTTAAATTTTTTTTTAGTACTCTGGTGGGTTATGTGTCAGAAACACTGGAAATGCAAAACATCATAAAAATAAGTGAAAAATTTAGTCCAAATTTTTTGTAGTAATTTTTCAACTACAATTTCCACTGAAATTGCATGTAGTGAAACCTTAAAAAACGAAAATATATTACTTTTAGCCAACCTGTATCTTTTTTATTTGCTTCTGAATGTTTAAATATTTTCAATGGAAACATATTGCAACCATCTGGTTCACCGGTGGCAACAAATTTCAGTTAAATAAACATTATTATATTCTTTCTGTTCAAAGTTCAGTCAAGCTCCAGAATTAATACACTTCTTTAGTGAAATAATACAGCAAATAATCAATCCACATTGGTATGGTATGGTAAGAGTAGGGTGGAAAAGAGTATCAGTCACTCTACTATTTTTCTATTTGCCCACTTTTTCATCTCTCACATTCTCTCATCCTTTTTTTTATATTAAAAAAATACACTGCCAACAACCAACCAACCAAACCCAAATACATAAGAAAAAATGACCCTAAATATAAACAATAAAAGACACAGACATAGGAAAGATCATCTATTATTTTAATTTATTTCCTCTATGTCATAAATCACTCCCTTTTAAATAATTGTATTTACATATTATTTTTCAGAGAAATGACCTGTATTAATGCCTGTGAAACATTTAGTAATAACAAACAAATAAATAAACAACATAATGTGTAGCATTTAATGAATTATTGGGAAAAGGTAACTCACCAGATCATCAATTTGTACATTTGCATTTAGTTGACTATGTGTGACTGCATATATATTCTTCCATGGCATTGAGTGGAGGCCTGGTTGAATGTTTATCTGGAGACTTTTTTAGTCTGGTCAGAAAACACACTTTAATACTTGATTGGCTCAATGGTTGCTCAGCTCTTGATTCCACTCTCTGAATTGATTAAGTCTCCAATGACCATAACAGGAACTTAGGGACCTCCCTCCTGTATTTCCACCTGAAGTGGAAACCTAAAGTTAGACAAGATGAATCCAACCCACAAGAGTTTAAAAAGAAGTAGTGTTCTTTTATGTTGACTAAATATTTTCAGTAATAGCTCTCATGTGTTGAAAGTGAATTTCACAGGTAATGTTATTTAAATAATATTTCCTTTTCTAGTGGAATAATAAGCTAGGAACACTCATCCATTTACATTACTTCAAACGTTAAGCTTCAATTTCATATACTGTACCAAGGCTATTACCTGATACTACCTATACTATACCTAATACTACAGTATTTTATCAGTTTTTTTCACTGTGCCCTAATCCAGCTGGAGAATTCTCACCTGAGACTGCTCTTCTAAAAGTTCCTCCTGAACATGGCAGGGTTCTTCTTCCAGTTTTTCTGTGATTTGCATGCTTTCTAAGCTTAAAACCAGTTTAGATTACATGGTATAATTTAGATGGAAAAGTTTTCAGTCCTGCAAAATATTTCTTTTTCTGAAAGTATCCCACTTAAAACAACATTTTATTATACTGTTCCACTTATCTCGATGCTTTCTTTCCTGTGTATTAATTACAGGAATGAAAAGTATAAGCACTCAAACTACACTTTTTTATTTTACACAGCTGTGTCGAGTCAGAAATAAAAATAAATAAACAAACAAAAAGACATATCTCTATATAAATACAAATGCAAGAGAAGGGGAGGCAGAGAAAACTAGTTTTCTTGAGTTTACACAGCTTTATCAATAGAAGATGAATTTAATCCAAACCTACAGAGTGGACAAGAAAATTACAGTAGTGTAAAACAGAATGCAAATATTGTCAGATTGTGTGCATTTTTCCACTTTAATAAACACCAAGTCATTTCCTTTTTTCACAGAAAGAAAAATGGAAAAAAGGTGCTGCCTTTTTTTCCTTGGGCTCTCAGTTCATACAGCGAGAGTTTCTGTAGAATAGGTGGCTCCTGTGTCTTCCCATCCTCATTTGCTGTTATAAATTGGTGTTTTTCACATTCCTTTATTCAAATAGTATTGTTCTTTTTATCTTTGCTGATACCTAAGACAAGACACTTCACTATCTTGTGCTCCAAAATCTTAATCTATAAAAATCAGTTTTATTCCCCAATAAATACATAAATAGACATATATATATACAAAATCCTAGTATTCTTTTAAAAATTGACTTAAATTACACATCCTTAGCAAAATATAACATCTCTGAATGTAAATTGCTGGATAAGAGTTAGATGTTATCATCACAACTATTGTTCATGCATTCTTTAAAATTTGTAATTTTTTTTCATCCAGAAATATCATTAGGTATTAAATAATACAACTATTTTCCTCACTCCAAACTGAAGGCTTCCCCAACCCCTGGTGGATCAAGACTGCAACATCACTTTCACCAAGAGACCTCAAAATTTCAACAATCAGGTCTCATTTCTGGATCCACAGGTGGTGATTTTGTACCTTTCTTTCACTTATACTTTCACTTTTTTGCCTTTTCTCCTACACATTTTCTCAAGTTAATTTTATGCTTTTTATTAATGCTTTTCTAACCAAAATGGCTACCTTTTAAAATTTGCCAAGTACCTTATTTTACCTTAAACATTCTAAAGTTTGGAAGTAAAAGTTTCATACTGAACCTCCCAAGAATTTTGTTGTTTTTCCTATGAAACACTCAGAGTAAATCACGCAACCTTCCCTTTAACCCACAAGTGAACTGGACTACAACAGCTGCAGACAGACAAACAAACAAACAAACAAACAATCAAACAAACAAACAAACACCCCACCAAACCAGAACAAAATCAACCAAGCCACTCAGACAAATTCCATTCATTTTTGATAAGAATTGAGTGGGCTACTATTAACAGTAGTCAACACTACAATCTACAAGAGACCACTCAAGTCTGGTGAAAAATCTATAATGAAAAGGAATACTGTCATGTCCAGTGATAAAAGTTTTCATTTCAAAATATTCAAGTGGTTTTTTGCAGGCCTAAAGTTCTTTTAGCCATAAGAAGGGCTCTCATGTAGTCTTAAATGGTTACCAGATTTAGAAAGAGAATGTATGTTGCCATTATGAATTCTGACAACTGAAATATCCATCTGAAAGGAAATTCCAAATTAATGTAAATCAATTAACTTAAAATCAAAGGTTAAATCAAACAGGACTATGGCACTCTCTCAACCCTCCTCTTGGTTCTGGAAGAAGGTGCTTGCTGCCGTAGAGTATACTGAAGACAGCAATATATGACAAATTAAAGTCCATTCCTCATAAATCTCTGACTACAATTTTGAGAAAATTCAAGAAAAAAAAACAGATTGTTTTCTAGCTCCAAAAAAGTATTTTGAATTTTTTCATGATACTGATGATGTTTATCCTTGAAGGGTTAATATACAATTCTGAAAATGATAGGCAAGGCAGTATTATGTTTACGTCAAGGTTAAATTTCCTTCATTACAATTTGTTATTTTCTGTTTCATTTGATGTCTATGATCAAAAAAATTTTTGCACACTCATCAGTTTTAGCAAGATGATGTCATTAGAAAAAAAAACCCAGTTGTTGTAGCTTCACTGATTGCCAGGGTGCCATTACAGTTTTGTATCATTCTTCCACCTACCACAAAATTTTCCATTATTGGACACAGTTTTGAGTTACCTAGAGCTTTGCCCAGCTTCATCTGTTTGGATTGAAATTTGTCTTGCTGGGTTTTTGCTCAAGGCCAAATGATCTTGAAAAGTGTAAATGAAATTTATATGGATATTTCTAAAGAAGCTATTAACAAATAAATATATGAGAATGTGCATGCAGAGAGAGTGAGCTATCATCTATCTAAGTTCTACATCCATTCTGCTGAAAAGTTCTTGTGTCTCGGAGAAGTTCAGTGCTGTGCTATAGCCCTTATTTATCCTGGGGTTTTTTGCTCCTGGGGTTTTTTCTACCTTGTTACTTCCCTGATAGAGAAACTGCTTGCCAAATTTCTGTCTGATCTGATTAAATCAGAAAATACAGTACACCAAGCAAGGAATCCCTTCGCAGGTGTTCCTCCTGAAAAATATCCATATAAGAGAGGTGAATACAATTTTACTTTTCTGTTGGGTACCTCTTGAAATCTCTTTGACTCGGAAGCAGGCTCTGATGCTGATTTTACTTTAAAAAACATTACTGTGGCAAATTCAAATATTCAGTATTCTTAATACTTCAGAATCAATGTTGCCAACTATAATAATTTCTGTCCAACCTATGTAAGCATATTTGCAAGTTTTTAGATTTATCACTCGGTAATATCCCGTACTTTAAACATCCAGCTTATATGGCATCTTTTATCACTTAGTGGACAAATACTTAAACATTTTGATTTCTTATAATTTATCTTTTAGTGTATAAAATACAATATTCAAGATATGAATAAAAAAGTATCTTTCACTCTCTCTGAGTTTCTAAGACTTCAAAATTAATACTCATGTAATTATTTTTAAAAATCATGGACACTTCACAAAATAGTTAAGTCCAAACCAAGATCCTGGAACAAACTTCTGGTTTGTTCTAGTGTGTTCTAGTCCATTCAATGGCAAATTCTCTATTTGCAACCTACAGATAATGTCTCTATTCTGCAGCTTACACGACTTAAACTGAGAAACACAGCTCACATTGTGACACAAAGAAAAAGACAACATAAATAAAGCTGCTGATTTTCAACCTAATGGTGTCTGAGTGTTTCATAAATATCAGCATCCATGACATGAGAATACATCTCTATTATCATTTTTACATAGGCAGCTAAAATAAATGGATTTGGGAACATGGGGTAAAAGAAGATAAGGAGTCTCACATTAAGCAAAAATAAAATGTGAAATGCTTTTTATCAGACCTCTCATTTGGCATATATGAGAACAGAGATTAATTTCTCTTTTATTTTGAACTAACAGTTTGAACTAACTTTATTTCATGTTGATCTAAAAGGAATTGCTCTCTAGTATTTCTTGTAGAGCTTTCCCCTTTTCATAGGCAAGTTTAGCAGTCATTGAATCACTGAGAGACAGAAAAACTTGTATGTGCTCAGGAGTCACTGTCCTACACTTCAATGAGAATGACCTTGGCACAAACTCCCAGTCACAGACAGGACACAACTGAACATTGTTTTCTCATGTCTTTCATTAATGTTTCTTTGTAAAGACCTTTAACTGTTCAAAGCAAATTAACATTGGCTACAGTAGTTCTTGGCAAAGTTCAATCTGCCACAGATCAGACAGCAGCATCTCACACTGGATATTCAGAAAAGTTTAGAGGTAGTATCTTCATTATGTCTGAAGGAAGGGACAGGAAAGTGTTTAATTCTCCAGTTGTCTTCATCACGCAATGACAATTCTTTTCTAGAGATTTCTTCTTCATCAGCTATAAAACTTTCTATTAAAAAAAACCAGCAGAAAACAGGAGGAAAGATTCAACTTACTTCAATGTATGTCCTTGATCACTGCTTTTCCTGTGGTGCTAAGCAAGCGTCATGGTAAATGACAGAATTTTGGCATACAAGTCAGACATTTTTAGAATTTGAAAAAAAAAGCTTCTCATCTGAAGTTGCAGAGGTCGGGGAGGGGTTTAATCTATTAATTATGAAGAATGGAAAGGATTAACTTTGAAAGAAAACTGTGTTTACCTACAAAACTGTGGGGTTCTGAACATTTTTGGCCCAGCTAAAAAAAAACCAAAATAAAATGTTTAAACCACATGCGCAGAACCACAGATTTAAAAACTTTGCAGTATTTTTAAGTCATAAGTCATAACCTATTTTTCTTTTCTTAGTATGCTGCATCTTTTAAATATATGCTTCATTTCTTAGTCATCTGGCCCTGTCCCATGTTGGAATTGCTCCCTGCTGTTAATTAGAGGTGACCATGATTTGATTAATCTCAAACATGTGTTATATAAGCACACTATGGAAAACTGTATTCTATATTTTCTACTTTAAACATTTTTGAGTGTAATGGAAACAAGCCAAACATTTTTTAAGGACCTAATCTTATCTTAATGAACAATATGGATATTATCAAAATAAGACATTCTAATCCATTTAAAGTGTTAAAAGTTCACAGAAATATGCACTAATCATGTACAGTATTTATCAATGTAATACAAACAAGGTTTCAAATGCATACCACCTGAGCATCATGGCTGTCTGTAAATCTGAAGTTCTCTCCACTTAGACAGAGGTTTGTCGCAGTTTGACAATGTGCTTTACCTGACCCCACATTGTTGGTATGTTACCATGTAGACATTTTTTGAAGACATTAGCCATATTTCTCTATACCTAAAGAGCTAGCAGTAAATGGCTATAACATTTCCTTATGATTTCACATAGCTCTTGGTCTTGAAAGGTCTTTAATGACTAGAGTACAAATGTTAGATTATTTTTCAGGACAGGATTATTCATATATTTAAATTACATTTTGGGGTTAGTAAATAAGAAGAATTTACTATACAAAGAAGACAAAACATATGATTAAATATTGTCTTGGTTTATAAGCATCTACAAAGACCACTACTAAATAGGAAGTTTTGAATACTTTATATCACATTAATATAAAAGTCTATGCATTTTTGTGCAAATAAAAGTACTGTCTTAAAAAAGTTCACTAAAAGATTTCTTCCAGCTATTCAAAAGAGATTGTTTCTAAAAAGTTAAATATAACAATTTTAATTTTTAAAAATGACAATTATTTAATTTGCTTGTTCTAATTTTTTTATGTAGAACTCAGTTGTTATTAATATACAGCCTCCAGTGGTAAGTGAAATATAATTCCAACTAATTTTTCCTACAGCTGTATACAAATCAATAACTGTAAGAATCCCAGGGGAAAAGCACGTTGTATGGCCCTCCAAGTTCCTAATGAATGCAAATAAGCTGACCTTTCTTTGACAACTATGAATATGGTTTTTCGCAACTTTACCATTGAAATTGCTGTAATCAGCAATTCATACAGCAAAAAACGAGCCAATAGTAGTTGTAAAGAATTATGCATTACAAGAGGGTGCATGGTACAGTTACCATAGCGAACAAACTTCATGATTTTGGGAATCAGTTACTCTAACATATTTTTTCAAAAAAGATCTTCAAAGAGAACACAAATGTTCACGTTACATTTTTTCTTTTTTAATGTATTTTCTATGTCCTTGAAACACTCTAGTTTTAGTGCTTCTTTTTTATTGTTTAAAATACAAATACCATCACACCTTGAATTATTAATTTCTAACAATAGCACCCTTTTTATAGGTGGGATAATGAACCTGAAAGTAAAGGAAGATTATGGTCAAAAATAAAGAAAAAAGAAGGATTCTTCATTTTAAAGGGGTAATATATCCATGAAAATGCAGTGTTTTTCATACAATGATATAATAAAAGTGAATGAAAACAATGTCTCTGAAACAATGAGCTACTGTAGTACTTCCACCTCTAGCATTTCTTTCTCACAAATACTCTTTGAATAGTGCTGAAAAAATTAATGTACAAATAAAAGCTATGGCATATTTTTAGCACCTGTTTTAAAAAGAAAACCCTGTACAGGTTTAGGAAAAACTGAAATTTGAAGCACTTGCATTACAGCATTGTAGTTTCTACAGAATATTTAAAATGTCTGCGAAAATATTATTTTGAATAGAACTGAAGAAACAGAACTTACATTAAACATGGTAATTACAGATGCATGTTGATCTTTGAAAAGAACCAAAAAGATCAAAAAAAGAGAAACAATACAATATTCTGGTTCATCATTCCCATTCAGCAAAAGCTTGAAATACATATGCCTGGAAAGCAGCAGCCTCAACTGAACACTATACTAATTAAGAAGATTAAAATTCCCCTTGTTTTGAAAACAGAGGTTACTAATTTCTTAGAACTAATTTCATCAAAATCATTAGTTCTTTTTGTCCTATTTTTGTGTTTTCCAATAAGTTAATTTCTGATTTAATAAGCTTTGAATGCTCAAAGATCATAACAGGATATCAACTAATACTATGTTCATATAATATGTGTGATATTTTTAAAAAAAGGTCCTTTCTTGATGATATTTCCTCAGGATCTCTACTCTCATACTTGTAATTCTTTCATGTTCAGAATGAATCCCTGCTACCTCTCACTCAATATTGATCTTCAAGGCATTTCTTCCAATCCTCTCCCCAGTGTGGTCACTGAACAGTATAAAAGTTCAATAGGAAGATCAGCTGCTCATCCACTTTTTGCTAAAGCAATTTGTATTATGGATTTATTTTAGCAGTCTACAGTGGCAGTTGCTGTTTTTACTATTTAAATGCTTTGATTATCTGACCTTGCTTACTTTATCTTTTTAAGTGCTGTGCATGGGCTTTAAAGTTGATCAATAACTGGGGATTCCTCCACCACATTATGTTGAAATCAATCCTGATTCAGACTATTTGTATTTCACTCTTATGAGTCCATCTGTCTTTCTTAATTTTATATTCTCTTTTCTTAAATAATTTTGTCTGCCACTGCAAATACTTACTGTCAGGTAGATTTCCATTGCAATCAATTCAGCTTTTCTCAGGCATAACTATAGTGTCTGGGAAGACACAAATGTATAGGATCATATCGTATACTTGAACGGATAATTGTTTTTTTAATATTTGCATCATAGATAATGTGAAAACAATTTTTTATTTACGTGATGTCTTACTTTTTCCAGTAATAGCTAGAAATTAAAAATCAAACAAAATGGCATAAGCTTATTAAAATACTTCAGATGTGCAATTTCTCTTAGAGAAAATGATAAAGTAATGGAATCAAGCAGCCTTCAGCTATGTCATGACAAACCTTAGAATTCTCTGATTAGAATTAGGAACTATAACTAGTCCTGAATTTGTGCAGTGTAAAAAAGTGTTTTAAGAAACATTTTGTTATATTATGTATCTATTTAATAAACATTTAAAATATTTCAAGTTTTTTACTTAAAAGTTTTAAAATTTACCTTGCCTACTTAATGATGAATAGGTTATCACAACTGTAAGAATCCGTAGCACAGATTTGTCAAAATAGAAAAGGAGAAAGAAACTAAATAGAAAATCTAGAAATTCAGTTAACATGCTATGCACGGAGCCCTAAGCATTTAGGGGATTATCTACCTAGAACATATAAAACTTACTGAAATACTACTTTGATCTTATTTAATATCTCCACAAAGGTTCAGAAGAGGGAATAACATTTCCCTGTTCTTTAACTAAATCACACACACAAACACTAATTTGGATTTCCATTAAATTAATCTAAATTAAAATACAGTCAGATGTTTCAGGGATTTCCTGCAATCCTTATATCATAATTCACTACTTTTATAATAAAATATCACAACTTCAAAACAAAATCATAAGTGATCCTTAAAAAAGTTTTCATCTTCAATCTTGCAAGTTTTTGAACAGCTTTTCACATGTTTATAGGGTAATTGGTTTCACAAAACTGTGAAACTGTGACTTGCATTCACATATGTTTGAAAAATTGGGGCCTAGTATGACATTACAATCTTTTGCTGCTATCAATCAGTTTGCTAAATAATACATTAATTTTCCATGCATAGGAAGAAACTTACACAGTTCTTCAAATTTTCTAGTTCTTCACCTGACTGAGACTATTTCTACTCATTCCAGGACCAATGGACACTGAAGTCTTGAGAAAGTTGCTACTTATCCTCTTTCTTTGATGTTATTCTTACCTTTAAGTCCTTCACACTTTTCCTGATTCTTTTAAACAAAATAGGAATTATTCAGTCATAAATTTGACAATGGTAAACAAAGTGAACCATTTTGTGATGGATGGGAGACCTTCTGCCTCAGTTGTAGCTCCATATGGTGCACACCATCATGTCTCTGATGAGAGGGGAAGGACAAAAGGAAACATGACCACGAATATCTTAAGCATTGTTATAATTAGAAGATGTTAAATAGCAGCACAGCATAGAAAAAGTAGTGGGATGACAGACATTTAAATCATATTAGGACCAGTGATGATTGGGTGGTGAATATTTAGCCTACAAGGCATAATTAAACTTATGTTAAAAACATGGTTCACTTGAAAGTAAGTGCATAAAATAACTAATAATAAACAGCCACTAAATGAATAAAAGTGGATGGGGATTTTCACTGGTAATTTTCTAAGTGCATGAAAGAGAAATGGCTTAAGAATCTAATGTATAAAGTAACCCGTACTAAAGAAATCAGCAAATATGCAACAGTTATTTTCACAATGGCACAATGCCATTTTTGTTCTTTTCTGGAAATTAATAGCAACAGAAATAAAAAAAAAATGGTTTTTGAGATTTGTTTGTATAAGACTTCAGTACATCTACAGATTTTTTAAAAATTATTAATAACTGTACTGAAATCCAGTCCTCTCAGTAATCTTGTAAGCAATTTCAGTTAATGCAGGATGTCACTCCTGAAAATGAATCAGATTTTACTGATAATTCCTTTCAGATTTTCAAGTGAACATTTTGTCTTCTTGTTTTAAAATTTCACTAACTAATAAAAGCATCAATTTCATTATGGGGCTGTTCTGGTTTTCCTTTTAAGCTCCTCTGGAACTTGTAGATGTAAAGACAGGTGCTGCTTTTGCCAGAATCTTATCCATTTAAAAAATAAGAATGAAAATGCAAAGGAGAAATAGAATTACTAGATGTTACAAATAGCATCTAATGGGGGGTTAGAGAGGATGTGCAAGTTGTTCAATACTTGCTAACATCACTTGTGAAGATTTTTCATTTTATTGTGACAGCAGAGGGGAAATTTAAAAGAATTCGCTACACCAAATATTATGCATTTCTGCAGAGCACAGCTTAAAAAAGACAAGTCTGTACTGTTTCTCTCAGGTGGGTAAATGTTAAGAGAGAAGAATCCAAGTTTCATGATGCAGCAGCACAAAGCTGGGAAGTGAAAATTATGTTGCAGCAGAGTCCTGAAAATATGACTGTAAAAGTTAATCAATAAAATGTCTATTCCTGTCTATTCACTAGAGGCCCCAGCTGCATAGCTTCACACAATCAATACTACAAATTATTACGATTTCCAGGTTCCCACTGGACATTCTGAACAAATCTTTCAGGTGTAACAGGCTTATACTGGGGGGAGGCAAGTAGGGTGGAGGGCTGGGGAGTGGGACTGGGGTTGTGTTACCTTAGGTTTATTTCATCCAGGATAAATATACAAGAAACAAAGCCTGCAACTTCTAAAAACTTTTTGTTGTTTCCCTATATAATAAGTCTATTTGGGGCAACCTGTGAAATTAGCAGAAAATGGTTTACCCTGTTTTAAAAATAAATATTTTTATTCAGGTTAATTAATGAAGATAAGGGATGTTTATTCTTTTTAAATCCTAGTCAACCATTTCCTTTTTTCACCACTGCCATGAAAAATAACTTACAACAAGGACTTCACAACAAGGAAATAAAAGCATACATAAATGAACCTTTCCCCTCAAAGTCCTCACAACAGCTATAGCAGAATCTTAGGACTCAGTGTAGTTTTAAGTGACCAGCTTATGCTGTGCTGTATTTTTCTTTGTATGGCCCTGTGCTCTCGCCTTGATACCAGCTGCTTTTGTCAGATTCACCAAGGAGGAAGGTAAGAAAAGTCCAAGACTGTATGACTTTGAATAAGTCAGCACCAAAGGGATGTTACTTTATGACACATGCAGTACCCTTCCTAGTGACTAAATATAACCCTTATGACATTCCCTGTCCCAAAATACCCAGGGGACAGAGATCCATTGTTCTTTCTGTCTCCCAAGGAACAGAACAGAGCAGATACTGGATGGCACAGCATTACTGTTTTCAGGTTCACAGTATGTTGTTTTAAAGGAAAATTTCAATATTTAAATGACTTTGTTGTTAATTTCTTAGATTTATCAGTTCCACTTTATTAAACCTATTGTTTTGAATTTGCAGTTTTAATTTTCCAGATTCAACAAATAATTTGGTTACTGTAATTCGCAGCAATGTGTCAGAGTACTTTCAAATAGTAATGGTATCAAAAATTAAAGTCAAAATTTTACATAAGAGTAAATAAAAATAATTTTGATAATCTGTAGACATAAGAAAAGGTTTCCCTTAATCAAAGTTTATTATGTTCATGTGCTGAAGTAACAAACTTCTAAAGTCACTGAACAATTGTAGAAAACAGAACAGACAAAGGTCAGTTTGTTAATAACTTTTGCATGTGAAGAGATTCATTCAAATTTTATTTGTTCATATAAAGCATAAAAAAATGTATTAAAAAGTCCTTCTGAAAAATCTTTTAATGATTATCATTTGGCCTTCTACTTCAACCTTTGTGAAACTCATTTCAGTGAACTTTTGCAGAATTCCTGCTCTCTCAAAAGCTATATTTCATGACACAATCAATCAGCTACAGCTGGGAGTTTCAATTCCACTTCCCCCCTCCTTCTCCCCCATCTCACACTAAGTTACCACAATCAGTAGTCCTAGAAGTTTGTATCTTTTTTATTTACAAAGAACTATCTACAAGATTAGGCATAACATGGCATTTTGTAAACTGAGGAATAACTTCAGACGGTTAAGAAAACCCACTATGGCAAAAGATTCAAGCTGTGTTAGGAAAGTAAATCAGTGACAGTGTTTTCCCCAGAGAAGTACTAGTAATGTCTTTAGAGATATAACTACAGGTTGAAAACCACCAAGCTACTTTATTTAAAGAAATGAAGACACATTACTGAAGACAGTGTTTCTTCCATGAGGCTTTTCCCAGTCTTCAGGATAAATATTAACTTAAAACATTTGAGCTGAAGAACGGATGAAGTTCCAGTCTAAAAGTCATTTGAACTGAGCATACATAATATTTTGCTTTAGATACGTGATGTTTGTTGCATCTGAATTTAGCAGGTCTTCCTCAGAGAACATTTGCTGAGGTAATATTTGATGCTTGCCACAAATCTGAGATAAAACATTTAGCTCTAAATGTTCAATCCACCTCCAAATGAACAGACTTTCTTTTTTGCAGCCAAATTATTTTGTATAAAGTGTTCATCATACTCTATATTACAAAACAGCTTGGAATTCAGTTCAGTCTGCATGTATAGGGATTGCTTAATGCAACATAACTTTAATAAGAAGAGAATGACTGCATGAAAAAAACATCAGCTAAGTGAGTAATTTTTATCATAGTCTGAATCTCAAAAACTCTAACTAATTAATCACTTTGTGGCTCAATATAAAATATAGTTTATATTAAGCTAAACTATAAAATCTAATTTTTGAACATTGTTACTTTTTTATAAAATCCTAAGAGTTATTCTTCAGTCTAATAGATACTAAATTTGACTGGTTAGAGCAAAAGTACTTTTTTCAGCGTAAACTCTTTTAAAGTATACAGTTTGCTTGTTTTGTTTATGTTAACAACTTCATATATGCCTTGCTATTGTGACTAAAAGTTCAAATACCAAATTTTCTTTACTTTGGTAGCTTCTTGCTTAGCTTCTCTAACAAAAAAAAAAGAAAGACAATAAGACCCATATGTAACCTTTGGTCTCTAAAAAGAAGAAGATGATAATACCATTAACAGATAAGTAATAAACAATTACACATTCTAGTTCAAAACTACAGAATATTAATTTTAAAAATAAACCAGGCTCCTAATAATAGTACTTTTCAGCACTCAATTTTTAAGTGCAGGATGTATTTTAAAACATACATTAAGAAAAATCATTTAGATTTAATAGTTTATTCAATAGAGTTACAGAACACATTTACACTACATCGTACCTGAGAGAAATTATTAGTACAGTACATATTAAAAGGATTTACTGCTGACTTTAATGTCTTTTGTTTCTCAAATACCAAAAAAGAAGTAACTCACTTGTAATCACTAATTTCTTCTTCAGAAGTTAGAATATGTTTTCTCAGGGTCTTCAGCTCTCCGTCTGTGATTTTCTGCTGTTCTGTTCTTGGTGAACTGTTTCTGCTGTTTGCTCACTTAGCTGCTCTTGAGTTGCTTTCAAGCTGGATTCCATTAGAAGAAGTTTTTCATCTTGACTGGCAAGTTCTTGCGCTATAAGTTAAAAAAAAAAAAAAGAAAGCTTTGCATTTTAAGCTCAAGCCGAGCAATATTTTTGTTTTAAATGCAATGCTGTGCAACCCTCGGTAAGAGCTGGGCAAATACTGTTTTCAAGAGAAGAGCATCATTCCACTCCCAAATCTTGAAAGGAAAATATATTATAAATATATTAAGCACTGGATTAAGTCTCTTTCATTGTATTACAGTCAACTTAAATAAAGAAACTTGGATTCAATATTCTGAGAACATTTAAACTGCTACCAGAGCTTACTGTATACGTGCACATCCAGTATTTCATTCCTTCTAAAGCAAACACCTATTGCCTTTGTATTTTGCAGCATAAGTCAATCTAGAATTCAAAATCACAGTTTTGAAAATAAAGCAGCTCTTATACCACTTAACAACAGTAACATGTACAATTTAAGCTTGAAGTCTTCAATTTCATTATATTTTTTCATGAATTGCAGAGCACATGCATAGTAAAAACCCGTTCTTTTCCAAGGTCATCCAATAGATGGCAATCTTTCCTTAGACCAAAAGAAACCACAGCCGTGCACTGCCAGCTCTCAGAAAAATAAGTGATTTAAGACAAAGACATTTTTCCTTTGTTCTTTGTTGACCATTTTCCTAAAAGATATATGTACATAGGCTTTAATTTAAATATTTAGCCCTTAGTATGTGCACACATGAGTTTGTGTTAGTGTGCAGGTGTATGTGTTCCTGCACAGACACAAATCCACACGCATGTATTTGTTTTTATACACTTTCATAAATATATGGCTCTAGATGTATAGACACATATAGTTAACAGGTCTAGGATATCGTGGAATAAAGATAAGCATTAAAGTAAGTGCTTCACAACAAGCATTTTATAGCATGCCATTCCTTTATTATGCAGTATTCAAATTATTTTGAAATTTGACACCAGAAAAATATAAGAAATTAGGAATCTTTTAGTGATAGCAGTTCAATAAGTATAACAAAAGAGGCATTTATGTGCTCATAAATTAAAACCCCTGTTTTTAATGTGCCACAGCATAATATTAAAGAGTGAAAATACACCAGACTTCAATGAAGTCAGAAAATAGTACTTTCAGGTTTAGATTGATAGAATCACTTAAAGAAAAACATTTGTGCTCTGTTGACATGATTCTGCATTTATTGTCTTTAATGTCTAACAACATTCACCATATGCACAGGATGTAAATTCGGCTATCATATCTTCCTTTATGAATTCAGAATATTCAGAAGATCAGTTTCCTTATATAAAAAATTGCTTTGTTCTTTTCTAATTGACAGTAACATAACCTGACTTCTCACAAAACACAACAACAGTCACAATTTCCATGAGTGAAAGCACTGTATATAAACTGTTTAAATTTAAATTTGTGCCTCAGAAAGATACACAGCTAATGCTAACGACTAAATGTTTAACAAGCAGTAGATATCACCCAGAGCTCATCCTTACTGAATATCAAGCAAATACAAATCTTTGTGAACTAATGAGTTAAACAGTTATTAGTGTCAACACGTGTTTAAAAAAATGTACAGCTTAACAAACAATGTATAAGTGACTTTTCTTTCATATCTAAAAAATGAGCACTACTGGTAAAGTCAAACCTAAGCTGTCATCATTCAATAAGAATTATAACATATAAAAAAATATATTTTTCAATGGATTTTGGACCCATTTTTGCAATAAATTTTTAATAACTTTAGTGTGGTTGACTATCTCACTGGAACTAATATGACTACTTATTTGAATAAACTTATTTATCTGTGGGCTCCAAGTATTCGATTGGGGTTTGAAATCAAAAGAAGGGTAAATATTTCACATGTAATATAAACCTCTGCCATTAAAAGTTTTCCAGTTGTTGATCTGTTTAATTGTTTTTCCAGAAGACAATCCTCTATATAAAAAAGAGGTTTTTTTCTATTTTATAACTTAATAAGTTCCTGTCAATTTTGTGAAATAGGATTGTATGTATTATCCAGAAGCAGATCCTTAAAAATGCTTTAAAAGTTCTTAGAAGTAGTTTAGAGCTGTGATCTGTTGTGTGGAGATGGAGATGGACTAATCTTCCAAAATTTATTTTATTTACATCTGCTTTGATTTGTAAACAGATCCAACAATATATTTTTTGTAATTGCATAGCTATTTAAACATACAGGAGGTGATTTAATCACTAATTTTAATAATCAGGTTTAACTCACAATGTGTCCTGGTAAAAAAGGGTTAAATTATTTTAAGTTTACCTATGCCTTGGACTTGAGCCTTGGTTGATCCCAAGCCAGAGGCGCTAGCAGCTGCATGCTTTATTTACAATCCCTTTGTCAGACTTACAACTGCCCCAGGCTATAACATAGTGTACCTAATGTTCAAACTGGCAGGTAATCTTATGTCAAACATACTTCTTTGATTTAAAGTGATCAATAGATTCTTGTAAAGAGGTAATTTCTCTGATGTTTCCACCTTGCCTTTCTTACAGGTGATTCACACAAAAGCCTGCTTATATGATGTACGAACAATAACCAGAAAGCTATAATCATGTTTTTTCAGATGTTTCCGGTGCACAACGATTTTGGATCAATACCCTGTGTAATACAATTATCTGCAATGATCTGGTTGTATTGAAAAAGAATTTGCAGCAGACCTCTAGGGGGTTTTATCCAGAAACACGTATCTGGCAATGTTGTGAATAGTGGAAGAGAAAATTAAGGGGTTGACACAGGCTGTCTATTATGTTCCAAATGACTTCATTAATATTTTATTTGGTAAAAGTAGTATATTTCAAGCTCTACTATACTGTGACTTCAAAATATTAATAATGCAATTTCCTTGTTGCATTTGCTTATTTTGAAAACTAGTTTTAGCACACATGTTCAGTGTGAAAACCAAAAGTAACAACCAAAAATTTTTAAAGTAGTTTATTACCCATAATGAAATTATTCCTTGTTTTTCTATCTTGTTTTGCTTTTGTGTACACTACTCTCCTGAAAAAAATACTGTATGAAGCTGTTAACCTATCTATACAGGGATTAAACATATCAGTTTTAAATGTCACCTAAAATATTAAGAATTATTTCAAACTTGTTAAGTTTAAATTGTATTTTGCATTGCCAATGACTGAACACCTATCTCAGTTGTTCTGGGACAGAAATAGATGTTTCACTAGATCAATACAAGGATTATAGGACAGAAATAAAACTACCAAAAAAAAAAGGTTGTGTTTATTTTGTTCTGATGAAGTCACAGGTCTGTATCTGTAAATTTACCTTAGAGCCAAACAGGGAACCTTTTATATTCATTTGATTGCAACAATCATATGCCCATATCGAAAATTGTATTCCATTAGACTGTACAAAATTCATATTTCTGTAATATTACTATTTTTGTACATTATTACCTGTCTTTCTGCACTGCTTATGCACACCCTGCAGTTACTGATTTAGCTGCTGAATCTCAGTTCTCAGTATGGTTGTTTCTGTCTCTGTCTGATTCTTTTCTTTCGGTGTGTCCTGGATACTGGCTTTCAGTTTCTTGACCACACTGTCAAGGTGCTCCACCTCAGCCACTTTTGCTTTGATACCTTCCCTTGCCCGCAGGAAATCGGCTTCCGACTTTCTCAGAAGGTCATCTCTTTTGCGTATTGCCTGTGAAGACAAAAAGCATTCCAAGAGGGCCTTTTATGATGTACTTTTTATACTGCATCCTGCTATTTTGAGCTATAGGATACATGAGATTATACAGCACCTCATTAGCAATTGGGTCAAGTACCCACATCTCCTCTAGGATCAAAAAGTTACAAGGACTTTAATTTAGAAAAGTCTGTTGAAGAAAAGATTCAGCATTACAATAAATACATCATTAATCAATACTTATAAGTTCAAAGGCAAGAAGAAATATTCCATCTAATTCTGAGAGAAAAATGGGAAATGCAGTTTGATCTAAATGAATATGTTTCCTTTAAAAAAAAAAGGGAAAATGTTTGATGAATAAAAAAAAAAAGGAGGGGGGTACTTAATCTCTTGGTTCCAACTGTTACAGAACTCTTTCATTTGGCACTCTGGTGAATGCTGTAGGTTGATGTAGCCATAGGAATATCCCAAAGCATAGGGATATCCCAAACAGAAAAAACTACCATATTACCCTTTTCCCCCCCTCTTTCATTGTTTAAACATCTTATTTGTGTAAAAAAACCATGATTAGGCTCTGTTTTATTATTGTTTGAAGTCCACTTTGGACTCTGGATTTAGAAGAGCCTTTTTCCTTAAGACACAGTGCCATGATTTTAATTTTTATCTGCACAATTGTTAAGTACATGCTACAAGTTTATAGGTATAAGTTTCATATCAATCACTACTGAGCATTCATGACTGACTGTGCTTTATTGGCTTGATGCCACACCTTGATTCTCTATCATGCTCCATCATGCTTCTTTTAATCTGAATATTTAGTACTCTTTCATGTCTTAATTACAGCAAATTGCGCACAGTTGGCACCATTTCTTGAAATTAATCCCACAGTACTTTGTTTCTGTCAAGCACAGTCAAAGCCTTAGAGAATAATAGTAAATGTTATTGCAGATCTAAATTTAAATGACTGTCTATGTATTTAACTTAAGCCTTTAATTATTCGTGCTGTACTGTTTTTGGTTCAAATGTTAAATATTCCTTATTGAGAATGTAAAATTGTTTCAGACAGCTTGAAACTGGTGATGCTAACATGACAACAATTATTTGTATTAACATATTTTTTCAGGTGTGCAAAACATAATAGACAGGGTGTAATATCCTGCTGCAGTAATATGTTTCTATTTCTTTCTGTTTATTTGGTAAATAATAAAAAGGTTCTAATTACAAGGAAAAGATTATTGGGAAGTTAATCCCCTTCTGTTGTTCTTTTTGTTTAACAAAAGATTAGAAATTAAACAATCAACACTACTTCCTCATTAGTTGATTTCAAAGCTATCTGCAGATGTCTTATGCCTTGTACATCTCTTTCATAAACCAAATAGAAAATTAAGGGCATGTTAATTTTCATTGTTTTGAATATAGTAGTTAAAAAAATCCAAACAAAATATTAGCAACAGAAACAGAATATCCTAAATGCTGTCACACATTATATATGTGCTGTCACTCCTATATAATTGAAATTATATATTTGGCAAAGTTCCCAAATGAGTAGAAATAATTTCTGCTCATTGTGCATTTTATTGATAGAGATATCATGCTATTAATAAAGCCCTAACCTTTCCATATTATGAACACTTTTTGTGCAGGAAGCATCCACAGAGAAAAGTGAAAAGAGTAAATACAACTCCTATGTACATTTCATCCAAAGAAAAAGTATGACAAGATAGATTTCTGACATTGAAAATGTATATGAATGGGTTTTACAGTTAAAACTGGCAAATGCACTTATGAAAATATCTTTAAACATAATGGAAGAAGTCCTATTACTGTACTCATTTTATTTTTATCAGTATGTATTTTGTCAGCATTCCTATCACAAACTCTAACATATCTTGAATTTAGAGACAAAACCCAGAGAAATATGTACTTACAAAATTAATGATAAAGCATTTTTTACCACAGAATTTGTAACAATTGTGTATGAGGTAGTGCATGCCCAGCTCCTTCACATTTGCAATGTGATTTCTGAAGAGATAGTTGCTTTGCTCATTCTCATAGAAAAGCATACATGATCTTTTTGACAATAAAGTTCCTGGCATCTGTAAGGTCTCTTTCAAGCTGTGTTATCTGCTGTTCTAGCTGAGCAAGTTCCACTTTGTGTTTCTGCTAGGAAGCTATTACATCCAGATGCAGTGACTGCAAGGTCTTGTCTAGTTTTTCAATTTCAAGAACAGACTTTTTTTTTTTATTTTGGTCAAGTATATTAGCAGCTTCAGCTTTTTGTTCCTGTATGATCTACTCACATTCTTCAACTCTGGAGGATTTTTCATTGTATTGATTTTTCAACATCACAAGCTCATGTTTTATATTAGAAATTATTGTGCATTATACCAGATGTCCTGAGTCAGTTATCTATCACTTAACAAACATAAATTATAGCTCCATTTCCAGATTTCAAATGTTGAACATGTCTCTACTTTTGATTTGTATTTTATTTTCAGTGAACAGAATATTTGGGAAGATTTATTAAATTTATATGTAAAAGAAATTTCTCATTTGTAATCCTAAAAAGCAGATTTATCTCCTCATTATCTGCAAAGACACAATTAGATAATGGTGCTATTATTCTGACTCCAAAAAGTCTATATAACTACTTGATTAATTTTATTTAATTCTAGTTGGGTTAATTAATTTCAGTGGTTATGCAATGTATTTACTTATCTTTTTTTAAAAATTCAAGTGCATAAATTTTACATGAGATATCCACTGTTGGATTGGTATCTGCCAAATCAAGTTGAAATGCAACATTCTCCTTCTCAGAAATCTTTTAAAAGTACAGGAGGTATTCTGATATGTACAATACATAAGATAAACCATTACTTAAATATGGTTAAAAATCACAATACTGACTTCTGGTTTAAAAAAGTAAAACTAAATAAATTGCCTTTTGAAGATAGCCCTCGAGTTTTTGAATTTTTAGGCATATTGTTTGTAGTATTCTTTGGGAATGCCTGTTTCCTAGGGTTTGTTTTTTTTTTATGATCCCTCTGAGATAAAGACAGATCTTCAGTCAGCTGGTCAATCATTTTCAAATGTCTGGTGTTACTAGGTGAGTTCAGTTATCAGGATGTCAACTGCTGTTCAATTTTACAGGTTTGGTAGTTAAAAACATGTCCAGTCATATAATAGCAAAACATACATAAGCACAGATGTGAGTATTTCATTCTCACTTTTAACCTTGCTCCTAATGAAACTCCTCTAACTATAAATGTAAATAAGACTTTGAATGTCCCTGTTGTGGGCTCCTTAGATAAGCAATAATAATTTTTTTTCCTAAATATTCAGTGATTAAATATTTAGAATAACTGGTTTTATTATCTTATAATTTTCTCCAAAATGTGTATTTTGTTTCATTATTTAGTAAATATAATAGGGAAAATATTAACCAAATATGTAAATGCTTTATCTTTGCTAAAACATTTGCTGTTTCACAGCTTTGTAGTTAGGACTGAGTTCTTGCTAAAAAGGGCAAAATTAAAAGAAACTTAACTAGCCATCAAATTAGCTATCCCAGAGGTCCGATTTGTATGCAATTTAGAGAAGAAAACAAGTTTAAAGACAACCAGAAATTAAGACTGTTTTGCTAAGTTCAACAATTGATTTTTTGGACAAAGGATGAACATAATTTCTATGACTTCCCTGGATTTTGTCTTTCAATCTGGGATCTCAACACTACAGAGTTTCTTAAAGTTCAGAATTACCTCAGTTGTTTTCTGGGTAACAGTTTGGCTATTTATTCAAAAACCCGTGTCACAAGCATCCCTCATCATGTAATTTTGAGATAGAGGAAGACAGACAGACAGAAAGACACAGAGACAGAGAGAGAGATGTTTCAAGTTATTTGGACATTTCTTTGAGATGTCATTTCTTTGAGTTCCTTTGAAATCTAACTCACTGAATTCTCTTTGTTCAAAGAAAGCAGAGAGCTATGTGACAGAGTTTAAAAAAATAAATTTTAAGGCTAATTCCCATTTATTGCTTATTCTTCAGAAGTGAAAACGTGTTAGGATCTAAGACAGCATGTGGTATTCATTTAGCCCTTAAGGTAGTTTGAACTTGCTTTCTGCAGCCTTAAAAAAAATCAAAACCTGCTCATGAGTATTCAAAAGATGCCCAGTTATTCCTAAGAAATATAAAATACGATTCTTCATACTCAAGATCATAAACCAATATTTTTAAGCTAAGAATGGCAATTGTATCTGTTCTATACAGAGCAATGAATTTCATTCAGTATTTATTTTTTCCTATAGCTTTTCTTCTAGGTGATGTTTATTATTTAGAAACACATGTAATTTAGAACTAAACAATTCAGGTGCATGAAGAATCCACTCTAGCCTCTGGTAGGCTTGTTCAACATCAGTAACACACACTGTTAAAATAAAATGCCTAATTTCTGATACGAATTTTTCTAGCTTTCTCTCTTCAACATCCTTGAAACTCGTTGCTGTCTGCTACATTTAGAGGGCCTCTAGTGCTAATTTTCTACTTCTATAGTTGCTAGAGTTTGTGCAAAAATAAACGCTTCTTATATTTCTACAAAGATTAATGTCACTAGATTTTTCTTGTGTCTCTCAATAAGTTAGTTCTCAGGCTTCAGATATTTCCAATAACTCTTCTGAAACCATGAACATTTGCTGTACTATTCTTCAGAGTATCAGACAATCAATAAATAAACAATATCGAAGTAACAGCATCCTCTGTCTTCATACAAAAACTGGTAACCTCTGTGTAACAGTATTGAAATTTTCTATAGTTACAGATTAAAAATCTTGCCAGTACAGAATCAAACAAAAGTAAATACTAAATTACATCAAATCCAGCATACTTTCTTTCTACTATAATTTTCTAAAATTTACAACACTACAAGGATGATATTCTTGAGATCTCAACAAAAACTCAAAAAATCAGTCAAGAAAAAAAAATCTAAAAATTGTCATTTAGCACTTTGGCATTTTTATTTCATCAACACATTATATCAGCAATAATCTTGTCTTCTTCCAGACCATTGACAATGTACAAAAAGAGGTCCTTCTGAAAATTCGCTAATGCTCCATTAGATTATATTTACAAGTTTATCATCTTTGATTTCTCAGGCCACTGTTACTGCATTTGATGCATTCTACTATCACTGTACATAGTCAAAATAAAGGGCATATTGAAGGGCTGAAGAGGAGTTTTTGCTCTCCTTCATTTGAAGTCCTTTTAATGTATGGTGATGAATCCTCACCGCCCCACAAATCTGCCAAGAGATTTTTATGAAACAGATATTTTTGTCTGTTTTGTAGTTTCCTCACACAGATGCTTCCTTCATACTTACCAGAAGTATGAAAAACATTGTCCCAGTGGATGGACAACTAGTTGTTACACAATTAATGCTGATGATCCATGAATGTATTTCTGATAGCTTTTCAGTGATGATCTGACAAGGTGTCAGATGCTTGACAAGATGTCAAACACCCTTCCTGAACCAAATGCTCTTATTAGATGGTATTTCAGTAAACTTGATTTTGACAGAAAACACAAAATAAATTTGGATTGTATATGGAAGGTGGCACAGCTGAAAAATCCCCGTGCACTTTTTTTTCCACTTCTGAGAGCTCCAGGTTATCACCTTGACCTGGTTTATCCTGTGGTTGAAGAAACAGCAGTGTCTAAACAAGACATGGAAGAAACTCAAGGAAAAAAATCTGCAAGAGACATGAAGCAGCCTTGCCTAGGACATAACCACCACCTGGCTACTCAGAAAACCACACCCTATTCAGCTACTTTTCAGACACAAACCAAAAATATTTTAACACTTGCAGCTATCTGCATAATGATGGATCTTACCTTCCTCCTCAATTAACAAAAGAATATTCGAGTTTAGGTTTTTCCCCCTTAAGTTAGTCATATTTTCAGAATCCTATTTTTTTCTTTCTGCATATTTAACCTTATTTATCAGCTCTCTGTAGTCTCCTGTCTCTTATCACTAATTTCAATGCTTTTAATCTCTAACCAAGGTGCCTTCCAAAATAATAATTTTTTTTTTTTTATTTTAAAGGTGTGAATTTGGTACACACAGTAAAGTTTATTAAAAAGTCCTGCTTACTCTTTACTGTACTGGTCAGCCTCTACCCCTGGTGAATCCAGTGACTAGATTGAAAACAGCAGGGCAGGAAGTAATTTTGGTTTCTAAAATTACTACAACAAATACATCATAAATAATTATGTGTTAAATGTGGTTTATGCTCTACACACAAACAAAACTAAAGGTAAAGAGGATTTGCAGCATTTCAGTTTGAGATGTCATAGGGGAAAAAAGGCAAGAAAACATGAAGCAAAAAGCTAATTTTTTTTTCAGATAGCTTCTGCAGGCAAAGTCAAGACAACTATTACCTTGCTTCCTATTGTCTATTGTGTCAGTGCAGCTATGCTTGTAAATGTAGTAAAGCCTTAGTTTTCCACACAATCAGCTAGGCATTACAAAAAAAAAAAAAGAAAAAATTAAGATAGTATCAAACTAAAAAACTCAGATTCATTTTTATCTGATGCATACTGAACTAGAACTATACTATTTATTCAAATTATCATCAGGTAGTTTATAAATCAATAAGATAGAACTATTAGGTATGAACTCTGTATATCTGAGAGTTCAGTTAGGTGGGGTTTGGGGTTTTTTTTGGAAGGGCTTTCACATTCTAATGGTTAATCTGAGGTTGTACCATGTAAATGGTCTATCTGAAACTGAGCAGCAACCTACTACTAGTAGGAACCTAATGTTTTGGAATTCTTGCAATAAAATAATGGTAGCATTGGAAAATCGTGCTCCAGGAAATAATATTAGTTCTGATGCAAATGTTTTCTAAGAAATTCTGAAAATATTTTTTTTCAGGGTTTTTAATGAGAAGCTTCCATCAAACAGGGTTTATCATAAATTTGGCATAGGGACTTCTGTTAGGTATATGTTTTGAAGAACTTTTATGAAGGTCTTCTTAAACATCTTTATTAACAATCTGGATATTGGGGCAGAATGTACTCCCTGCAATTTTGCTGATGACAGAAAACAGCAAGAAGTGTCTGGTACACTAGAGGGTCATGTGATTCAGAAGCATCTTGACAGTCTGGAGAAATGGGCTGACAAGGTCACCATGAAGTTCAACCAGGGTAAGTACAAAGTCCTGCACCGAAGGAGAAATAACCTCATTTACCAATTTATACTAGAGGGTGAACATCTGGAAACCAGTTCTGCAGAAAACACCCTGGGGTTCCTGATAAGCACCATTCAAGCATGAGCCAGCAATGTGTCTTTGCTATGAGAAAGGGGAAGGTTGTCCTCATCTGGATTAGGCAAAGGATGGCTAGCAGGTTGATACAGGGATTTCTTTCCTCTTAACCAGTGCTGGTGAGGCCAGAGGAATTCTCTGCCCAGTTCTGGGCTCCCCAGTAAAAGAGAGCCACAAACATACCAGAGCGAGTCTAACAAAGGGCCACAAATATGATTTAGGAACTGAAGCATCGTTCCCATGAGCAGGGACTGTTCAGCCCAGAGAAGGAAAGGCTCAGGAGGTTCTTATCAATAGCTGTGAATACCTGGGAGCTGTGAATAAAGAAGACTCTTCTCAGTAGGGTTCAGTGACAGGACCAGGGACAAGGGGTACAGAGTGAAACACAAAATGTTCCCTCTGAACACAACAACATTTTTTTCACTCTAAGCACTGGCACAGGTTGCCAAGGGATGTTGTAGAGTCTCCACCCTTGGAGATATTCAAAAGTTGTCTGGACATGATCTGAGCAACTGTTTCTAGGCAAACTTACTTGAGCAGATGACCAAGGGTTGGACCAGATGAATGTCGGAGGTCTCTTCCAACATCAACCATTCTGTCCTTCCCATATGTGAGTTTTGTAGTGCTCTTACATGTTTGATGAAATTTTCCATTTTTCTTAGTGTCCTCAGAAGATTGTCCTGAATAGCAGTGAATTCAAATTCCTTAACCTATAGAGGCATGGAATTCTAGACTTGAAAGTAATAAACAGTTTTTGACACACTTTGTTACTGCAGAGCTAACACTTTTCTATTCTAGGTCTCAGGAGAGGGAAAACTTCCTCAGAATATGTCCTTGCCTCCCACAGAAAACAAGCATGGTACAAGGAAGGCAGTTATCTTCAAACCAAGAGCAAGGTCTAACTTATCAGGAAATGAGAATTTAATGTCATGACTCAGGTTGAATTCAATTTAGAAGAGCTCATTATTTAATCACATTAACTAAGAGAATCCAGCTGATGAAGACAGCACTCATACAGAGTTATATGCATGTAGCTTTCTAACATCTTTCACTTGTATGCCTTTGCAGTGACTTCCTGTCCACTTTGCACAGAAAACTCAGTCATGATTGTGTGGGGATATTATTAAATGTCTTTATGACCAAACTACATAGAACTTTTTTATTAATATGTTTTTTCTAAAACTAAGTATCTTTGGGATGACTAAACAGTCTACCCTTTTAGAAATTTAAGGGAAAGATTCCTGTATATCTCAGTGTTTCAATATACATTATTTGGGAATAAAATAAATTTCAAATTCTACCAATTAAGTATCAAAATATGTGCTAAGGATTCTATCAAAAAATATGCATCTAGCCCCAAAAGAAATAATGATTTAGTCTAACCTTTCGTGTTGCTAGCATTTGTTCTTTCTGAGAGCTATGTATTAATATATTTAGGTAACCATAGATGTTTTCCTGACTATTTAACTGTTTCACTAAAGTATTTACTTATGTCTCATCTTTTTATGGGTTCTACAATTGTCTTGTCCTTGAATTACACTTATGATAATATGACACTTTTGTTAGAAGGTAGTAGAACTGCAGGTAGGTCCAATAATCATCCATCCCTAAACAACTTCTTTTTTTTAAGAACAGTAAGCAGCTTTTTAAAATATATTATATCCAAGTTTCCTCACATTGCTCAATGTACAGAAAATATCCACATTGATAGGAGTTTTAACAGCAAAACTACAAGGGAAGAGAGCATGCAGGAAACAATAAACTGAGTTCTGTTTTCATAAGCTAGTTTGGAGGGGCAGGGAGAGATCTTATTGACAATTAAATAGTTTACTACCATGAGGAGATAGGTGCTCTGTTAGAACAACAGTTCATTTAGGACCTATTTCTCAGCAAAAATTTGATCCTTACTCTATGATAGCTGTGTTGCTCTAATCGCTGCGCCCAATTGCACTCCCATGTCAGTTAATTAAAAAAACCCACCATGCTTCTGGCTCAGCACCCCAGCAAATCAAAGCTCTCAAGGCAAGATCAATGAACTTGCAATATAAGCTGTGTTGACAACATCTGTGAGGATTTCAATTTAAGAATAAAAAGACATTCATTCTTTTTCAAGTGTGTCAGTGTAAGTTCCATTTGGAACTCCAAGTAGTATTGAGTAGTACACTCCAAGTGTCCAGAAGTATTGTATACAAACTGTAGAACCGAGAAATATCATTATTGATAGTCAGCTACAGAAGTTAGCACTGTTTTCCAAGTGTCTGCTCTGCCTAGTGTAAATTCAGTAGCAGACAAATACGAGAAGGTTGCTACAACTAGCATTTCTGTGCACTAGCAGAGAGAGGCTCAGTACTCAGGGAGTGCTTACCCCAGCAGCTAGCAGTGATGTCCAGACATGGTAGCTCAGCACAAGGTTGGAGAAGAAATATTTCCTTGAAATTGAAAAAGTCTGCAAAGTGCAGGACACCGGATGCACGAATGTACCAGTTATGAGGGGAAAAAATCTTTTAAGAAATGTATCTCTGGAACTGTTGTAATGACAGGCATATCAAGATGATTTGTAAATATTTGTATGCACAGACATTGCATGCTGCTTCCTCTCAGTAAAGCAGGTACCCTAAAAATATTTGGTTTGTATTTGAGAAACAGGCACTTTTAAAAGTAGTTCCAAATGTTCCTTTAATCAAAAAGCCTGTAAAAAAACAAAAGAGGATATTTTTAAACACCAAGGAACATCTTGGCAAATCACATACAAGCACACGTACTGACAAAAAATTCCCATCTAAAGAAGATGAAGGATTTGGAATAGCATCAATGAGACTAAAACACCCATCTTATCCATGACATTTACCCATGATCAACTGACCATCATCACATCAGATACTGGGTATCAATAGCAAAAAAGCAAATCAAATTAAACAAATAAAAGACCACAGGGAACAGAAAGAGTTGTTCAAAATGCTTTTGGAGACAGTATGTGGGGAAAACACACAAAAGCTCTGTATGGCAGTGCTACAGTTTTAAACTAATAGTTATTAGTGCTGCAGAGTTTATACAGAAGATCTCTGGCGGCAATTTTGTGCCATTTTGGGAGCATCCAGGAATCTATCAAGACCATAAGTCACAATCCATATTTATATACCCTACAAAGTGTTGAACAGTAAGGTGAGGATGAAATTATAAAACAATATGAGCAGAAAAATATTTATTAAAAACTGAGAAGAAGGATACTAAAAGGATTTAAACCCATGGTAAGTTGTTAGAATGGTGATACTTTAGACAGTTAAAATATAACTGGTTTTTAAAGCTTATTACTTTAGGTTGGTGTCATGTTTCATGAAGAGGTGATTTCCTTTTCTAAAAAAAAATTAATCAGAATTTCATAGCAAACTGTTAAACTTATCTAACATGAAATATTTTTGGCTAGCATAACATGTGACTATATCACAATATGTGAAAAACAACAGAAGGTGTACTGTTTCTAGGGGAAAGTCTCCAGCTGATTTGCTGTACGACAGGAACTGAGCTGTGAAATTCTGAAGATCTGGTTCACTCTAACAAATATCTTTAGCTCTTCAGGTTCAGAAGTATTAAAGTTTGTAAAAGACTTATTCACTCATTAAAATTTTTGTAATATCAATATTTTTTCAAAATTGCAGCTTGAAAGCTTATAATTGTTAGGATCAAATAAAGGCAGAAACACAAAAATATTCCCAAAAAACTACAGAATATTTTTTATTGATCTATCTTGAGTATAAATTTAAATAATATGTATTTTTATTGTATATTTATTGTGCATTTAATATACTTTATATATGCTTATAATTTATTTGATATCTCTTTATTTAGGGTTATTTTTTCAAAAATAATTATATCTAAAATAATACATATAAAACATGAATATGAGTTTCATTTTTTTAATGCGATCATTTACTGCATGAAATAAAATTGTTCTACAAAATGTACAAGTGTTAATTATTCTCAGTAACAAGAACTAATTCTATTTGGACTTTCAAAGACATGTTATTGCAATTATACATCTGTAATATAAATAATGAAACAACTCCAGCACTTTTAAGTGAACACTAAACTTCTGTTGCTTGTTCAGTAGTTCCAGCTTTCCAACTCACTGCAGATGTTTTTTATATTTGTGCATGTATGTGTATCTGTGTGTGCCTTCTTTAATTTTTCTCTACTTATTTTGGGGCTTTTGGGCTTTACATTTTGAGTATAAAGTTTCTGCAATTTAATAAATTTATTTTAGATATCTTTTTTCAGATACCCTTATATTCATGTGTCCTAGGGTTCTGAAGCACAGAACTGTAGTAGACTTGATTAACAGTATTTCCTTTATGTGAAGATATTTCCACCCATGAAATTATGCTCTCCTATGTACTTATGACTTGCTACACATAGTTTATTTAAAACTTTCTCACACACCTTTTCTTGCTGTGTATAACCAAAAGTGGTTACATCTTTTACTTGTTGCATCAACAGAAAATGAGTGTCAATCTGTTTTACATTGAGCTTGATGTCCAAATTCAAATTGATATAAGCTAAAGCCAAGATTTCACATCAGTAGTTAAAGTATACAATGGTCAGACAGGAAAGACAGGGAAAGGGAAAGCAATTACCCTAAAGCAAAGGACAGCTCAAACCACCTTTTTCTTTAATTTTACTGTCAGATTAAAATTTCAAGTCTGATAGTACTGAATTGTTCAGCTGACAGCCTAGGAAACATGTCACCATAAGAAGGTAAATACAACGATGTTTAAGAGATTAGCAAGATGTCTGGATAAAATTTGGAAACACTGAAAATAAATTAAGAAAATTGGGTTATAGCGTCTAAGACAAATTACCTTCTATTCTTGTATTTTGTAGTATATATTTAAATTCACTCTTCCACTGCTTGGAAGACAGTGATAGATATTAAGCACAGCCTTCTTCTGCAAAATTTACTGATAGTGAAATACAAATATTGCCTGTTTTGAAATGACATTACTCTTTCCTTGTATATTCACAGCCAGACCAATCATTGCAAGACAGTCAATATAGAGAGATACCGGACTGGTTTGGTTTTCTCATGAGAAAGTTATCCTGCCCCCATCACTAACCAGATAACACTGCTAACTTCAGGTACTTTTAGCAAACTAACTGGCTTGAGAGAGCCTTTTTTGCACTATTGTAGGATTTCTACAGGTATAATATGCTAACTCAAAAGAAAACGAGAGGGAAGAAATTAATTTCCTCTTTGTCTGATGACGAAATTCTGAGCAAGTTCTGGGAAGCACATTACTACACCTGACTGGAAAAAAACCACCAGCTGGGTGGTTTTTGCTTACCTTTATATATACTGGACAAGAATTTTCCTCTGACAAAGGCATGAAAATTAAAATTAATTAGCCTAGTGCCCTGTACATTAGTAGCAAAGGTGTTTCTTCTCTCTACTCCCTTAAAGAATATTAGCTGGTAGTAAATAATTAATTTTAAAAGGAAGTTACAGTGGTTGCAAGGAAGAACATTTTAATACTTAGCTGGCATAATTCTATTCTGTAAAAATGAACATGACTGAGGCATGTCATCAACATTCATAACAGCCTTGGTATACCCTACTGAGGAATGAAGCACTGCCAGAGTCTGACATACTGGTATACAGAAATATAGAAACTAAGAAAATACATTCCGAAGAAATGAAATGTTCATCCAAATAATGACAGCGCTGTGTGCAAAGGCAGGAGATAATGCTTAAAAAGCACAAATTATTTCCCTGCAAAGTTAAATCCTCTTTTGCCTCCTTTCCACAGCTCCTCAAAGAATAAATCAGTAACACAGGGTGCTTGAATACTGAAAGAAGAAAAACAGATAAAACCATATAAAAACAAATGTTTGTTTGCTTTCTCTTTCAAAAAATTACAAGGTTATGAAAAAAAGATCATAATGAGTTAACAAAAATATCTAGAAAAGTACACAAAACTAAAAAATGTAATGCTTATGCAAAGCAAAATAACATAATTAGCAAAATTTAGATAGGACATTGATTATGAGGTTTTTAAACTATGTGGCTTACAAACAGTTTTGAAAGAGCTTGTGCTGCCTGTTGGAAATACTCTCTATATATACCATGTTCATCAAAACTGTAAAATCTGAAGAAGTTCACTAGAGACTACAAAAATGTAGCTTTCCCCAGATATTTCCATGAAGTAACAGAGATAACCATTGTTAAATCTAGGATTTCATCATATAGGCTCAACTGGGAGCAACTTGGTGTTGCCTGCACTTGATAGCCTCACCCAGATCACTAATAACGATGTTAAACAGAGCTGGTCCCAAGACAGTTCTGGGGAACATCACCCATGACCACCACCAACCAGATGTCATTCCATTCTCCACAGCTCTCTGGGCCCAGCCACCCATCCAGTTTTGTACCCAGCAAACAGTGCACCCATCCACATCATGAACAGGGACATTTCCATGAACATTTCCACACCATGAGCAGGGAGTTTCTCCAGGAGAATGCTGTGGGGAATGGTGTCAAAAGCTTTACTAAGACCCAGATATACAACATGCATGGTGTTTTCCTTCATCCACTGAGTGGGTCACCTTGTCATAGAAGGAGATCAGGTTTGTCAAGCGGGACCTGCCCATGCCGACCAAGCCTGATGACCTGGTTGTCCTGTGTATATGGTGTGATGGTGCTCAAGACAATCTCCTCCATAACTTTCCCTGGCACCAAAGTCAAAATGACAGGTCTGTAGCTCTCCAAACCTTCCTTTCATCCTTTCAGGTAGATGGGCATCACATTTGCTAGCGTTCCTGTCTACTGGGACTTCCTTGGATAAAAAGGACTGTTGGGAAATGATCGGAAAGAGGCTTCTGCCAGCTCCCTCAGCACACTTGGGTGGGTCTCAAGGGAAAGCAGCTTTTCAATATTCAGTGGCAAATGATAAGACATATGAATTGACATTGCTGTGAATATTTCTGAAATCAAAAAAATTACTTCAGTAACTTCTAACAAACGTAAATAACAAATACATTTCCAAACATACTTTATTTTGTGAAATTACTCTAATGAACTGTTTGCTTTAGAGTTACTCTGTGTGTTTATTCTCCTGCTATAAACTCAAAATATTTGCATTCTTAGTTCAACACTATCCGAAGTTCAACTCTTACAAGTCGTTGTTGTATCTTAAAGATTTTGTTGGTTACTACTACCCAGCAAGTGATTTCTGAAAGAATTTTTAGTAATATTTCACTATATGATCACCATAATGGTAGTCTTGGTAATTAATATTTTATAAATTTAAAACATCCTGAAAAAAAAGCCAACAAAACAACAAAAAAGAACACAACCAAAATAAATTCCAGATTTCAACTCTTGACATTCTAAGTTTAAACGAATATTTATATGGCACTTATAAACAAAAATCTAGACAGATTTTAGCTAATATAATGTAAAAGTTTTCCTACTTCTAGTACAGTATTGGAAAAAACACAATAGTTGTCAACTCTCAGCCTAAAAGTTCCTGTGTCAAAAGACTGGACACACAATATTTAGATGCATGAGAGATTTCATTTTCACTATTCAGTCTGACAGAAGTCTGACTTCAAACACCACTTTATGGAAACAAAGAAATTTTATACCTTTTGACTCTCAACTAATACAATGAAAATAGCAGAATTTTACAAGCAAAGAAATCAGAAATTACAAGGTTATTTCCTTCTAAGTCCTTACAATTAATTATTTTTGAGGAGAGACTCATTGGGGAGTTTACCTAATTATAATCCTTTTAAATTCTCCTTTTCAACCTTATTAAAAAGTAGAGCTCATTTTCAACACTGAAATGTTCCTGCAGCAATGTCTAAGAGAAAACATCCTAAAGAGTAAAAAATTTAGAAAATTACTTCGTGATGAAAATTTTATATCAGGCTAAATCAGTAAAATCACTTTTTTTTAAAGTAAAAATGGGAAATTTGCTGCAATCAAATATACAGTTAAATTATATGTTGCTTTTTGCTTTCAAACTTGACTTTAAATTGCTATTGAGTGATGAAGCAGATGCCAGTGCCCGACTGGACAGCTGATAGGTGGTAACTTAATAATTTCTGATTTTTTGTTGAGATCCAAAAATTCATTATGCTGCATTTGTATTACCCAGTGTGGCTTAATTTAATTCCAAAAATAATCTACTTGCACATTCTCGTTTTAGTTCAAGTTTGTATGTGTACTGGCTGAGCACCCTGTGTATGTTTACCATATGACAGTGGAAAAAATAAAAGGAAAAAATATTTGTATTATTTCAATCAAATCAGATTCAAACTTTTGTACTGATTTATTAAAGATTTAACAGTCAAGCAATAATCTATACATTAGGATATGTATCAGCAACACAAGAGATAAAACCACAATACCACAAAATGTTGTCACACATGTCCAAACACCTAAACACCCTTCCATGAAATGCAAGCAGGGTGCCTGCATGCTGGCCTGGGGGTGTCCACAGGGATGTCGTATGGCCAGATCCAGTCAGAGCTCTGAGAGCCACAGGGTCACATCTGCCAAGATCGTGTCACCCCTGTTGCTTGTTGTGCTCCCCTTTTTTTCCCCACATTACAGGTCTCAGAGCTTCTCTTCCCCTATACTTCTTATTTCTTTTCAAGCTGGCTCTTCTGTTTCAAAAGTCTCTGAAGTCCCTTGATTAGGATCTAATCCAGCTGATGGTCATCTTCCTCTTCAGAATTATCAGTCTGTGGTGAATAGTCTGTCACATTCACCCATCCTGTTACTCTTTCCTGCCTTTTTCAGTTGCTGTTATCCCAGCATTTTTGCCAAGGTTGGGCCATGCAGGCAAACCCAGTAACATGATGTGTCCCCCAGATGGCAAATTTCTTGAACAGCCCACCTGAAGCAGATCAGTTTTCAGCTAAATTTGAAAGAATTTGCTGTGATTGCTATTTACACATTGATGCTGTAATGGTAACAGACAGCAGAACGGAAAATTAAGGACTGAAAAAAAACTGCTTCTGGCACTTGGACAAAAATCAGAATGGAAACTGTCAGAGTTATACACAAAGAAACAAGGAGAAGAAAAGGAATTATTAGAAATAAGTATTACAGTATCTACCAATAACTCATCATTAGTGGTTTTTTAAAGAAATACAGCTACTGCATAATGCTATTGTAATTAAGGGTGTTTTGACCATCATCATAAGAGATAAAGACTGTTTAATTTTTGAGCTGGAAACTGATGGTTATCTAAGAATAAGTGATTATTAAGCACTAACTTTCAATATGGTCAAAGAAAAAAGAGAACCATAAAGAGTAATAAATATAATTAGTACTTCAAAGAGAGGCACCTCTATAACCTAATGGATAATTACAATATTTGAAAAATAGAAGGAAAAATTGGGGTGGAAAAGCATGGAATTAGGCATACACACAGAGATTACTTAGAAGTCCATAATTAAAAAACCAGCAAAAATCATGATGCACTCCCTTGGCTGTAATTGTAAAGAGAATTACATTGTTATGAAATATAATATCTAGATAGTCCTTGAGGTTAGCCAACAGTGCCATTCCCAATACCAGAGGCCTCAGGCAAAGACTGACAGGATAAGGTGGAAAACAGATAAAACATTTATACTTTATACATTCCTTGGTGACTAGCCTGCTTGGTTCCCATAACTAGAAAATTCAGCAGCAAATGCTCATCTGACTCAAGAGCGGGACTAGTACATAGATTTCTGTCCCTAGAAATGTGTGAAAGCTGACTGCAGGTAAGATGACTAGGAGAGATTTCTTATAAGAGAGGAGTAAAATGATTCTCCCTTCTCAAGTGACAAAGAAAATAAAGACCTAGACCCCTCTCAGGGAGATCAGAGAATGAGAGTGGCTCAGAAAGCACTGTAGGAGGTAGCTCCTTCACTGTAGGAGTCTTAGCTATGTTTTTTAACAAGAGTAAATATTTTTGGACATTATGTAAATTTATGCAATGCTGTCTAAGATGATGAGTAGACAAGTCTGTATGAGAGTGAAGTGGTGAGAAAGATCAATGAAGTCCATAATAGATGCTGAGCTTCTGGCAGGTCAGAAGTGGTAGGAGAGAAACTACAATACAGGCAGGAAAACGGAACAGAGCCTTAACTCCAAAACATCTATAAGCCTTTCCCCAGAACAACCTCCAGGAAGCAGAAAATATGAACTACAATACAGCTTGGAAGACTATAAGTTTTTAAAGCCTTTGTGAAAGATTTAGGAGACAAACAGATGTAAGCAATCTAAGTTCTAATAGTAGCAGGTGAAGAGAATGCACAAAAGAATGTAGGAATAACAGATCACTAGGAGGCTTGCCAGTATGTGAGCTAGGAACTACTATAGAAGCATAGAACCATTTAAATTGGAAAAGGCCCTTAAGATCATTGAGTCCAACCATTAACCTAACACTACCAAAGCCACCAAGCTTCTTATCTTAACAAATCTAAAATTTTCACACACACAAAAAATGCACCAGGGAAATCTATGACTCACTGCTCATCCTACCTCAGTGAACAATAATAATGACCCATAGTCTGGTTAGATACTTTATAGGACTCTGGTGATGTTGGACCTCATATTTATGTAGCTCTGTGAAAAGAAGCCAATACTTTTGTGTGCAGGGGATGTAGGATTCTAATGTTTTGCTCAAACAGGTCTAAAATAAAACAGAAGTTAATGGCACTCCCCTAATCTTAGACAAAATGTGTTATATATATGTAACACAAGCATAGAGTTGATTTTTAATGTATCCTATGTGCAATGTAAATCAAACTGAAGCCTATTATTTAATTACATCTTACTTATCTTTAGTTCAATCCAATCCATCCAGCATGGACTAACAGCAAAGTGAAATGACTTACAGTGTTAAGTAGCTAATATCAATAAACTAACTTTGTGCCTCTACTGTGTTAAAAAACCCCATTTACTACTGTGGTTAATGACTTCAAATCAGTGTAACAATCAAATATGGTGTAGAGTACTGTATTCTTCATTCATAAAAAGATGCTTGCACGTTGATAAATATTTAGCAGACTAGAAAACAGCATTCCAAAAAGGCAAAAATGCTGATATTCAGCTTGTATAGTATAGCTGTGAGAAACAGAAACTCCCTTTTGGTACACAGTTCTGAATTAAGATAACATCAGAAGATGGAAGCCATTGCTTCTCATAGATATCGCTCTCTCACTCAATATGATATAGCTTCCTGCTCTTCCAGCTTTTGCAATCACACATAAGACACTGAGAGACACATAAAAAAATGCTCTTCAGGGTCAGACCATCAAGTCCAGTTTTCTGTCTCCAACAGTGATAATAGGAGAAGCTATACAGGGAGAATGTATGAGACTGGACACTTTCTACAGTCCATCTCCTTCACCAACACCTACAATTATTCTGCTAGAGGTGTAAGAGGTAGATCTATGCTGAGTGCTCTTAGTACCTATTTATGGACCTATTGTCCATCTATTAGTCTTAATTACTTTCTATAAATTGACTGATATTCTACACAGTCTCATGGCAGCAAACCCCATAAATTCACTATCTCATTCCTTTTAACTGTTTTAAACTAGACACACGCTCTTTGCACTGCGCAGTTTCTACTTGTGCTGCAGGATTTAATGAATAACAGTTCTGCATTCAGTTTATGCACTGTTTATAGTTGCATAAAACTCAGTTACAAACCGTCACTCCTAAGTTGTCTCCTCTCCAAACTGAAGAGCCAAGCCATTTTAGTCTCTCTTCACAAAGTACATTCTCCATCCCCCTAACCACTTTAGTTGCCCTTACATGTACTTTTTCTAATTCCACAATATTTTCTTACTGAGACCAGAACTGTACATAGTACTCTCTAACCTACAGCACTGAAAGGTTTTCTTTTATAAAGATTGTTTCAGCAAAGAAGACAAAAATCAAAAAATTGTTAAAAATAAAAGCATTTTTCAGTACTTCCTTTTAAAAATGCTTTACTGACATTTTTCTTTCCATCTATAGAAATAATCCAAAAAGGCTTTACTCAATTGTGATCACTTACACAGGAATTTCTGTGAGGCAGACCAAAGTGTCTTTGTACTCCAAATCCCAGACCTTGTTTAATTGGTTATTATAAAAAGATGGGATCATGTTAACATCTTTGACTTGCAGCATCTATTTACTGTACTGGAATTAACACATCCCATTCCAGAATGCCTGATGTGATGTTTATAAGATAAAAGTAAACAAAAAGAGAAAAAAAAAAAGGAGGAAGATATTTATATCACTTTCCTCAAACACCACTCCTGAAATGCTAAGATAAAGATTTAATACTCCTCTTTGTTAATGAGTTTTCACTACGATGTCCCAGTAAAAATGCTGCCAGTTAATTTAGACAAAATAATTATTCTTTTGGGGCCATTTCCATACTCCACATTATGTAATGTACCACTGAGACAAAGAAAAGAGACAGCAGATCAGATCCGTTACATCAAACTTGGGTTTTGTAACCCTGAGGGCTGTTCAGCCACTGGACTAAGAGTAAAAGAAGAAACTACACCTATATAAACTTAAATATCTAACATTGAAAAATGGAAAACATTTGGTGAATTCAAACTAAGTCCGTTGTTAACTGCAAGTCATATTTTTTGGCAAGTGAATCTTAATGCCTCACTCAGTTCTGAGTTCCTTCTAGAAGGTTAAACTGCTATGAGAAATGTGGTGAAATGTCTATCTTTTGATAACTTCCAAGCCAAACCAAAAATTTTACAATTAACTAAGGTTTAGAAATGTTCCAACTATATGTAGAGGGAAAGGAATGCCAGAGCAATTGATTTCTTGGCTGCTTAGAGGGAGAAAGAGACAGACTGACGCAAAAGGAATGGAAAAAAAAATAAAAAGAAAGCTGGCATGGAGAGAACAAAAAGATCTTTAGCACACTGCCTTGTAAAACCTGAACTACAGCCCAGGATTTCTTACTACGCTCAACAACCCTTCTGATTTAGGGGTTAATCAGTTATATACCCCTATACCATAGGGCCAAGTACCCCTATATTGGTCAATCTGTATAATGTGTCAAAATTCACTATTTATAATATTCCAAAGCTTCATTTGTTGAAAAGCATTATTAACTCTAAAGATTCCAGTCCTGCTAAAGTTGTTCAGAGGAGTCAATAAGGCTCTAGCCTGTTCATGTATTTGCTGTTTTAATACTTGAGAATTACATTGCAAAAAGCTATGATGAAAGAATATCATATTCAACAGTCTGAGGCTAAGAAATGCAGCAGCTGGATCTGGTTGTGCAATGTTCCTGCATCTCTATGTGTATTTTTACTGTCTTTGAGTACAATATTGTCTTCCTCACACTTTTCATGCTTATTCCATGAGCAGTATGGAACCTTTTCACTGACTTCGTCCATTTGAATGTATTCTTCCTTTCAACATCTTATGTGAAATTAAATCGCAAACTAGAAAAGAATTTGGATCTGCATGTATTTCTCATTAGAGAAAAAAATCTCACATTTCTGGGTGTTTTAAAGATTTTAAAGAAAAAAAAATTATAAACTTTTAGAAGACTGTATTCACGTATATCTGGGGCAAAATATTAAAATTGTTACTAGATGTTACTAAAATATCTAATTCAGAGACATACACAGCTTCAGTCTACAAACAGGCTACATAGGTGAATGGTACAAATGTAACCTGTGATGCTGAAGCATGTAGTCCTACTAATTAAAACTCTTTTATTTTTCACCCCAGTAAATTTTATCAGCAGAAGAGCATGAGATCCAGTTTTGAATAAGCTTTTAGGCAAAACTGTTACAGAAAACTACTGCATTAACAATAGCACACAGAAATGTAAGCTGGGTAAAGTAAAACGTTAAATTCTGAAAGGGTTTAAAATCAATTCAAAATAAATAATTGTTTCTATAATATTAGTATCAACTAAAATGTTTAAAAATTACCATTTGCCCTTGTGATTTTCAATTTAAATGCAGTGAGATATGAAAAACAGTCATATTTTAGAGTAAAAAAAGAGTGAACTTTAATATAAAAGTGGTAACTTTATTTTGACATTTTATCATTAGAATATTCTGTCACTTCCACTGTCACTTCCACAGTCTGCCTGACTACTGTCCTACATTGATTCAGTATCCTGGTAAAGCTGAATGAATACAAATAGAAACATCTGCTAGAAAACATGGTGATTGATCATAGAGAAAGACTAAAGAAACCTAAGAAAATGAGGAAACGCTGAACAAGAATCAGAGAAAGAAACACAAAATAGGAAGGATTTTTTTTTCTCTTCTAATGGGCAATATGGAGTATAAAATATCTTTTGAATTACTTTTTCATTGACTAATGGTAGTGGCTAGTAACAAGAAGATTGGGTCTTCCATCCAACCCTTTCAGATTTAGTATTTTCAAGAGCTGATAATAATATTACTTATTTAACATTTGATTCTGCAAGGTGCTAAGCACTATGATCATCACTGCACTTGCATCCTTAGGTAATTTTAAGCAGGCAAGTAGCCCACATGAAAGCATCATCATGGCTTTCATAATCATACGATGAATCACATTATTGAATCCAGATAAGAATGTTCAGAACCTTGTACAATCAAGTTAAGGGCTTTACATGAAGTGAAAAGACAATGAAGACACCCTGAAGAGTTTATAACTATCAGTTTAAGGAATATTAATGTTTTTATTCCAAAAAATCCCCCTGAATTTCAGTGAACACATTTTCTTCCATATATCATCATATTCGGTTACTAATTCTTTGGATACTTTACTGCTGTTATATATCTGACTAGCTCTATTTTTTATAGACCCATAAAGAAAGGCAGTTGGGTCTTGTGGGAGTGGAGGAAGAAAAGGGGGAGCAGAGGAGGAGAGGGGATGGTGGTGATAAAATGTAATTCCTCTGAACACCTGCTGAGTTTAATTGCACTACAGCTGCTGCTGATTGTAAGTGGGAAAAGGAGATATAAGGCAGAGGGGGAGGTGGTGGTGTTACTGACTGATTGGCTGTCATTACATCCAGTTTTATTGTCTTTTTTTACCCTTTCAGTATTATTCTTACAAGTTAAAAGAGACTCTGAGTCTGAGGGATTAGGGACCTAAACCAAAGAGGAATCTTATGATCTGTGAGCAGAATGAGATGTGGTGTTTCCTGGATGAAGACATCTGAAGAGAGCATATGTGAACCTCAAGAGCAAGACTGATGATCCCAACAGACAAATTGCCACAGTATGCAGCATTCACTAGAATGAAAGGTTTATAGGTGAGATATTTAAAGAGGTCACCACGCCCAGAGTATGTGGGTCTGCAATGAAACAGAAGACAGTGCTTGAGATGAAGGAGCTGTGGTCATTCAAAAGGGATAGCAAACCATGCAGAGAAATTTTCAAGCAGGTTCTCATTCTGCAAGAACTTAAAGATAACAAAGTATGGTGGGTTTGTAGCATCAAGGCACTGTGGAATAAATCCCTGTTCACAAAATTGATAGAAATGGATACTGAACACTGGACTGCTGTAATCTGATAATTGCTGGGGACAAACTGCTTTAATATAGAGAAGCATGATGCTTCTCTATATTGTTGTGATTCAAAGACTTTATTTTGGAATATGTCAAAGACATGACAGAGCATTACAACTGGGTAACTCCCTCAGAAAATAAAGCAAATCAGTATTACCCATATCCCTGCATTTTGGGTTACTTTGTAAGCAGCTGCAAACCTGAAAAATGCTAATAGTGGTGTTAAATAATTTCTGGAAAAGTTTAGAGGGTTATCATTCAGCAATAATAGATGTGGGAGGAAGAATTTCCTTCAGTTTGGAGCATGAAATACAGGACTTTTAATTTTCAGAATTGTAATAGGCAAAACATTAGTTAAACATGGCAGTTCAATTTTTAAGAGAATTTACTTTATATTTATTTTTGACTATAAAAATAACAAACTGGCTATGTTTAAAATAAATAATTTTCAGGAAATCCTTACCCAAATAAAAACCTCTATAGATGATTCAACTGCCTATTACATGGAATATGAGTTTAATTATAAATGCCTGTGAAATAGGGTCAGTAAGAAAATTCAAGCTGGGAGGATACAAATATTTGTGGTACATACAATAAGAACACACATTGACATATAATAGTACTAATTAATTGATGATCAAGTTAAAAAGGGAAGAGGAAAAAGATGCGATAATGTTTGCCTGGATTAAAAAGCTACAAATAACACCTCCAATCCTGGACAAAAAGGGACCTTGAGCTGGTTTAAAGGACCTTGAGCTGGCTTTTCCACCACTTGAAAAATTGATACACAGAAAACGAGATCTTTACATCCAAAAGAAAAGTCCAAGAGGTAGGAACTACTTAGCTGCTAACATTTTGCTCTCTAACATTCATTCTACTTTGGTACTTTAATATCGAGCCAACCCTCCTGATAGTGTCAGTGTTTCTTCACTTGGCATCATGTATCCAGCTTATTTTAAGCAGGCTAAGATCTCATTGGCATTACTGAAGCCTTTGCAGTCTGACTGTTTCCTATCTGATGTGCCTTTTAAAAGTTTTTAGAAATGAGTTAATTTGCCAAGTTTGACAACATCTTTTCACCAATTACTTTAAATAGGGTGTGATCTCAACTCTGATTTCACATACATGTATATCTAGAGCCACAAAACATTATTAATAAAAAAAGCTGTCACTTTATTGCTGAACCCATCATTGCAGTCATTATTTTCATATTGGTGACCTGACTGCAAGGTAGAAAAAGACACACAAAATGCAAAACTTTCTTTTTGAGTAATGCTAATTAGAATTTTTAAATTGTTCATATGCTGAACTAACTGATTAAAACTATTGAACAATTTCTATAATTCCATCTTCATTAAGGTTGCCATTCCAAGTACAACTTATCTGCTCTGCTTTGATACTAAAACAAATTAATTAATTTTGAATTATATTGATTTCTTAACCTACAGGTTGACTACTGCCGAAATACAGAAAGTGTAAAGAAATAAAACATTTTCGTTTGCTACTACAAATATCAAAATTCTGACGGTTCTCAGCTCTTATAGGGAATGAAGAAAGAATGTTTCTAGGCAATCTGGGAACAATATGAACTATAAAAGAAAAGGTTCCATTTTTTTAATATAACTCTTCAGCATGCAAGCTTCTTGTTGAAACTCTTAACATAGATGTTTATCTTTCTTTCTTTGATCAATCTAATTATAAGCCCTCATTATGTCTTATTTTCAAGAGACATACTAGCATGCCTAGTCCACAATGCAAATGAAAACTTTTTTCTTTTCATATTACTTTTTCTTGCTTGCTTTCTATGCTTGCTCCTTACAAAAAAAAAAAAAAAAACCAACAAAAAAAACCCCAAAAAAAACCAAAACCACCACCACCAAAACAAACAAAATTCCCCAACCTTTGTAAGTTAAAAGGTTACTGAGAAGCACTATGAAGACCCAAGAAGCCCTTTTCCCATATTGGCAGAAACTCTACTGAAAACTTACTGTCTTAATTGCTAAAACAAATTAACAAAAAAGAAGACTTACATCCATAATTTATAAACAAATAGGAATGGAGATTGAACAATTTTTCTGGACAAGATGCTTTATTGCTGGGCTGCCATAGAACCAAGTTTGAACCCCCCCAGCCATAGGCAAGGACATCTTTCACACGATCAGATTGATCAAATCCCCCTCCAACCTGACCTTAAACACCTCCAGAGACTGGGGCATCTATGGCTTCCCTGGACAGCCTGTTCCAGTGTCCCATGACTGTCATCATAAAGAATTTCTATTAGGTGCCTCCAAAGCTGTCTCTTCTCCAGGCTGAACAAGCCCAGGGCAGGTCCAGTCTCTGACTAGTTTGATATTCTCCCACTGAAGTCCCTACATTATCAGAATCTGTCTTGTAGGTGGAGGGTGAGGGTGGGGAGGTGGGAGCAGTTCAAACTGCACAATTCTAGACTATATCTCACAAATACAGAGCAAAAGGGCATAATCCCCTCCCTCATCCACTGGCTGTGCTCCTGCCAATGCAGCCCAGGATGCTGTTGGTTGCTTTCACTGCCAGGACCCAGTACTGGCTCACATCCAGCTGACTGTGAAGAGCCACAGATCTTTCCCAGCAGAGCCACTCCTCAAGCAGTCCATCCCCAGCCTGTATCAGTGCAAGAAATTCTTCCTTCCCAGGTGCAGAACTTAAGTCTTTGTCCTTGCTGAATATCATAAGGAATGTCTTTGTCCATTCTTTTGGGCTGTCCAAGTCCCTCTGAATGGCAACCCTTCCCAAGTGCATTGACTTGTCCACCCAGTTTGGCATCATCTGCAGACATGGTGAACAAGCACTCTATTGCTTCCTCTAGGTCATTGATAAAGGAGTTAAACAAACCAGACCTTAATACAGAAGTTCATAATTCTCCGGTTCCTGATCCCCGCTACCAGCCTATACATCCATTTTTTTAGCTATTTACTAGCCACATACCTGGACTGCAGTGTCATAAATTGAATGTGAGAATATTCTGGGAGACAGTGTTTCTAGCCTCCCCAAATTCAGGGTAAATTGCACCTACTACTCTTCCCTTATCCACAAATACAGACACTTTAACATGGAAGATGATCAGATTGATCTGTCATGAATTACTTTCTCTAACCCATGCCATCCTTTCCTAGTATTGTTCTCCTCCTTTGTGTGCCCAGAAGTGTGTTACAAGAGGACTTGCTCCACGATTTTTCTAAGGACTGAAGTTAAGTTAAAATAACCTGTAGTTCCCTGGATAATTTTTATGCTCTTGTTTGCAGATCTGTGGAACACATTCTTTCTTCTAATCTTTGAATATTTTCCCTAAATTTTATGACTTGCAAGATGACAGGGGATGATCTTGCAAGGACATCAACCAGTTCTCTCAGTGTGCTCATATGCAGCTCATCAGTTCCCACATACTTTTATGGGTTAAGTTTTCTCAAGCTATCACTAACTCATCCACTGATGATACTTCTTGAATTATTTCATTAATCAATGAAATAATTCAAGGGAGACTGAGACAAGGAAAGTATTGAGCACCTAAGCCTTACGTGTCTGCTGTTGCTAAATCACCCACTCCATTTAGCATTGGACACACATGCTCCTTGTTCACTCTTTTACAACACAGCATTAGAAGTTCTGGTTGCCCTCAATGTCTGTCACAAGGCTGAACTCCAGCTGAATTTTGGCTTTCCTGACACTATCCTTACACTCATTGGGCAGTGGTTTTATCCATTGTATTCTATCCCTTTTTTCATCCCCTGTGTTCTTCTTTTAGAGGTTGGAGCTCTATCAGGAAAATCCTGCTCAGCCAAACAGGTCTCCTGATACATCTATACCTCTGTTTGAGTATCAGGACTGTTATAACACCTGAGGATAATGCTTTCTTGACTGCCCTTACCTTTCAGATCTGTCTTCAATAGGATTGCATCTACCAATTCTCTGCATAAGGTGAATATTTATAATAGCAAATATCTAACTCTTGAGGGCATAATTCCCACAGATTGCCAGCTATGAGGCCTATAACTTTACAATTTGCATTACTCAATTCCAAAATTAATTAATTCCAAAATAAATGTGTGTTTGCATTAAAATTTAACAACATGAATATTACTTCTAGGTATTCTTTTGGAAGCATCACACATAGGTGTTTATGATGGAGATACGAAATCTGAATCAGTCATATAAATTCCCTGTACGGCCAATGAAGAAAAGTAAATTGCTCTGAAAGACAAATTGTTAGTCTAAAATAGGCAGCCAAAATAATCCAGAAACATGTCCTGTGGTGTCTCTCAGTTGCCTCTCTTTTCTCATTGTCTTTGAGTTAGACAACTGACTCAGGTGTAGACATTCACTTGGTGAGATGAACCTTCATAAAAGTTATACACCTTTAAGAAAACAAAAGAATGTCATAAGAAATTATAAATATGCTCTATATATGTTCCCTCTCTTTCTTTGAAACTATTGCAAATTTCATTTCTAATTACTTCTACTTTTTACTGAATTTGCTTATGAAATACAATTGGAGTTTCCTTCCTTAAGTCAATTTTTTTTTGCAGAAGTTTCTATCTGAAAATTACCTACGCATTAACTTGACCACAGGTTATGTTTTAACTTTATTGTTTTGCTAATCTATTTTTAAAATGTTGCTGACATAAAAGAAACAAAAATAATTAATTTATAACAAGCGTCCTTAAAGGTATACGTAAACATCTTCAGAAAAGGCTAAAAATTTATTTTTACTTCTTGAATTACCTTAATACAAAAAAAAAAAACCACCAGTGGGAATTGGTGACTCTTGGTTTGTTTGGGGATGTGAATTATTTCTAGCAAGGAGAATTTGCCAAGCATAGCAGAACCGGAAATAGAGTCTAATGAAATTTTGAGCTGCAATGTAGGCTAATGATACTTGAAAGTGACATGGTTATATCTCAACAGGATAGCACTGGCTTAGCCTAAATGTCAGGAGCTTGACAGGCAAGTATCATAAAGATACATGTCAGTCACCTCCAGTGCAAGAATAAGTGATGAGCATTGTCAAGAATGTCCTTCATTTTTCCTTGGCAATTAAAGCAAACAGGGGCCCCAATGTCTGCTCTGCTGTTCCATTCACTTTCTCCTTTCTCCTATCTAAGCACTTGCTGTTTCATTCTCTTGATTAACAAAACAGTAAAGTGAAGATAAGAAATGAAGAAGAAAATAGTTAAGTCTTCTCACTTGAGTGGTTTTGACCCATTTTTTTGCATAGACATGTAAAAGGAAAATTGTAAAGTTCCAGAGTGCTTACAACCTTGTTATCTTTTCAACACTGTTCTACTTATATTCAAAGCTTAGTAACCCTGTAACACTGACTGCAGCAACAAAGTGGTGAGTTCTGGTTCATAACCTAATCCTCACCATCATTTCTACCCTGAGCAGCTGAGATACCTAAACCACGGAGGAAAGTCAGCAGTAAGTTCCCTATCAGAGAGTAGAGCAAGGTGAAAAACATGCTAGCTTTATGTGAAAACTAAGGAAACAAGACTGGGAAAAAGAAATAACCAGAAGAAATAAAGGCTAGGAAGAGGCACAGAAATGAGAACTGCCACAAACTGAGAGGTGAGAATACCAGTCAGTTGCCTGAATCAACCACCAGCTTGTTTCAAACATTGTTCACCCAGTGAGAGCTCATATGCCTGGAGCTGTGTGAAATCAGAGGCACATTGCCAGGACGGCAAGGAGCTGCCTTCATGCAGACTCCTACCTCAGTTAAATGTTCCCTCCTCCTGTTGTCTTACAAGGGAATAGGTAGCTATGACAGTGGATTACTGCCAAAGTCAAGGTGTATGCATCACCCTGGCAAACTGTGATTCATTATAGCCAGGAGCAGGATGCACAGTAGATGAGCAGCATTATTTCTAGCCAGAGCTACTCACTGGCTGATAATGAGAACAGTGCCTTAGGGGAACTCAGCTGATTTTCTTTTTCCAGTTTCTGCACCAGCCTGATTCCTTCCTACACTGCCAACTATGGGCAAAGAAGAGAGGATTCCTGCTCCCATGACTTCATGCTTGATTTAACCCACAAACCAAAGTGCCCCAAGGCTCTCCAAGTTTGGCTTACTAACTGTTCTTGCAATTACACATAATGTGTTCCAATGTTTCAGTTTTCTCAAAGCCAGGAAAAGGAAACCTCCACGGAGCCCATCCACTCAAACAAGCCTATCACACAGATAAACATGATCTCACTGAAAAAAAAAGAAGGCATCTAGCCCTACAGACACAAGTCTTAGAATGTAAACAGATTTTTGCCTGCCAATTTATCCTTACAGGAAAGTTTCTCCAGCATAGACCCTTGCCAACTAATAGAAAAATGGAGGAGCTTTACAACAGGCAAGCAAAGCCCGGAAGCACCAACAGCGTTCCAGTGCCTTGAAAGGCTTTAAATGCTGGGACAGTCTTGCCAATTCTATTATCCACATTTCAGACATATTTTACATGCTCCTTTTCAAATACCCAATGGAAAACAAAGGACAATTAAAAATGGGTAAATCTTTTGTGCACCTGACCATCAGCTAATTACAGCTTATTCTGTAGCTATTTTGCACTTCCTCGGGTAATAGTTTAAGAGTTTTTTGGTTTATGACCTAAATTAAGGTTATCATGGGTCATGATAGCAAAAGATCAATAGCAACAAATCACATTTGTAATGACATTACTTATGTCAGTTAGTCTTTGATCATCAATGAAAATATTTAACAGTTATTAAAATTTCTTGGAACTTTTTTAGCCAGAGAGCCCACTTTAAACCTGGCGTTCCATTAAAATTCACTAGGTCTGGAATTCAATGATAAGTGTACTCTGTGGCCTGAGAATGAGAAAGGATAGGAAAAAAAGATGTGGCATACCTCATTCAACAGGATATACCATATTTAAAAAGCCATGAATAAATACTGAGGTTTTACTGAGTCTTATGACAAATAACATCCCTTTCCTTAATTTTGGTGTTCAGCATTTTCTTTGTGGATATGTCAAGCCAATATACCCATGCCAAAGTAGTTGGTGAAAACTAATAGCTCTCAGGCCTTGTTTTTTCCTATGGTTATATTCATTCAAGAGAAATCTGCTGGCAGTAAGATGCTTTGCAAGTCTGAAACTAATTCTGGATAGGTTTGTGTGAAACTTACCTTCCTTGTACTGTATTTCTCAGAGCACTGCTGGACATTTCACATCTCTGATATAGCTTTACACAATTCTGTTTTCTGGATTTTGAATCAAAAATTCTTGACCTTGAAATACTTCAGAGCAAGCATTTCTTGCTTGCTGCATGAATACTTTTGCCATAACTAAGCATTTCACCAGCTGCCTATTGATAAACAATTGACAACCACTCATGACCACTTAACAAGATTGGTTAATGAGAGTACTTTGCTACTGCTCCTGCAGATTTTACAATCACACAATGATTTGATTAGTTTCACTGATAAGAGAAATATCTATTTCTTAGAGATAAGCATTCCAAATGAGTAAAGTAAACAAGAGCAAAAATGTAGTAGTAATTTGAATTGTAGTAAGAGAACAGGAAGAAATTGTATCATGTCTCTTATTAAGTAAATAAATAATTTAAATCCTTCAAAGAAAAGAAGATATGACTTATAAATAAATTAATTCCTCTATAAAGTAGGAAAGCTTGTTGTTCTTGACACTCTCAAAATAGATAACCATAAAGAAATGAAGACTATTATGTTATGAAACGATACCCAAGGTAAATAAATGTGGAAGGCAGGTACTGGGGAATCTAAAGTTAAATTCAAAATCTCTTCAGTAACCATATGCAGGCAAGTGGAAAAAGAGAGGATTTTTTTCACAATTAAACAACCTTGAATGTGGCTTGAAATTGAAGTCAGTAACTTCATGCAGGGGTTATTATCTCAACAGGTCCCAATAACTGTGTTTGAGTTTTGGTTGAGTTTTCATAACAAAATATCATCACAACTTTAAAAAGAATTTAGATTTTCTGATACAGCCTTGCCTTTGTGCTCAAGAGTAATGTATATTTCCTTTGGTCTCAGTCTCTCTGCTGTCTTTTACCCTGGAAACATGCTCTAATCCTTGCAATCTTTTAAAATAAATGGATATGTTGAGATCCCATCAGTCTTCTGTATACTCAATAAAAATTCTGGAACTTGGTTTAAAAGAAACTTTGGTGGAATTTTCAAGGTGCAGTCGTTCTCCTGGTGAAACTGATTAGAATTTCCTTCACTTCTTTTCAGGGTCATTTTTTTAACTTTATTTCTATAATAAGTATCCTCATGTCAGCAATGATTCTTCCTAAGAGAGGTATGAGCAGTACACCTGTTTTCCTTGTTTAATTGCTAAAAGAAAAGAGCATTGGTCTAAGCATAGATTACCTAAGGGACATCTCTATTCAAATAACAGTAGCATATACAAATAAATTCATAATCACTTGACAGTATTATTGAATTTTTTATACCTAGTATATATAATTTTTTTTGATCATGTTGCCTATTAGATTGTTTTCAAACAAAATGTTGATTCTGTGCCCTACTTCATTACTTCTGTGCACAGTTCTCCTTATCCTGATTAGTAGTTATTCTACCTGCTTCACATCACTGCTTTTATGCAGTAGAAGAGATGACAGAAGCTTATGGACCTCTATCCTAAGTGTCTGTATCTTCTTCCCAGACTGATGCCCTATGCTCTCAAAAAAACCATAAAGCACAAATTGAATCTTAACTGGATTAAGCATGCTATTTTCTTACAAGTTCAGGCCACTTACATTGAAGTTGTGGTCACTGAGAAATAATTAAGCGCTCCATGTATTATAACAAAAATATTCATCCATGAAAGTACAGGTATAACAGCATAATAGTGTAGTTCATAAACCATCTTTAAAAACAAGATTTTTAGTTGCCAATACCAAACCCTTTCACAAACTACTTCCTGCTTCAAGGTCTCTTGCCAGGGTAATGAGATGCTCCGTCATGAAGTTATATATAATTCTGTCAAAATAATCTTAGAAAGTATATAATTTTGAATCATTGTTGGAAGCAGAGACATGAGCAACTGCAAATGTGTTCTTCTAAACTGGGAATGTAATATAGAATTAAATGCAAATGACTATGTTAATGCAACATTATGATTGAGATATGACACAAACAAATGTCATTAAATTCCAAGTATGGTTCCCACAGCAACTGTAATTCTGCTGCTTTGCACTTTCTGTACATATTATATTGTATTTCTGTGCCATATACTGTGCAGTTTTAACTTCACTGTATTTTTGTATATTTGCACTGTGACTGACTAATGGTTGTTCTGGGAACACAAACTGAGTTTCTATTTTTCTTAATGTAAAATCTCCACAATAATGTTGCCATTTTTTTCCTATGTTCAATTTCTTTTGTTTTTGGTGGTTTGTTTGTTTGGGTTTTTTGAAAGAAGATAGTGTATTATTTCAATGTATATGGCCTGGCTAGAAGTCATTGCTTTTGCAGGTAAGTATGTTTTTGAGCTATACTACGAGCCATGAATATGCTTATAAATCTTATTTCACTGGATATGAATTAGCGTGATTTTTTTTTTTCCAGTTTTGGCCTTTACCTTCCCAATATCACAGCGTGAGCCTTAGTTTCAAACCAAGAAGGCAGAGGTCTTAACAGGAAAAAAAAGTCATGTGCTGAATCTATATTTCCACCATGTTAATCTACATGTAAGGAAAGATTGGCAGGAGCTCAGTTGCTACCCACTGAGGCTGTGACAACAATTTAAATTTAACAGATTCATTAAGGTGCAGTTTTGGACTGAGCGCCTAATTAGCATTCACAAACTCAAATTAGTAACAGCTTAAGAGAAAAAGGAATGTCCCAATTTGCTTTAAAATATAGCTTATATATACATTCATCCAAGAGAAAGAATAACAGTTTCATACATTAAATTTGGTACTTGCTTGTGTCACATTAAGGTGATCTGACTTATCAGGAAAATAGATCAGAAGTTTTAAACAGGAGTATTTTCAGAAGCTTTGTGTTAAAATAAAAAAATTTACCATTGTAAGAAAGAACCAATTTAAATATTTTTTTTAATTCCAGGAAAGACATGTGCACAGTCCTTTAAAAGATGTCAGGGGAAAAGGGTTTATTAGAGGCTGGGCAATCACCAACCATATGAAGTTCAGCAAAGGAAAGTGCCTGGGATGGGGCAGCCCTGGATATACAGACTGGGGAATGAGATGCTGGAGAGCAGTGCCAGGAAAGGGACCTGGTGGTCCTGGTTGTTGGCAAGTTGAATCTGAGTCAGCAGTGCCCTGGCAGCCAGGAAGGTCAGGTGTGTCCTGGGGGCATCAGGCACAGCACGGCCAGCTGGGCAAGGGAGGGGATTGTCCTGCTCTGCTCTGCACTGGGGCGGCCTCACCTCGAGTTCTGGGTTTTGGGTGCCACAATATGAGAAAGATATAAAGCTGTTGGTAAGTGCCCAAAGGAGGGACACAAGGATGGTGAAGGGCCTTGAGGGGAAGCCATATGATGAGTGGCCGAGGTCACTTGGCCAGTCCATCTTGGAGAAAAGGAGAGGGAGGGAAACCTCAGTGTAGTCTGCAACTTCGTCGTGAGGGGAAGCTGGTTCAGCAACTGCTTTGAAACTGAATGTATCTCACCAAAATTAAGGAAAGTTTTCTGAAATTTAATTCTAAAACCTGAATGGCTATTCTGAAAATAGCCATTTTCCACATTTTTGCCATATATATGCCCATTATATCTCAATGTACATAAGCAGTTTTAGGAAATGTTTCCAAACATCTACTCATGTGGACTATAATTTTGTGTGATTTCATTTGGCTGNCAGACTGGGGAATGAGATGCTGGAGAGCAGTGCCAGGAAAGGGACCTGGTGGTCCTGGTTGTTGGCAAGTTGAATCTGAGTCAGCAGTGCCCTGGCAGCCAGGAAGGTCAGGTGTGTCCTGGGGGCATCAGGCACAGCACGGCCAGCTGGGCAAGGGAGGGGATTGTCCCACTCTGCTCTGCACTGGGGCAGCCTCACCTCGAGTTCTGGGTTTTGGGTGCCACAATATGAGAAAGATATAAAGCTGTTGGTAAGTGCCCAAAGGAGGGACACAAGGATGGTGAAGGGCCTTGAGGGGAAGCCATATGATGAGTGGCCGAGGTCACTTGGCCAGTCCATCTTGGAGAAAAGGAGAGGGAGGGAAACCTCAGTGTAGTCTGCAACTTCGTCGTGAGGGGAAGCTGGTTCAGCAACTGCTTTGAAACTGAATGTATCTCACCAAAATTAAGGAAAGTTTTCTGAAATTTAATTCTAAAACCTGAATGGCTATTCTGAAAATAGCCATTTTCCACATTTTTGCCATATATATGCCCATTATATCTCAATGTACATAAGTAGTTTTAGGAAATGTTTCCAAACATCTACTCATGTGGACTATAATTTTGTGTGATTTCATTTGGCTGAAATTCCTGAAAGGCAAGCTCATGTTAATGGTGTTTTATACATAGAAGAGCACATACTGGAAAATATTTGCCCTGGAGTGCTTCCCTAAAATGTCCTGAAATGTTTCTTCTTATTTTTCCATTTCTGAGCTTACCTACGAAGAAAGTGAGTGAGAGAGAAAAAGTGTGTTTCTCAAACTGTGCTAACTTGTGATTTACACTAGTCTGAGTATATAAACTACCTCAGTGTAAAGTAGAAGTAATGAATAAGCAAGTAAGTAAGATACAGGTAAACCCAATCACAAGATTTTGAAGACAGTAGCATGACATAGTTTTGAAAACAAATTACTGAGATATTATGAATGTCACTTTCGTTTAATCAATTTGAGATTCTGATAATTGTTTTAATAATTCTGTTCTGAGTAGCTTTTCAAATCCAATAAAATTACCTATGTTTTATTTCAAATTCTTGCCCATGGCAGACCTTGACTAATATTTCTAAAGGAAATGAATGAGATATTATATATAATTTAAATAAATAATTATGTTCTGTTGAAAGCAAACCTAGCTTTCAGCACTAGAAGTAGTAATAGATTTTTCTAAACTGATAGAATTATGTTGTATGTTCTAACATCCTTGATTAAATGCAAGTGGGCTTGCATTTAATACTTTTATACTTTATACTTAATACTTTTATAGTATCTTAGCAAGTGAGCTAAGATACTATAAAATATGCACCTGTGTTCTCCCTATGTAAGTTTACATTTCTGTTCCAAAACTTGTTTCAGTCTGTTATCATGCTCTATTTCAAAAGGATTTTTTTTTTTTATTTCTTTATTGAAGATATGCCATTTTTTGGTAATGTTTGTGCATATTTGGTTTTTTTTCTTTATTTTCTCTATATTTACATACTTAAGTACAGCTGAAGTTAGCAAAAGGATGACCTGCTCGTGATGTGGAGTATTGGACAGGCCTAGCACCAGTTCTTGTCTAGAATTTCAAGTTCCTTTGTTTTGTGTAACAAATAGGAGGAATAAATTCATTTATGTGGAAAAGGCAAAAAATACTTAGGACTTTCTAAAATATTGGTAAATAGTGGCTTGACACCACTATTTTTACTCAGTACAAAAATAATGACAGTGAAATTCTTACTTCACACAAGTACCGCTGCAATCAAAGTTAATGTGACCAAAGAACAAACTCTGTTTGCACACAGAAACTCCTCTGGATTAAAGCTGAATCCTGTAAGTCACAAAGAAATATGCGTCTGGTGGTACGTGTTCTAACAACACAGTTTTCATACACACCTTCGTTTATGAGAGATCAAGATGAAAACAGACTTTGAGATTTAATCCTTGCAAAATAAATGTGAAACAAAAATATGGGGTAACATTTGGATTTGCATCAATATCAAATCAAAACAGCAGCCATTCAGAGCCATACATCTGTAAGCACTATAGCATTTTAAAACAGGTTTTTTAAGAAAAAATAGAATATATATTAAAAAATTACAAAAATTAATGCAATAACGTATGAAAAGTTGAAACAGGTACAGCATTTTAAATCATTTACTTCATGTAAATGAGGTATTGGTGTCAACGAACATTTAAAAATGAATGAGCTGTTCAGGAGATGCAAACACAAATGCACCTTGTGCGCTATAAAAGGTTTCAATTTTACTATTTTCTAAACACAGAAAAATGTATCCCCCCCATTCAGAATATTGAATGTCTTATGAAAAGTGAAAGGTCATTTGTAACTGTCCAAAGGATTGATGGAGTTGAGATACCTCCTTGACCTTCACCCTGCACTCATAAAGAACAGTCTCAGATGACAGAGCATCAGGCAAGTTTTCAGAAAATGTCTTTTCTTATTTTATATTGCATAGCAGGCTTGTTACCTGATATTTTTCATAATTGTATGTCAAGATTTAATTACTTCATGTCTTCCCTCATTAAAAGCAAACTGTCATCTAATACCATTCAGCTATGTTTGTGATTTGCACTAATTCAAGCATTTCTGTCTGCTTTTTGCCATTGCTTTCCATCTCAGTTTCTACAATAATTGCTTTAGAGGCCTACACAAACAATGTCAAGGTCAAGCCTCACAAATACAAAAATTCTTTTCCAATTACTTATTGTCAGTTAAGGATGCACATTATAAAAACTGGTTCAGAGGAGTTTCTTTTTTTTCTTCGTATTCTAATCTTCACATAATGCAAGCTGGAATGAAAGCTTAAGTTAAGATGTTTAAACAACAAATTTCAAAAAGACTTGTGGAAACATGAAGTATATTAGATTTTAATCATTCTACCACATTTTCAATCGTGTAGTATATTAGGGAAATCATATATAAAATATATTATTAACCATGTGCAGGAAGTAAAATAAAATTTACTCAATGTTAAATCCTTTTATTGTTATATTTTTTCATCCTACCAACAGGGAGAGTCAAGGACATATAGCTTAATGGTCCACTTACCAAGAAACAAGAAGGCAAAGAATTCATTTATCAAGCTTCAATATCAAGTGTCACTCTCCCTACTTCCTTGCAAAAAGCTTGAGTGCTGGGCAGCAAAAGAGAGACATGAGAAGAAAGATGTGAGAAGCAAAAAAAAAAAAAAAGTGTTTCCTGAAGATGATGAGGATACATTGGGAAAAAAAACCCTGAGAATGACTATTGTTCCTTTGCTAATTATTTTCTCATTCATAGAGGTATTAACGTGAATATAGTATGTTGTCCAAAAGAAAAAAATAAGAATACTGTTTTGAAGAACCTAAGCTGACTTCACTGAAAAGTCAGAGGTTTAAATTTTATTTGGAATGTTACTTATTCTTTGAACATAATGAAAACTACCACACTGTTGCCTTGCTGCGGTAGTACTTTGGATCCACCAGATGGGAAACCAAAATCATGATAATCAATTGTTGTTTACCAATTTTTCAAATGCTAAATCCTTCCATTTTTTTCATGCCAAAATACTTTCTTGACACTGTCATAAAAAGATATGCCATGTTCAGACACCTGTTTGAAGAAAATCTCCCAAACTCATTATAATGTAGATTTAACTTTCTTCTGTATGGACTACAACACCACAAACTATGGTTTCATGAAAAGGCATTTTAGCATTTCTGGTTTTTTCATTAATTTGTTCATTTTGTTGTATTTTAAACAAATTACTATCCAATTTTTAGATCATTCTTCTACATTGCAAGAAACGTTGAATTCATTCTTTTCACTCAAGAAGCTCAAACCAACTTCTCCAGTCTCTCATCCTTGGCTATGAACCAATAAACTCTTGTGGAAGGCAGAATGGTAAAGCTCATCTTCTGATCTGTGAGAGAGTAATTCTGAATGGTTACTTAATTCCAGCAAAAATTACTCAAATCCTTGTTAAAATTCTCAAAATATTTAAAAAAGAAAAGAACTACAAGCAAATGTTGGTTTATTTCAGGAAGACACAGGACTATGAAGTGTTCAGGATGGACTCTTTGCTTAACTTTTCCATTATAGCTCAGCTGCTGGGTCACTAAAAATGAACAGGTATAAGAAGCTGCTGGAGTATTTCAGTCAGTGAAAGAAAAATCATCTGGAGTCCCCACATTGATGAAGAAGCAGAAGTCACTATAATGACAGTGGAGAGGGAGAGAAGGGGGGGAAGAAAAATTTAAACAGCAGCAGTTTCTACAAGAGCATACAATATGCTCATATTAGCAGGAAAAGCAGCATGTATTAATATATGTATGGTCTAGGAAAATTATTTGGATCCACAGCTTCCAGGAATCTAAACCAAGAGCATCTGGTATTGCTGTACATTTTCCCCAACCCCTGTGATTCTGACTGAAAATGGCAGGTTTTCTTCAGTATCTTTTTTTTTTTTTTTTTTACAGACATATTTTGCACTTCCAGGATTTTAACTGGCTTTTAGTCAAATCCAAGAAGAGTGCTATACGGAATCCTAAATTTAAAACATTTGAAATACAAAAATATTTTGTTTACTGTGTCTTTTTGATCAGATGAATGGAACCACATAAAGGTGACAAATTTTTTTTTTTTCTCAGTCATGTATGGAAATGATGACTTTTTATTATCTGTGGACAAATGCTTCGACTTAAAGAGCAAATGAATTTTTTTTTTATTATCTTTTGTCATTGGCTATGAAATCACAGTTAATAAGTTTCACAGATTGCAATAATACCCTTGAGAACCTGTGTGCTATCTGTCAAACATGTAATTTTAAGATCTAATAATATGCAATATGTTTACATAGGTTATTGAAGTGCAGTACTTTCCCAGCATAGGTATTTATTAAAAAAGGTAGAAGTGTAGCGTCTCAGAGCTAGTAGAATTTAATATATTTTTTAAAATACAAATATAAATGATAGAAGAGAAATTTATACAACATATGCAACAAAATATGCTTCTGTAATGTAAGAAAATTGTTTATGGAGACTGCTATTACTGCAAGATTTTAAGGACATACGACATTATCAGAACTGATCTAAAACTTGTTAAAGTCAAAAGAGGCCTTGGAGAGTTTTGTGCAGTGTCTGTTGGAAAAATATTTAACTGGACAACATGGGTGGATCAGTGTGTATGCAGAGGACTTGTAAACATAATTTTATAATAATTTATTTTGGCTTTTATGATAACTCAAGTGTTTTGCATTCCTAATTTTTATTTTTAGATAGAACATGGATATCCAGAGCTGAGAAGATGTAACTTTACAGCAGAACTCAATATCAATGAATCCTTCAATTCCATTAAACAGAATAACACATGTTAGTGTGAGATAATGACTTTTCTATTTTATGCTACAATACTAGGAAATATAAAATTAAATGGATGTTTATGCACTGCTACGCCTCTTAATACACTACAAATATAAACAGCATCACAGTAAAATGATAAACAATTAGCAGTTTTTAACTTTATTTGCTGTTTCCCATTTAAAAAAAAAAAAATATTTTTAGTACCTTCAATGCTAACTGAACTAACCCTATTAACTATTACAGAAGTAATTTTCTTTTGATTTTATTTGTCCTTCTAGTACTCATGAAAAGAGTTGGGTTCCCCAGAAGCATAGTTAAGGCTGACTTTTATTATCAAAAGGGTGGGGCAGTATGGGAGAAGGATGAGAATGTGGATCATTCCTGTGAAACAAAGAAAATAGCAGAGGGGTAGGGAAGAGAGCTCTGGTGACTCTATCAGTGGTATTGTCAAGCAGAAGAAAGAAATGGAGGCAGTAATTCCCTGCTTCTGCACCCACTGTCCATCAGATGCTGTCCTCATTCCTGTACAACCCTGTCAGCCCTTAGCTGCTTCTTCTACTGACCTGAATTTACCAAGTGTTGACCTAGGTAAACTCCAGGTCATGTTGCTATGCAAACTTTCATTGTTCTAAGCATAAGGCCAATGCTTTTTCCAGTCTTACAGGAATCCGAAAATTATTATATAAAACACTATACGGTTGCTCATTTTAAAAATAAGTAAGTGTAATACCTTTTTATCACCAGTAGAAGGTAAGGATAACAAGGAAATGTCCAAAATATTTGCCTCATGCTCACTCACAATCCTTTTGGCTAGTAGAGGCAAAATAAGTAATATATACCAAATCAACCTATTTTCAAGAGAACAGTTTTTTCTTCAGTACTACTCTTAAACTTGATTTATCCTTAAACAGACAGAAGTAGATATGAGCTTTTGAACTACACCTGCTGGCATTTTATCTTCTAATGCAGATAATATACCTTATTTCACTAGTTAAGATTACATTTACATCTTTTTTTACATTGCAGTATCTCGCGAATTTCACTGTTGTTAAACTTAGTTTTCAAAATGTCATGAAAATCATCTCGGAGCTTCACGGATGTCTTATAAGGATTCTTGGTGTAACACATCCTTACTACCTCAGTTGCAGACTTTCCATACTTAACATACTAGCCATAAAATTAATTGCTGCTCCACTTCACTAACAGTGATGGTAAAATTTTTAGTTTCTTCACTTTAATGTTGGCCATTACATATTTATTTCCCTAATATATTATAAGAAGAAAAGTAACAATAAGCAGCATTTGCCAATTCTGTATAGCTGTGCTGGAAAACAATCACCATGAAACTACATTTAATTCTGAGCTGGAAGAGTCATCTTTAGGTACAGGAGGGTAGCCCAGTTTCTTTGATCATTTATCTCTTTGAAATGATCAGCAAAGATGCCAATTAGAAACGCTGTTTATCATTGTAGCTTGACTTGTCATGTTTACACCTTCCTAGTAGAATCCAGACAGAAAAAAATTCCCTTTTCTTACAATTGCTCATTTGAATCTAGACCAAGATCAAAAGATTTGGATACCTACTCGGTTCATCTGGCTCAGAACATTTCCTCCAATATCAGCCTGTTCTGAATCCTTCATAAATGTGTGCAAAAGCATTTAAAGACAACTGCGTAATGTTTCCATTAAAGGAGTAGAAAATATTCAATGGAATATTAAATTATTAGCTCATCCCACAAATTCTAACATTATATATTTTGTTCATATTCAGTGTAACAATGTAAGAAGAAGGAAAGTGTGTAGATCCAAGAACATTTTGCAATAGGTGCTATCATACACACCTTTGTATGAAACTAGTATCTTCCTCTTCCCTGAGGACATAAATCTATAAACATAGAGGTTGAAACTGAGGACATAGATTTATGTCCTCAGTTTCAACCTCTATATTTAAGTACACCACCACTGCAAGAAAATTTTCAAAAAGCCAGTTCAGAAAAACAAGTTGAAATTATCTAATAAGATAAGGTAAATTACAGTATGCTACCTTATTATGGACAGTACAGAGTGTAAACCAAACTGCAGAATGCCATAAATGAACTTTAACTGAATAAAAATTCATGATAGATTATTGTCTAAGTGTAACCATAGAAAACTAAGGGCATTCTATTTGATTCATTTTGTAGAGTTTAGTCCATGTTTTCCTGGTTTTGTTAAGATCTGAATTTTACACGGGTTTATATATTTATTTTCATTTTAAACACAAACCACATACTTGAAACTTTGTTGGGAAGATGTAAAAACATTCCTTTTCTCTATTCGAGTTTGCACCAGATTGCACCTGCAAGTGGGTATTGGGTAAAGCAAATTCTACAAATTCTGCTTAAGGAAGTTCCACTTGGAACTTAAGAGTATTTAACAGGATGAAGTTCTAATAAGCAATCTTCAAGAAACTTGAGGTACAGGTTATTTTTTTCTGATTGCTTACAAATATTCTTTGTATATTCATATGAAATATAATTAACATAATTTCGTTTAATTATTGGTATTATCTTAAGATTATTGTTATTTTACTTGTAATGCATTTAATTTATATATTTAATGTCCATGAAGCTTTGAAAAAAAACTAACAGATTTCAAATTATGAGTTAAAATAAAATGGCACAAGCTTCTCTTTGATGGTTACTACATCCTCCAACAATTTCTCTGATATTAGAGGCTCTTGCAATGCTTCCTATTACTCATTACATATTACCTACAGACACGTCTCCAAAATAGCAGGATTACATAACTCCAGAACTTAAAGACTCTAAAGCTCTAGAGGCAGTGGACTAAAAAAGGACTAAAATTAAGATGAGTACCTAATTTTTTAAAACCCATTTAAACCCAATCTTGTGAAAAAAAAAAAGAATACAGAAATAAAAATAATTCCTTGCTAGGAAATAAAACATTTGCTAAGAAAAGTTAGCCCAATGTCTGCATAAGATGGTCTGAAAAAGCCAAGAAAACAAACAGTTTGGGTGGTACAAGAAGTAGTGTTTCACTTCCCATAGATCTGTGCCCTATGGCAGATAAACCTTGGTCTCTAACCTAACTCTAAGGCTAGGATCTTGCCTTTTTTTTTTTTTTTTTACTTAAGTGCCTATTTGCAAAAAACCTGCAAGAATGCAGCACTGAGACCTTATTTTTGACTATTCCATCAAATTCCTATTAAGCCAGTTAGCATCCAGTGATATCAAATCATTAATATTTAACTAGAGAAAGACTTTATGCTATCTGAAAAGCTATAAACTATCTATATAGTACCATACATTCAATTTTTTCTCTGATAAATATTTTTTAATGTCTAATTCTGTATCCATTAATGATGGAACTTAAACTCCAAGGGCTTACCGCACAATTCTGGCCTTCAGTTTAAAAATATTTAACTTTTTTCTTATTTCTAAAGTTGCTTAGTAGTATGAAGAAGTTAGCATACTCATTCAAGACCCAAAGGAAAGTAAAATTCAAATCCTATGTACATAACTAACTGCTATATATAAAACAGACTGTATGGCAAATATTTTTCCTTGAATGAATAGCTTTTGTAACCTGTCTTTTTCTTAATCAGGTACATGACTCTCAGTAAACTTTCTTTGCTTTCTAAGGCAAACATAAGTAATAATTTCTGTAAAGGTCTTGAGCCCCTCCAACATCTGGTTTTGGTTTCCTATGAAAACTGTGTCTCTGATCTCATGTGTTGAACTACTGTATGTTTGCCACTGTCTATTTCCTGTGAAAAAATACACTGAACAATAATAGCTTTTGTTCCTAACCTTCCAGCCACTAGAGCAGCTGAACAAATAATTTGTGTGCTTTCATTTGAAGTAATTTATTCTATGTATATGTTTGTGTAGGGTCATTTGGGTTATTGGATGTTTCATCATTTAAAAATCAAATATTAGAAATTTAAATTACTGAAAACTAGGTCTAATATTTTCCTTATGCTTTTACCAATTCTTCTGACAAAATTTCCTTCCAAGGTAACTTCAGTGTATATACAGTCATGTGTGAGTGGAGGGAACTAAAAAATAGCTATTAAAAAAGTTATAAAGAACCGTAAACATTGCAAATAATCCTACTCAGTAATAAATCACAGGTGTCAGCTTATAGTTCTGCTTGGATATTGGTAATCTTTGTAGGTTATCTACATTATGATTAGCATATAGTAAGATCAAATTGCAAAATTCAAACACTGAATTCTTCCTTAAATCATAGAGAACATATATTTATTTCTGCATGTGTGCGCACACTTACACACACACACCTGAGGAACTCCTTTCCTGCTCATTCCTTCAGACTTGGAATCTGGAAGAGACTTGGCCCTTGCAACTGCTCAAGCTTGCAAATGTCATTGGCTTCCTCATTATTTTCTGCCCCTCCTCTGCACCGGCCTTTCATTTGCATTGTGCAGATCGCTTCCTTCCTCGTCTTTTAAAAAAAACCTTCCCAGTCGTGATGAATTCTGTGTCTATTCACTATTTCATGATTCATCTTTCTTCCAAGGTTCCACATTTTTATCAAGTCATGGAGTCTTATGGAGCAATTTTACAAATAATTCATTTGCTGTATATTATTAAATTACTCAACACTGTCTGGTTCTGCTGTGCCATTTTCTTATTAAAACTTTTATTTAATCCAGTGCAAAATTGGAGTTGCACCAAATTGTTACATTAAGTTTCCAGGTTAATTAGCAGCTTAAATTCTAAGTTTTTTTGAGTTTTAAATGTCAGTTCTGGATAGCTCCATCCCACCTTAAATCTAAATAATTTTTTTTAACTATGAAATTAATTCCTTTATTTCTAAGTCCTATGTACATTATAATTTATATAGTCCTGTTTTAAAATTCCTATTTGTTTATATTTTATTTGCATTTAATGCATAGGAATTGCATCCTTTTGGTTTACTTTTTTATATCATTCTCATTCTACACTTTATCTTCATTAAGAAAAAATAAAGAAAATATTTGAAATTTTTATCATACACATAGTAATCTATGTTTTATTTGGAAGATAAACATCACATTCCTATTTGTTTATTTATTACCTGATCGTGATTTCTTATGTCTTTAAATTGGGCTATTGCCATACAGTCTGTTAGCTACTCAGAATTTTACACTTTTGTAGCTCACATTTAAAAATAAAAATGTAGAAAATGTATTCTTTAAGACTAGCTAAAAGGAGCAAATTTTTTTACGCAACTTTGTGACTACAGTTTCTATTTTTGCTATTACTGTGGTAGAGTAATACAGACTCCTTACTGTTTTAAATTAACACAAGGGAGTAGAATTGCATGTAATGTACCTGGAGATTCCAGTATCCCAGGCCGCTATTTTCTTAAAAATGTTATTGACTCACAGAGACCTTTACTTTAATGTTAATGAAAATCCTAAACAAATTTTCTAGTTAAAGGTAGGAGTAGTAGGAAAAATAATCCATGTACTTTAAAGATGGAGTTTGCTTAGTTTCTAAGCTGTATTTTAAGACATATCTGCAACATCAAGGAGTGATGCTATGACTTAGGATATGACTTTCAAGGTAATTTCCTAAAGTAAGGAAAATGTGAACCAATAATTGAAAAATACGCACTACTTCTCTTTTTTGCCTTGATTGAAAACTTCTGAATATTGAAGATATTCCTTTTACAAATTGTGATAAATTTCAGCCGGTTTAGCTGAAATACTCACTCTTGCCTGGCAAATTGACTGTGTGCTAACTTCAAGAAGGACAGCTTGAAAACACATTCAGTACTCAGTTGACACAGCAAAGATCAAGGCTTATGATATCATGAATTAAAAACAGCATTTTCTTTTCCTCAAAGTCACTACTTTATTTGCAGAAGTCTTCATATTTTTAACTTCTCACACTATTCAGAATGCACTCATAACTCAACCTTTAAGCAATTTAGAGTTGTCTTCTCTGAAAATTGTGTTCTAATAATTCAACCTTTAAACTTAATACAATTAATTTTTCACCGATATTGGAAAACAAAAAGCATATACTGGTATTGCTTCAGTCAAGACCTTGAAATCTATGCAACTAGCATGCATAGGTTTTAGAGAAGAATACAAACTCCACATAATTCAAATTTTAAATACATAAGACATTTTACCCAAATTTACTTAAAATTTAGTAATTTTTTATACAGAGTATATATATTAAGGTATTCAGTATATGCCATCATAATAGATCTATTTTCCTGAGATGACATAATTGTGGTGGGCTTATCTTGAGAAACAGCTGAACTCCCACCCAGCTGCTCATTCACTCTCCCTCTCAATAGGACAGGGGAGAAAACAGAACAAGAAAAGAAATGCGAAATGTTTTGAAGAAAAAGACGGGGATAACTTTCCAACTACTGTCTCAGACAAAATAGACTCAATTTAGGGAAAACTATTAATAGATAATTACAATATATTTACATAATGACTAACAAGACAAACAAGACAAACATGAAAACAGCACCTTTCTGACTCCAGGCTCAACTTGTTCCTTCACTGCTAACCCCAGGATGCCCCCAACAAGCAATATAATAGGAGTGGGAATTAGAGGGTTACAGTCAGTACCTAGAGGCTGAGGCTAGAGAGGCTAGAGGCTCCTCACACTTTTGCCTCACTCTGGTGTGCATCCTCTCCACACACTGTAGTCCTTCAGGACAAAATCTGCTGCAGTGTGGGCTGCCCACGGGCCAAAGTTCCTTCAGGAAATATCAGCATGGAGTCCTCCACAAATCATTGCAGTAGATAACTTCTCTAGCACCTGAAGCACATCCAAATCCTTCCTTCCTTCCTTCCTGCCTTCCTTCCGTCCTGCCTGCCTGCCTTCCTCTTCTCCCTCTTCCACCTCCCTGACCTTGGTATCCCCGCCACAATTTCTCACTTCCCCAGTCCCTCCACCTCACCTCTCCAACAGTGCAATGATTCTGCCCTTCCTTAAATATCTTTTAGCAGAAGCTCTGCCAGCCTGGCTGCTGGGCTTAGTGATGTGCAGTGGTGGGTCTGTAGGGATGGCTGGAATCAGCCAATCCAATGTTTGACAATCCCTGTGGCCTCCCTGCTGGCAACACTTTTATACATACAACCAAAACACATGAAAAGGAAAAAAGAATTTCAATGCTTACCTACCTCCCTCTTTCTGAAAATACTACAAAATATTTCAGTATACCAGGATGAAACAAGTATTAACAGTGCCATATAGGAAATACTTTAACAAAAAAAGAAAAAAAAACAAAAAGAAAAAAAGAAAAAAAAGAGAGAGAACTCTCTGGATAAGATATAAAAGACCTACACTTTCTACATGTTACTATTGTTGGAAGCAAAATTTTGTAACTCTAATTTAGCATGCCAGAAAATTCTTTCTGTTCCATCTATTACAACTATGTTAGATGACAGTTGTTGAATTTAAATTTTAGTAATTATTGGGATTGGGCAGCTTTTACTTAAGGAAATTTTTGGGATTTTTTTGAGGATCCTTCTAAATAATTCATCTCAATTATCAATTAATCATTATCACAAATCAACCTCAAAATTCTGAGGAAGCTTCCAGAAGACTAGAAAAAAAAAAAAACAAACCAAAACAAAACAAAAAGAGTTTTCTAATTTTTAAAAAGGAAATGTGATAAATCGGCTGTCTGTGTTAGCCTTACACTGATCCAAAGCAAAAACATGTATAAACCAGCAGAACCAGTAAAAACAGAAAAAACATTACTAATGACAACCATGAAGAAAAATTGAAAAATAACTCATCGTACATTTTATAACTTGTTAAAAGTAAGCTTTTATTATTATATAATGATAAATCTATTGGTTAAATATTTTAATATCAATATAAATAATTATTAACATAAGAGGGAATTTGGATTTTTTTTTATTATAAGGAAGCAACAGACTCCATCATTACTTTTCAGGAGATTCTCTTCTTGTCTCAGTACTAATCTTAGTCCTATAAAAGTAGCTAAAAAGTAATTGTTCATAAGTTCAGAAATGGCTTTAAAATAGTGGAGCTGTAAACACAGCAGTATGATTAGCTTGGCTGATTTAGTAGTGTGGGTGCATTTGAAAAAGGTACGTTTTTGTAACAGCCAAAATTACATCCAGGCAGGCATAAGATTGGAAGTGATCTCAAGCACATATGAGATATTGGACAAGTTGCTTTCATTTTCTAATTTGAAAGTCAGTTTTGTTCTGAAATGTAGGACAATTGCGCACGATGAACAACTCTACTGGAAAAGTCAAAAGTGATGAAGTAATGTATCAAATAGCTTAAAGCATAAATAATAAAATAATTTAGAACAAAAAATAACATTTTAGTTAATAACAATTGAATTTCAAAGCATGATTTAACACCTTTGCTCTCATACAAAGAAGTAAGCCACATGCCCATCTTCTGAGGCACATGTCTGTAAGAGGATCTTCAGCAGAATAACTTGACTCGCATTTTCTAAGCTGAACTACAGGATTACTAAATATATTGTTCAATTATCCTTGACAACTTTTTGACTGAAATAATGGAAGGGATGCAGGTGGAAGTCAAAGATTTATAGAAGTTTTTTTGTGGGTGATTTACAACAGAGTGCATTACAGCGATGCGCACTGGCAGCCCAGGAAGCCGGCCAAATCCTGGGCTGCATCAAAAGAAGCATGGCTAGCAGGTCGAGGGATGGGATCCTGCCTCTGCTCTCATGGGACCACACATGGGGTGCTGTGTCCAGTTATGGGCCTCCCAAAATAAGATGGACATGGACCTTTTGGAACAAGTGTACAGAAGGGCCATGAAGATGATCAGGGAGCTGGGACCTCTCCTAAGGAGGCAGACTGAGAGAGCTGGGGCTGTTCAGCCTGGAGAAGAGAAGGCTCTGGGAAAACCTTCCAGCAGCCTTCCAGTACAAAAGGGGCCTTTAAGACAGCTGGAGAGGGACTTTTTGCCAGGCATGTAGTGAGTGATATGATTAGGAGGAATGGCCTTAAGCTGACTTAGCGTAGCTTTAGGTTACGTATGAGAAAGAAATTATTTCCTTTGAGGGTGGAAAGGCACTGGAACAGCTTACCCAGAGAAGTTGTGGATGCCCCATCCCTGGAAGTGTTCAAGGCCAGGCTGGAAGGGTCTCTGATCAACCTGGTTTAGTGGAAGGCATCCCTGACCACAGCAGGAGAGCTGGAACTAGATGATTCTTAGGTCCTTTCCAACCCAAACTATTCTGTGGTTTTATGTTCTATAAATCAAATGTTCCTTCCAAAAAGCCAATTAAAATTTTATATACATATAAATATTTATAAAAATATTTTTAAATCTTTAGTGCATAAATATCCATAATTATATATGTTTACATGTGTTTCTATTTATATTGTGTTGACAATTATATGCCAAAATTAAACACATTAAGGATTTTTAGGTTTTATGTCAATGATTGCATACTCTAGAATGAAGTCAGTTCTTTCTTCTTTTTTTTGGCCCTCATTTATGTGTTGTGAAAGTGGGAGGTGTTACCTTTAGACCAAGTTGCACTGAAAAGAAATGTTGAGCAACAATAAGGGTTCATCTATCAATGTAAAAAGCTTGTGAAAATTGTCAGGTTGTACAGAGCAGTTTTAGTACTTAAGTAGTAGCCATATATTAGGAAATCATAATATATATTCATATAAGTAAAGGAAAACTTAGATCAGCCTTCTAATATAAATATATATTACAATAGTACCTAATTCAAGATTATGATTCTATTATACAGCTGTATTGTATTTGCTGTACAAATGAACAGATACCAAGCCCAAAATTTATAATCTAATTATATGTGTATAAGAATTTACTTATATTATAGTAGTTCATCATTAGGAAGTTCAGAAGTAATTTTATTTAAATTATAAATTTTAGCAAAATATAAAATATGAAATCCTGACTGCTTTGAGATTGCAATTAACCTCACTAGTTTCAACTGGGATAAAATATAAAAAACTTTTGTAAACAAGACTCTTAGCTTCTTAATCTGCTTAGCACTTTTTCTTTGTCCACACTTCTTTAAAATAACTTCTACCTCAAGCTGAAAGCACCCATAAGATGACGAGTGTGACCTGGAATCCAGTACAGGCTCCCACTGTAACACAATTCAGAAGCAAACAAAACCAATAGTTTTGCTATAGCGTCCCTATCTGAGAAAAGCAACAAAAAAAACTTCTTCCTCTTTCACATCCTTTTTTATCAGAATAATCTTGATGTAAACAAATATATAATTTTACAGACATACTAAAATTTGAATTATTAGAAACAAATACAGCATTATCTTGTAATTAGATTTAGGAAATTAGCCTTGTATACATCATATTTAAATCTAAGAGATACACTGTGTTTGCCAAAACCACGGACAGTTAAAGAGAAGTCTTGATGTTAAGTGATGATGGGAATTATTATTACCTTATGGAGATGAAATAAAGTAAAAGGAAAAAATTGGGCTACATTAAAATTTGATAGAAGAAAAAGGAATTCTCATATATTCATAGGTAAGCCCAGAGGCAGCCATGGAGTTTATATACATTTTCATGCATACATAAGAAAGCTTAGCACTAGACTATAATAATATAACTTTCTACAGAATGTCACTGCTTGTGTATAAAATTTTCACCCTAATCTTAGGCAATGCTAAGCAGTGCATAGCCATTCCATAAAAAAAATATAACACAGAGATGAGGAAACCCATGGGGAAACAGGAAAAAACAAAATAACAGTCAGAAATTATAAAAGCTACATAGACAAAAATCTGAAGAGCAGCTTTGAAGAGATTCATGAGAGAAAGATAAAGCCTTTGGAAACGCTGCAGACAGAAGAATTGATAAAGATATTTCTTTGTTATGCCTGGAACACCCTTGTGTTAGTATAAACTTATTCATGTGTAGTAGATATCTATTAGATTTTTTACACCCTTAGCTAAAATGACCTTAACATTATTTCCTTTTCAAATCTTTCTTTCCTCCCACTACAGATTTGAATAGACAACAATATCACCTCTCCTCTTCTCAACGAAGGATCTCCAGTTCCCTACAGATTTGAGAAGTTTTTCACTACATTTGTTCTGAATTTCAAATCTGTTGTAAACATAAATCAAGATTATGCTCAGCATTTCAGACCTGTCTCACCAGCAAAAGAAGACTGAAAATTCAGAGAGGATTTTGACCTATGCAAGATACTTTTCTTACTCACTTAAACACAACTTTTTGCTGGCGTTTAAACTTTTTAAAATGGAACCTGGTATAGAACACCAATTATGAATTAATGGACATACTGGCAATTCTGCAGTTGTTAACACAGACAATGAACTTGATTCACCATGGGTGTAAGTATTTACTATACAGAGGCATAGAAATTCTGATGAATGTTTGCTGGCACGATACATCATATTATGTCATATAATATTATGGGAAACCTCTTGCCATGTAAAATTACACACAGCATGAATAAGATTATGGAAATAAATTTAATATTGTCAGGTCATGGGTTTGAGAGCTTGACAGGTCTGCCAAGCTTTTCAATGGGCAAACAGAAATACACATTGTGTTGGTGCAGCAGATAAAACAATGTCTCAGCCATTGCAGAGGCAGATCTAATATTATGAGCATGATCACAGTTAGGAATTAGTTTCAGAAAATGAATCTTATATCTTGTTTGTTTATCATTATTTATTGTCAAATAGGATTTGAAATATATAGTTTGTTCTCTCTTCTGCTCACTATAACATGTCATACATTGACATTCTACATATATATATATATATAAAATAAGGTAATGTTTAACACAAACCCATGAACATTAGTGATGCTACCTATCTTCATAAATACTTTTTCTGAGGCTGCCACTGCTCAAGGAGGAGGAAGAAGGAGCTCTTAGGACTTTACGCATGCAGATTATTGGGCCAACCATTTGAGTGCATGTGGGTTAAAGAGTTAGACATTGATACATGATTAGAAACAATATGCAACTCACTGAGCTAGGAACAGGAAAAATCCTAGCAAAGCTATTTCAAAATACTGAAGACCAATGAAAAAGTTCTTGAGTAGGACTAAAGATCCATTTAGTCTAAATGGTACAGCTAAACCAAATCCATTCATATTTCCAAACAAGCAAGGTTTTAAAACTGATGGTTTAAAGGTAAATATTCTGGTGAAATGGTTAAAGATTCACAGAATCACAGAATATGCTGGGTTGGAAGGGACCTATCAGAATTATCAAGTCCAGCTCCTGCCTGCACAGGAAACCCAAGAGTCACACCATGTGCCTGACAGCATTGTCCAAACACTTCAGAGGTTCAAACCTCTGTCAGGTTTGGTGCTGTCACCACTTCCCTGGGGAGCCTGTTCCAGTGCCCAACAACCCTCTACATGAAAAACCTTCTTTTGAAATCCAGCCTAAACCTCCCCTGACTCAGCTGAATGCCATTTCTTTGAATCCTTTCACTGGTCATGAGAGTGAAGAGATCAGTACTGGTCCCTCTGCCTGCAGTGAGGTCTCCCCTCACTCCCCTCTTCTCCAGGCTGAACAAACCAAGGACTGAACAAACCAAGTGACCCTGGTCACTTGGAGATTGGTACTCATCACTCCTACTAAGCAATGTACTGATTGCTCAGCACTTCTGACATCTAGATTTATGAACAAATTATGGTCCTATAAAAAAAAAAAATCTGGCTGCGGGGGATTTTTTAAAGGGCAATTTAAATAGTTCATATGAAACTATTCAAACCAGGTGAGAACTATGTCTTGATGACACTAATCACAGACAATGTTAGTAGTACAAAGACTAAATAGCAACTCTTCATTTTGATCAAGATGAATAAGTCCTACAAATTTTGTGTCTTGAAAGTTTCTTCATATAAGGTGGTGAAAGTGATGCATAGAATTTTCAGTTGGATCCAAATTAACACCAAAATCTTTGAAGAGTTGTGGCAGTTCAATTTCTAGAACCTTTGAGGTGTATTGGGTTTCCATGGCAGAGTCTTGGCACGGACACCTCTTTGAGGGGAGGCCAGGACTGTCCTACATGNGAGGTTCAAACCTCTGTCAGGTTTGGTGCTGTCACCACTTCCCTGGGGAGCCTGTTCCAGTGCCCAACAACCCTCTACATGAAAAACCTTCTTTTGAAATCCAGCCTAAACCTCCCCTGACTCAGCTGAATGCCATTTCTTTGAATCCTTTCACTGGTCATGAGAGTGAAGAGATCAGTACTGGTCCCTCTGCCTGCAGTGAGGTCTCCCCTCACTCCCCTCTTCTCCAGGCTGAACAAACCAAGGACTGAACAAACCAAGTGACCCTGGTCACTTGGAGATTGGTACTCATCACTCCTACTAAGCAATGTACTGATTGCTCAGCACTTCTGACATCTAGATTTATGAACAAATTATGGTCCTATAAAAAAAAAAAATCTGGCTGCGGGGGATTTTTTAAAGGGCAATTTAAATAGTTCATATGAAACTATTCAAACCAGGTGAGAACTATGTCTTGATGACACTAATCACAGACAATGTTAGTAGTACAAAGACTAAATAGCAACTCTTCATTTTGATCAAGATGAATAAGTCCTACAAATTTTGTGTCTTGAAAGTTTCTTCATATAAGGTGGTGAAAGTGATGCATAGAATTTTCAGTTGGATCCAAATTAACACCAAAATCTTTGAAGAGTTGTGGCAGTTCAATTTCTAGAACCTTTGAGGTGTATTGGGTTTCCATGGCAGAGTCTTGGCACGGACACCTCTTTGAGGGGAGGCCAGGACTGTCCTACATGGAATACAGCTGGTTCCAGATAGTCCCAGTGAATCCACCCCAGGACACAGGTTATAGTACCCCCTTCCCCATACCCTGTGATGCTCTGGGTATGTGGGCAGGGGCAGATGAGGAGGAGGAAGAGTTACTGGGGTGAAGGATTGGAATTGAACCTGAGAAAAAGGGGCAGGGGAAGTTCTAATTTTCATCTTTTTCTTTTGTTACTCACTGTCTGAATCTCCTTTAATTAACAACAAATTAAGTTAATTTTCTTCATGTCAAATCTATTTTGCCTGTGATGTTGATAACTGATTTCCCTGCCTTTATCATTCCCCATTAGATTTTTCTTCATTTTAATTTCTCACCCTGTCCTGTTGAGGAAAGGGACTGGCAAAGCAGCTGTGTGGGCAGCTGGTTGCTTGCCAAGATCAAGTCAACACATTAGATAAGCTGATATGTGACTATATAACCGTAGTCATAGGTATATATAGGTTTATCCAGTAAAATGTTTAAAAGATGGAAGTCACGACTATTTTTAGAACAGTTATAGATGTCCTCACTGAAAAGGCTATTTCACCATGTCCAAGAAGTTATGGCTGATCTTTAACTTAGGAAATAACTCCACTTGCTTATTCAACTTGTGTTTGCCAAGGCATTAATGCGTTTAGCTATTCCTTAGATCTCTGTCAGTGTAGAGACCTTACTGGATAGAACTCCAATGTGTATCAGAAGTCATACAGGTTTGTTGATCTATCTGTTTGAATCTCTGCTTTGTCTGAAAATGGTTCAAACAGGTCCTGTTTCACAATTTGTGGCAAAAGAAACCAGTCATCCCAAGTATGGGAAATTTGATGTTTTTTCAGTTAGAGGGAAAGATTTCAAGGAAGTTCAAGTAGCCTATAGTTGACAATTTCCTAATTTAAAATCTTTCCTGTGATTAAGAGCTAACTGAATGGAACATTATCATCAAGACTGTTGTTTTGGGGTTTTTTAATACTACTGGAAGAAACTGAATCAAGGACAGCAAGAGGCAAAAAGTCACAAAAGGGTGAACAAATATGTGTAGAAGAAATGTGACAAATAATAAAATGTATTTGCAAATGAAGTGAATGCATTTTCATTTTTCAGAAATTTTTCGTTCGTGATTGATTGTTTGCACAATTTTTAAACATCTTGTGTTGATGTTTGGAAAAGGTCTTGGTCTATTTTTAGGTCTTGGGTCTCTTGCTTTAGGTCTCTTGCTAAGAGATCAGAGCCATGTTGTTAAGACAATGAGAACAAACTTAATTGTTCCAGAACCAGGAAATTAAGTTATCACTGTAAACAGTGTTAGTGATATTTTGTCTAACTTCATTTTTTTTTTCCTAGGAGTTAAGTTTAGCTATAATTTAATTGTTAGAAACAGTCACTTATTTATAATTGACATGGAAAATCCTGACCTTATTTTGATAATTTTTATGTGATATAAAATCAGAAGAAATTTAATTAGACTACAATATTTATTTTGGTTTGATAAGTCAGTGATTTCTGTAAATGTAACACATGTAAACTATACTAATTTAATCATGTAGTAGGAACACAAAAATGTGTCGTTACTGATTAAATGATTACTGCAACATCTTGCAGACTCAACTCCCGGAAAAATTATGGGAGCAATTACAGGAAAAGCACTTGATTGCAGTAAATAGTGAAAAAAAAAAAA